>CP092885.1:2607330-3158233 GCA_030710605.1 Cordylochernes scorpioides | reverse complement strand
TTTTTCGCTTTCTAGCAAATTATAATGATAAAACTTTATTCCTGCTTGTACACTTTTATTTTATCAGTAAGAAATCAAGGGTTCCCTTTCTTTTATTATATCTTTCTTTCTCAAGCTTCCATGCCAACATGCCCTTCAAGACGGAGATCCTGAAGTACTACCTCTAGCCAAGGCGTGTTATAATTGAATCGAAGTGTTTTGTGCTTGTTATTAAAGTTTAAAACACATTTAAAATTTATTTAATGAAGATCAAAATTACATATAACCATCAGAATCAATTATATATCATAACTATATAACATTAAGCCATCTTTCTTTAGTTTTGTTTTCGTCAACGGTCCAATATTTTGATTTTTCACAGACTAAATTATGAGATTAATTTATAAATGAAAAATATGCAAAACAAATAAACAACTATATACATCAAGAAGTTGTGTTGAAGGACATGTTGGCCCGAGATCTCGAGAAAGAAAGATATAAGAAAAGAAACGAAACTCTTGATTCCTTATGGATTAAATAAAAGTATAATGAGTAAATATGGATATGATAAATTTTACATTTTCTATATTTTCTATTTTATCATTTCTGATATCTTTTACACAGTTGGACTCGTCACTATTAAATCCTTTTTCTGGCCTGTGGTGCAGTGGACATTGTTGGGGGGTACAGTAAACCCTCTACACGATCAAGTCTTGTTCTGGTAGACTTGATGATGTAACCAGGAGGGACACTCCCTCTTTAAATATCCTGAGTTCAACTGACCCGGTTGATGGACCTCAGCAAGGGTCCCACTCCAGGGATACGGAGGAGTTGTGTCTGTAATCATGTTAGAATCTGCAGCAAAGGCTTCCATGTTAGGAACAGCCTCAAATTACAGGCAAAGTCAGACTTTCACCAAAGTGTGCAATGATCATGGTGCCACAATCAACGAAAGCTGCACCCCTATACCCCTTCCATGAGATCATGAACTCATGGAATTCGTGCAATCTTTAAACAAGGGGATAAGAAACAACAAATCCTTTTTCGACTTTCAACATCCACGGCATTAGATATGTAATTCCAGTTTCTAATACAAAGTCAACAATTAGAATTCATTCGCATTGTCAAGACGGATGTTCTGAATATCTCAGCTATCAAAGTAATTCCAATTTTCTTTTATATTTTCAATATTTAATCTTCAAAGTTTAATCAAAAATATCATTAAAGAAATTATCCTGTTCATTACCAATGTTCAATATATAAAGGTAATATATATATACTCTCTGAAAATGTTCAAATTCTGATATATGGTCAAGCTGATACATATGATTCAATTCTTATAACGAAACTAAGTTTTTTTACTCGAAATTTTTATGCAACTTAAAGTAGACTATGTCCGAGACACCGATTTATTTGTGACATGATTGATGGAACGCTTCACGATTTTGCGTGTCATCCTTGCGCAGGGGCCATGCTAATCTTCTCTGTATCGTTCCAATTTTAGTATATGTACCGCCGAACAAGCGAGTACATGACATGATTGATGTCAGAAGGTTTGAAAAAAAAAACCTCAACTCGTGAAGATTTTCGAATACTCGAACCTGAAGATTACCAAATTGCATATATACAACTAGATGAAAGAAACTGCAATAAATGTTTGATTATCAATAAAATTAAAACTTGATAAATTAGCACGCCACCTGTTATGAGAATTTGAAACTATTATAGACACGTATGATTCTTTTAAAAATTAAACAATTTCTACTGCCCTTACTGCGGGGAATTCCTACCATTAATTTTTTCATTACAGTAAGGGAAATAGAAAATTGTTTAATTTTAAAATAATCATACGTGTCTATAATAGTTTCGAATTAATATTTCACCTTTTTAAATAAAAATTTCATAAAAGCAAAGGTCGCCTCTCCCGTCAAAATAGACACCATCTATTGACCGTCGCCGCAAACTAGCAGCCTCGGGTCGGTGACAAAGCCACAACACCAGCTTTAGCAAACTGAGAAGCGTCTACCCGGAGATCATGATTTCGGCTTAATGTTCCTCGTCAGCATAGGGCAGACTTTATTCCATAAGATCCACACGGGATATAATAGAATCTTGACAATCCGCCAAAGAGGTGTTTAGCTGGCAATGTGGCTGGGCCAGATATTGATGTAAATCCATCTATATTTTGGCCATATAACTAGTGCCAACAGCCCGAAACGCGTTCGTGGTTGGCTTTTCTTAATTTATTTTTAAAAAATGACTTGGTCAAATATCATGGAACAAGCCTAAATCAACGTTCAATTGATTTGTGTTCCACTAGATGGCGCTTTGTCATCTTAAAGGCTCATATGAGTGGTCAGGAAATGTTTTGAAACAATTTATATATAAATGTATATTATATAATCTGAAATGAAAATATTTTATTTTTCAAAAAACATGTATTTTACTTTCATCATTGACTTTTTTTTTTCATTTTTGACCATAGATTTAGAACATAACACTTTGAATATTGTTGTAAATATGTATAGTTGACCTACCTATTTTTTAATTCACGAATATAGGATAAATTCTATATTACTGTGTAAAATAATTTTATGTATAATTTGCTTCAAGTAATTCAAAAGAAAAACTACCTGATAGGTGAATAATTATCTTTCCTATTTTTACGACTGTACCTTCAATTCTCTATCTTTTTCAACAACAAAACAAATATATATATATATATATATATATAATAATAAATAGTTATTTAATTTTATAGTCCAGTTTTGTATTAAAATTATCTTCACTATTATGATCATTTAAATACAAATTATAAAATTTGTAAAATGTTATTAATTTGTAGATAGAGAGAGAGAAAAAAAAAATCCTTTACTTCTATTACATCCTCAAGTTAATTATATATTTATAATTAATAACAATAAAAAAAATTAACAAAGTAACGTCTATTACATCGGCTTTTACACGTCATTCAGACATACTCTAATCCTATATATAGAATAATCGAAGAGATAATATATATAATAGTTAGAAAAAAGAGAGAAAGACAGAACCATGCACTTTTAATCAAACTAATAATAAGGGAAAAAAAAAAAGAGTTTTATAAAGAAGGTAGATAAGATTGTTAGTATATATATATATATATTTTTATGATTTTATATTTTATCCTTTTTTTTTTTTTTTTAAAAGATTTTTAAAGGTTTTTTTATTTTATAATATGATTATAAATAGTTGTATTTAGTAATATATCTATAGTATGAATTAACATTTGTTATAAGTTTGGATATTATGTTTTGAAACCCTAATGGTAGACCAGACATACACAAAAAACTTTAAATTGAAATAAATTGGAAAAAGAGATCTGCTGGAACGGGGATCATCAGATAAAATTCCAGCGACATTTCAACCCCTTCTTTATTATGTCATAGATCTCTTTTAAACCGTATTTTATGTGTTAATATTAAGTTGTTTCAGTGAAATATTTAAATGAACATATAACAGATACAAGTGTTAACAAATTCAAACTGTAAACCTACCTTGGCCGCTGCGTCCTCCATTGTGTATATCTATTTCTGGCTGGCACATGTCGCGGGAGGGGAATGTCCCCCCACATTTCAAATTTAGACCATTTCTTCAGAATTTTTTTGAACAACAAGAAAATTAAAGAAGATAGGAAAAATAGTTAAAGGAAGAAAGCTAAGTTTTATAATCTTTACAGATAGTTATATCAAAATAACTGATTTAACACTTATTCATCTTTTAATATTCCTTTAAAAAGGCAAATTATAAGAGTTTAATAAAGCTATTAATTGTGCAAATTCATCTTTATTTAACTTCCATTTTCCTCCCCAGAAATTGGAGATTAAACAAAAATGAACTATATACTTTAACACTTTAAAAATCTTGTGAAAAAATCTTTTAATCAGTTATTTAATAAAAGTTTAATTAACTGTTAAAGATTATAAATTTGTATTAGTTAATATTAAGAGAAATTATAGAAAGTTGATTTCATAAATGGATATTTCCATTTATTTTTTTTTAAATATTTTATAATTGATATACTGTTGAAATATTTTACTTGTTTGATACTAAATTTGTTTTTAATAAATTCCATGTTTAAATTTTTAACATCTTCTATGAAATTATCTAATATATTATTTATTCTATAAAATCTTAGAAACTGACCATAATATATACCTTTACAGCAATTTAATGATATATTAGAATTCATATTACAGTATTTTATAATATTGAAATTATAATTACTCTTTTTATTATAAACTCTAACAGCACTATTTGTAAGGTCTATATTCAAGTCTAAAAAGTTAACTTTTTTGTTTCTATAAATTTTTTCATTGTTCTTAAGTTTCAAGTATTTAGGATATATTTCAGGTATTAATTTTTTAAACAGTGGATTATTAAATATTATTATGTCATCTACATATCGGAATATTTGCCAATTAATATTATTTTGTAGAAAGTATTCTCTTTCGTACCAGAACAATATTAAATTTGCTAGTAACGGACTAGAAGAAGTACCCATGGGAACGTCTTCTGATTGAATATATATTTTATTTTTAAATTCTATATAGTTAAAATTTAAAAATGTTTCCAGTAGAGTTTTTGCTGTTTTAAGATCTAATTTAAATGTTTTATATCTGTTATGAATAATTTTAATGTAGAAAGTTTTGTCATTAATTAATTCATTAAATAAATTGGTCATTTTATTATTTAGATCTCTTAAATTTATTTTAGAATATAGGTCCTCAAAGTCAAATGTGTGTACTGTTTCAATGTTTGTCCAATTGTTCATTAAATAATTAATGATTTTTTTATTTGAGTCGATAAATTTATAATTATATTTATTAGTTAATTTATTTATAATAAATTGTAGTGTTGAGGCTAATTGTATATCAATATTTTTTATGACTGAATTTATACCAGATGTGATTGTTCTGAAAGAAATAGGTTTTTTGTGTAGTTTAGGAATTATATAGAACTTTGGTATGTTTGGATTTTTGTGGTTATTATAAATTTTTAGTGAATTTTCAACATTTTTGATGTCTTTTTTGATTTTTGTGCCTGTAGTTCTAGCAAAAGTGTATTTATGATTATTATCAATTTCCTTTTTTAGTATATCGTGGTATAGATTTTTACAAATTAAAGATAAATTATTGGGACATTTATCTATAGGAGTGATAATATAGTCCTTCTGTAAATTAATTATATTTTCTTTGAAAGAAGGAATGTCTGAATTGGGTTTTGTGTATTTAAGTGTATTATTATAATAATTTATAATTTCCTTTTTAATATTATGTTTCCATTCCAGAAAAGTAAATTCTGGAATACTGTATTTTATACTAGTTTTATTTATGAAAATATCTATATCTTTTAATATAGATTTAATTGTATTATTATAATTGTGTTTAATTTGAGGTATATATTTATACCCTTTATTTAAAATTTCTTGATATTCTGGATTTAAAAAAGAAAAGTTGCTAGTTAATATATGACCTGAGTACTTATATTTATCAATATAGTTGTTGCAATTACATTTAATTTTTTTAAAATTTGCCAAATTATTAATAAATTGGTTATAATTGCAAACTAAATTACCTATATTTTTATTGTATCTCCAGATTGTTTTAAAATTTAAATTTTTTATAGGGAAAAGATTATTGATGATTTGGTTATTAAAAATATCATTAAATTTAATATGATTAAATAAATTGTTATTAAATTTAATGATAATATTAATGTTATTAGTATTTTGTTTAATTTTTCTGTATTTAAAGATGTCGTGTGTGATATCTATTAATCTGTTAGTCAGATTATGAATTTTAATATATTCTATGAGTTTGATAAATTTATTATTATTTAGTTTAAATAATGTTTTAATAAATTTATCGACGAAGTTGTTAGTGTACATTTGTTTTGGGTCCAGTAATTCTTCAAATTCAATGTAACCTAATTTATTTGTAGTTTTACCTCTAGTTTTATTAGGTTTAGTTTTAAATTCATTTTTATATTTGCAACTGATTTCATAAGTTGAAATTTCTTCTGTTTGTGGTTTGTATGTGTAGTTTAATTCATCGTTAAGTCCATAAGGGAATAACAACTTTAAGATAGAAATACTAGACATATGTCAAAACAAAAAACAACGACTATTATTAGAAAACAACTACATTTATAAACACAACACATTATTCCCTTATGGACTTAACGACGAATTAAACTACACATACAAACCACAAACAGAAGAAATTTCAACTTATGAAATCAGTTGCAAATATAAAAATGAATTTAAAACTAAACCTAATAAAACTAGAGGTAAAACTACAAATAAATTAGGTTACATTGAATTTGAAGAATTACTGGACCCAAAACAAATGTACACTAACAACTTCGTCGATAAATTTATTAAAACATTATTTAAACTAAATAATAATAAATTTATCAAACTCATAGAATATATTAAAATTCATAATCTGACTAACAGATTAATAGATATCACACACGACATCTTTAAATACAGAAAAATTAAACAAAATACTAATAACATTAATATTATCATTAAATTTAATAACAATTTATTTAATCATATTAAATTTAATGATATTTTTAATAACCAAATCATCAATAATCTTTTCCCTATAAAAAATTTAAATTTTAAAACAATCTGGAGATACAATAAAAATATAGGTAATTTAGTTTGCAATTATAACCAATTTATTAATAATTTGGCAAATTTTAAAAAAATTAAATGTAATTGCAACAACTATATTGATAAATATAAGTACTCAGGTCATATATTAACTAGCAACTTTTCTTTTTTAAATCCAGAATATCAAGAAATTTTAAATAAAGGGTATAAATATATACCTCAAATTAAACACAATTATAATAATACAATTAAATCTATATTAAAAGATATAGATATTTTCATAAATAAAACTAGTATAAAATACAGTATTCCAGAATTTACTTTTCTGGAATGGAAACATAATATTAAAAAGGAAATTATAAATTATTATAATAATACACTTAAATACACAAAACCCAATTCAGACATTCCTTCTTTCAAAGAAAATATAATTAATTTACAGAAGGACTATATTATCACTCCTATAGATAAATGTCCCAATAATTTATCTTTAATTTGTAAAAATCTATACCACGATATACTAAAAAAGGAAATTGATAATAATCATAAATACACTTTTGCTAGAACTACAGGCACAAAAATCAAAAAAGACATCAAAAATGTTGAAAATTCACTAAAAATTTATAATAACCACAAAAATCCAAACATACCAAAGTTCTATATAATTCCTAAACTACACAAAAAACCTATTTCTTTCAGAACAATCACATCTGGTATAAATTCAGTCATAAAAAATATTGATATACAATTAGCCTCAACACTACAATTTATTATAAATAAATTAACTAATAAATATAATTATAAATTTATCGACTCAAATAAAAAAATCATTAATTATTTAATGAACAATTGGACAAACATTGAAACAGTACACACATTTGACTTTGAGGACCTATATTCTAAAATAAATTTAAGAGATCTAAATAATAAAATGACCAATTTATTTAATGAATTAATTAATGACAAAACTTTCTACATTAAAATTATTCATAACAGATATAAAACATTTAAATTAGATCTTAAAACAGCAAAAACTCTACTGGAAACATTTTTAAATTTTAACTATATAGAATTTAAAAATAAAATATATATTCAATCAGAAGACGTTCCCATGGGTACTTCTTCTAGTCCGTTACTAGCAAATTTAATATTGTTCTGGTACGAAAGAGAATACTTTCTACAAAATAATATTAATTGGCAAATATTCCGATATGTAGATGACATAATAATATTTAATAATCCACTGTTTAAAAAATTAATACCTGAAATATATCCTAAATACTTGAAACTTAAGAACAATGAAAAAAATTATAGAAACAAAAAAGTTAACTTTTTAGACTTGAATATAGACCTTACAAATAGTGCTGTTAGAGTTTATAATAAAAAGAGTAATTATAATTTCAATATTATAAAATACTGTAATATGAATTCTAATATATCATTAAATTGCTGTAAAGGTATATATTATGGTCAGTTTCTAAGATTTTATAGAATAAATAATATATTAGATAATTTCATAGAAGATGTTAAAAATTTAAACATGGAATTTATTAAAAACAAATTTAGTATCAAACAAGTAAAATATTTCAACAGTATATCAATTATAAAATATTTAAAAAAAAATAAATGGAAATATCCATTTATGAAATCAACTTTCTATAATTTCTCTTAATATTAACTAATACAAATTTATAATCTTTAACAGTTAATTAAACTTTTATTAAATAACTGATTAAAAGATTTTTTCACAAGATTTTTAAAGTGTTAAAGTATATAGTTCATTTTTGTTTAATCTCCAATTTCTGGGGAGGAAAATGGAAGTTAAATAAAGATGAATTTGCACAATTAATAGCTTTATTAAACTCTTATAATTTGCCTTTTTAAAGGAATATTAAAAGATGAATAAGTGTTAAATCAGTTATTTTGATATAACTATCTGTAAAGATTATAAAACTTAGCTTTCTTCCTTTAACTATTTTTCCTATCTTCTTTAATTTTCTTGTTGTTCAAAAATATTCTGAAGAAATGGTCTAAATTTGAAATGTGGGGGGACATTCCCCTCCCGCGACATGTGCCAGCCAGAAATAGATATACACAATGGAGGACGCAGCGGCCAAGGTAGGTTTACAGTTTGAATTTGTTAACACTTGTATCTGTTATATGTTCATTTAAATATTTCACTGAAACAACTTAATATTAACACATAAAATACGGTTTAAAAGAGATCTATGACATAATAAAGAAGGGGTTGAAATGTCGCTGGAATTTTATCTGATGATCCCCGTTCCAGCAGATCTCTTTTTCCAATTTATTTCAATTTAAAGTTTTTTGTGTATGTCTGGTCTACCATTAGGGTTTCAAAACATAATATCCAAACTTATAACAAATGTTAATTCATACTATAGATATATTACTAAATACAACTATTTATAATCATATTATAAAATAAAAAAACCTTTAAAAATCTTTTTAAAAAAAAAAAAAAAAGGATAAAATATAAAATCATAAAAAAAAAATATATATATATACTAACAATCTTATCTACCTTCTTTATAAAACTCTTTTTTTTTTTTTTCCTTATTATTAGTTTGATTAAAAGTGCATGGTTCTGTCTTTCTCTCTTTTTTCTAACTATTATATATATTATCTCTTCGATTATTCTATATATAGGATTAGAGTATGTCTGAATGACGTGTAAAAGCCGATGTAATAGACGTTACTTTGTTAATTTTTTTTATTGTTATTAATTATAAATATATAATTAACTTGAGGATGTAATAGAAGTAAAGGATTTTTTTTTTCTCTCTCTCTATCTACAAATTAATAACATTTTACAAATTTTATAATTTGTATTTAAATGATCATAATAGTGAAGATAATTTTAATACAAAACTGGACTATAAAATTAAATAACTATTTATTATTATAATTAATTTAGATTTAGCTTGCTAATCTAATCAAATCTAACTGATATAAGTTATCATTATTATCAGTTTGCTCCTTAAGGTTTTAAAATTATAATCACTGTTATAATTTTGTTATATAGTTTCTACACTATATTAATTCATATGAGCTTGCTCTATGATATATATTTTTTTTTATATATAACATAATATACAAATTAAATTATATTAGATATTCTAATATAAATAAATCTTCATACAAATTTTAATTATCTTTCATTGTTTGATTATTAAAAATTAAATTATAAAAGTAATTCTAGAAAAAAAAATAATTTCAGAACTTTTGTTTTTTTCAGTGTTTTTGTTAGTTTAAAGATTTTTTTTTTATTAGTTATTCTTAAAAATATAACAGATAACAAACAGTAATATCTATATATTTATAGATTAATTATTCAATTTATTACAAATTTTATCACCACAAAAACAATTAAGTAAAATATATTTTAAAAATTCATAAGAATAACAAACTAAAAAAACTAAAAAAAACTACAAACATATTAGTGTTAGCACCTCTTTTATGTTAATTTAAACTCGCTAAGAATTGCCTAAGAAAAAATTGTCAAACTTGTCCCTCTCTTAAGAACCATGACACTTTTCAAACAACTAGTTGTAAATTAGTGAATACTATTTATAAATTAACATGCCAAATTTGTCAACTATCATATATAGGACAAACTTGTAATCCATTAAATATACGAATAAACCTACATAGAAACCACGCTAAAAAATCAATTGGTAATATATATATGAAAGAACACAATCAATTACATACTTTTAACAACTTTAAGATAGAAATACTAGACATATGTCAAAACAAAAAACAACGACTATTATTAGAAAACAACTACATTTATAAACACAACACATTATTCCCTTATGGACTTAACGACGAATTAAACTACACATACAAACCACAAACAGAAGAAATTTCAACTTATGAAATCAGTTGCAAATATAAAAATGAATTTAAAACTAAACCTAATAAAACTAGAGGTAAAACTACAAATAAATTAGGTTACATTGAATTTGAAGAATTACTGGACCCAAAACAAATGTACACTAACAACTTCGTCGATAAATTTATTAAAACATTATTTAAACTAAATAATAATAAATTTATCAAACTCATAGAATATATTAAAATTCATAATCTGACTAACAGATTAATAGATATCACACACGACATCTTTAAATACAGAAAAATTAAACAAAATACTAATAACATTAATATTATCATTAAATTTAATAACAATTTATTTAATCATATTAAATTTAATGATATTTTTAATAACCAAATCATCAATAATCTTTTCCCTATAAAAAATTTAAATTTTAAAACAATCTGGAGATACAATAAAAATATAGGTAATTTAGTTTGCAATTATAACCAATTTATTAATAATTTGGCAAATTTTAAAAAAATTAAATGTAATTGCAACAACTATATTGATAAATATAAGTACTCAGGTCATATATTAACTAGCAACTTTTCTTTTTTAAATCCAGAATATCAAGAAATTTTAAATAAAGGGTATAAATATATACCTCAAATTAAACACAATTATAATAATACAATTAAATCTATATTAAAAGATATAGATATTTTCATAAATAAAACTAGTATAAAATACAGTATTCCAGAATTTACTTTTCTGGAATGGAAACATAATATTAAAAAGGAAATTATAAATTATTATAATAATACACTTAAATACACAAAACCCAATTCAGACATTCCTTCTTTCAAAGAAAATATAATTAATTTACAGAAGGACTATATTATCACTCCTATAGATAAATGTCCCAATAATTTATCTTTAATTTGTAAAAATCTATACCACGATATACTAAAAAAGGAAATTGATAATAATCATAAATACACTTTTGCTAGAACTACAGGCACAAAAATCAAAAAAGACATCAAAAATGTTGAAAATTCACTAAAAATTTATAATAACCACAAAAATCCAAACATACCAAAGTTCTATATAATTCCTAAACTACACAAAAAACCTATTTCTTTCAGAACAATCACATCTGGTATAAATTCAGTCATAAAAAATATTGATATACAATTAGCCTCAACACTACAATTTATTATAAATAAATTAACTAATAAATATAATTATAAATTTATCGACTCAAATAAAAAAATCATTAATTATTTAATGAACAATTGGACAAACATTGAAACAGTACACACATTTGACTTTGAGGACCTATATTCTAAAATAAATTTAAGAGATCTAAATAATAAAATAACCAATTTATTTAATGAATTAATTAATGACAAAACTTTCTACATTAAAATTATTCATAACAGATATAAAACATTTAAATTAGATCTTAAAACAGCAAAAACTCTACTGGAAACATTTTTAAATTTTAACTATATAGAATTTAAAAATAAAATATATATTCAATCAGAAGGCGTTCCCATGGGTACTTCTTCTAGTCCGTTACTAGCAAATTTAATATTGTTCTGGTACGAAAGAGAATACTTTCTACAAAATAATATTAATTGGCAAATATTCCGATATGTAGATGACATAATAATATTTAATAATCCACTGTTTAAAAAATTAATACCTGAAATATATCCTAAATACTTGAAACTTAAGAACAATGAAAAAATTTATAGAAACAAAAAAGTTAACTTTTTAGACTTGAATATAGACCTTACAAATAGTGCTGTTAGAGTTTATAATAAAAAGAGTAATTATAATTTCAATATTATAAAATACTGTAATATGAATTCTAATATATCATTAAATTGCTGTAAAGGTATATATTATGGTCAGTTTCTAAGATTTTATAGAATAAATAATATATTAGATAATTTCATAGAAGATGTTAAAAATTTAAACATGGAATTTATTAAAAACAAATTTAGTATCAAACAAGTAAAATATTTCAACAGTATATCAATTATAAAATATTTAAAAAAAAATAAATGGAAATATCCATTTATGAAATCAACTTTCTATAATTTCTCTTAATATTAACTAATACAAATTTATAATCTTTAACAGTTAATTAAACTTTTATTAAATAACTGATTAAAAGATTTTTTCACAAGATTTTTAAAGTGTTAAAGTATATAGTTCATTTTTGTTTAATCTCCAATTTCTGGGGAGGAAAATGGAAGTTAAATAAAGATGAATTTGCACAATTAATAGCTTTATTAAACTCTTATAATTTGCCTTTTTAAAGGAATATTAAAAGATGAATAAGTGTTAAATCAGTTATTTTGATATAACTATCTGTAAAGATTATAAAACTTAGCTTTCTTCCTTTAACTATTTTTCCTATCTTCTTTAATTTTCTTGTTGTTCAAAAATATTCTGAAGAAATGGTCTAAATTTGAAATGTGGGGGGACATTCCCCTCCCGCGACATGTGCCAGCCAGAAATAGATATACACAATGGAGGACGCAGCGGCCAAGGTAGGTTTACAGTTTGAATTTGTTAACACTTGTATCTGTTATATGTTCATTTAAATATTTCACTGAAACAACTTAATATTAACACATAAAATACGGTTTAAAAGAGATCTATGACATAATAAAGAAGGGGTTGAAATGTCGCTGGAATTTTATCTGATGATCCCCGTTCCAGCAGATCTCTTTTTCCAATTTATTTCAATTTAAAGTTTTTTGTGTATGTCTGGTCTACCATTAGGGTTTCAAAACATAATATCCAAACTTATAACAAATGTTAATTCATACTATAGATATATTACTAAATACAACTATTTATAATCATATTATAAAATAAAAAAACCTTTAAAAATCTTTTTAAAAAAAAAAAAAAAAGGATAAAATATAAAATCATAAAAAAAAAATATATATATATACTAACAATCTTATCTACCTTCTTTATAAAACTCTTTTTTTTTTTTTTCCTTATTATTAGTTTGATTAAAAGTGCATGGTTCTGTCTTTCTCTCTTTTTTCTAACTATTATATATATTATCTCTTCGATTATTCTATATATAGGATTAGAGTATGTCTGAATGACGTGTAAAAGCCGATGTAATAGACGTTACTTTGTTAATTTTTTTTATTGTTATTAATTATAAATATATAATTAACTTGAGGATGTAATAGAAGTAAAGGATTTTTTTTTTCTCTCTCTCTATCTACAAATTAATAACATTTTACAAATTTTATAATTTGTATTTAAATGATCATAATAGTGAAGATAATTTTAATACAAAACTGGACTATAAAATTAAATAACTATTTATTATTATAATTAATTTAGATTTAGCTTGCTAATCTAATCAAATCTAACTGATATAAGTTATCATTATTATCAGTTTGCTCCTTAAGGTTTTAAAATTATAATCACTGTTATAATTTTGTTATATAGTTTCTACACTATATTAATTCATATGAGCTTGCTCTATGATATATATTTTTTTTTATATATAACATAATATACAAATTAAATTATATTAGATATTCTAATATAAATAAATCTTCATACAAATTTTAATTATCTTTCATTGTTTGATTATTAAAAATTAAATTATAAAAGTAATTCTAGAAAAAAAAATAATTTCAGAACTTTTGTTTTTTTCAGTGTTTTTGTTAGTTTAAAGATTTTTTTTTTATTAGTTATTCTTAAAAATATAACAGATAACAAACAGTAATATCTATATATTTATAGATTAATTATTCAATTTATTACAAATTTTATCACCACAAAAACAATTAAGTAAAATATATTTAAAAAATTCATAAGAATAACAAACTAAAAAAACTAAAAAAAACTACAAACATATTAGTGTTAGCACCTCTTTTATGTTAATTTAAACTCGCTAAGAATTGCCTAAGAAAAAATTGTCAAACTTGTCCCTCTCTTAAGAACCATGACACTTTTCAAACAACTAGTTGTAAATTAGTGAATACTATTTATAAATTAACATGCCAAATTTGTCAACTATCATATATAGGACAAACTTGTAATCCATTAAATATACGAATAAACCTACATAGAAACCACGCTAAAAAATCAATTGGTAATATATATATGAAAGAACACAATCAATTACATACTTTTAACAACTTTAAGATAGAAATACTAGACATATGTCAAAACAAAAAACAACGACTATTATTAGAAAACAACTACATTTATAAACACAACACATTATTCCCTTATGGACTTAACGACGAATTAAACTACACATACAAACCACAAACAGAAGAAATTTCAACTTATGAAATCAGTTGCAAATATAAAAATGAATTTAAAACTAAACCTAATAAAACTAGAGGTAAAACTACAAATAAATTAGGTTACATTGAATTTGAAGAATTACTGGACCCAAAACAAATGTACACTAACAACTTCGTCGATAAATTTATTAAAACATTATTTAAACTAAATAATAATAAATTTATCAAACTCATAGAATATATTAAAATTCATAATCTGACTAACAGATTAATAGATATCACACACGACATCTTTAAATACAGAAAAATTAAACAAAATACTAATAACATTAATATTATCATTAAATTTAATAACAATTTATTTAATCATATTAAATTTAATGATATTTTTAATAACCAAATCATCAATAATCTTTTCCCTATAAAAAATTTAAATTTTAAAACAATCTGGAGATACAATAAAAATATAGGTAATTTAGTTTGCAATTATAACCAATTTATTAATAATTTGGCAAATTTTAAAAAAATTAAATGTAATTGCAACAACTATATTGATAAATATAAGTACTCAGGTCATATATTAACTAGCAACTTTTCTTTTTTAAATCCAGAATATCAAGAAATTTTAAATAAAGGGTATAAATATATACCTCAAATTAAACACAATTATAATAATACAATTAAATCTATATTAAAAGATATAGATATTTTCATAAATAAAACTAGTATAAAATACAGTATTCCAGAATTTACTTTTCTGGAATGGAAACATAATATTAAAAAGGAAATTATAAATTATTATAATAATACACTTAAATACACAAAACCCAATTCAGACATTCCTTCTTTCAAAGAAAATATAATTAATTTACAGAAGGACTATATTATCACTCCTATAGATAAATGTCCCAATAATTTATCTTTAATTTGTAAAAATCTATACCACGATATACTAAAAAAGGAAATTGATAATAATCATAAATACACTTTTGCTAGAACTACAGGCACAAAAATCAAAAAAGACATCAAAAATGTTGAAAATTCACTAAAAATTTATAATAACCACAAAAATCCAAACATACCAAAGTTCTATATAATTCCTAAACTACACAAAAAACCTATTTCTTTCAGAACAATCACATCTGGTATAAATTCAGTCATAAAAAATATTGATATACAATTAGCCTCAACACTACAATTTATTATAAATAAATTAACTAATAAATATAATTATAAATTTATCGACTCAAATAAAAAAATCATTAATTATTTAATGAACAATTGGACAAACATTGAAACAGTACACACATTTGACTTTGAGGACCTATATTCTAAAATAAATTTAAGAGATCTAAATAATAAAATAACCAATTTATTTAATGAATTAATTAATGACAAAACTTTCTACATTAAAATTATTCATAACAGATATAAAACATTTAAATTAGATCTTAAAACAGCAAAAACTCTACTGGAAACATTTTTAAATTTTAACTATATAGAATTTAAAAATAAAATATATATTCAATCAGAAGGCGTTCCCATGGGTACTTCTTCTAGTCCGTTACTAGCAAATTTAATATTGTTCTGGTACGAAAGAGAATACTTTCTACAAAATAATATTAATTGGCAAATATTCCGATATGTAGATGACATAATAATATTTAATAATCCACTGTTTAAAAAATTAATACCTGAAATATATCCTAAATACTTGAAACTTAAGAACAATGAAAAAATTTATAGAAACAAAAAAGTTAACTTTTTAGACTTGAATATAGACCTTACAAATAGTGCTGTTAGAGTTTATAATAAAAAGAGTAATTATAATTTCAATATTATAAAATACTGTAATATGAATTCTAATATATCATTAAATTGCTGTAAAGGTATATATTATGGTCAGTTTCTAAGATTTTATAGAATAAATAATATATTAGATAATTTCATAGAAGATGTTAAAAATTTAAACATGGAATTTATTAAAAACAAATTTAGTATCAAACAAGTAAAATATTTCAACAGTATATCAATTATAAAATATTAAAAAAAAAATAAATGGAAATATCCATTTATGAAATCAACTTTCTATAATTTCTCTTAATATTAACTAATACAAATTTATAATCTTTAACAGTTAATTAAACTTTTATTAAATAACTGATTAAAAGATTTTTTCACAAGATTTTTAAAGTGTTAAAGTATATAGTTCATTTTTGTTTAATCTCCAATTTCTGGGGAGGAAAATGGAAGTTAAATAAAGATGAATTTGCACAATTAATAGCTTTATTAAACTCTTATAATTTGCCTTTTTAAAGGAATATTAAAAGATGAATAAGTGTTAAATCAGTTATTTTGATATAACTATCTGTAAAGATTATAAAACTTAGCTTTCTTCCTTTAACTATTTTTCCTATCTTCTTTAATTTTCTTGTTGTTCAAAAAAATTCTGAAGAAATGGTCTAAATTTGAAATGTGGGGGGACATTCCCCTCCCGCGACATGTGCCAGCCAGAAATAGATATACACAATGGAGGACGCAGCGGCCAAGGTAGGTTTACAGTTTGAATTTGTTAACACTTGTATCTGTTATATGTTCATTTAAATATTTCACTGAAACAACTTAATATTAACACATAAAATACGGTTTAAAAGAGATCTATGACATAATAAAGAAGGGGTTGAAATGTCGCTGGAATTTTATCTGATGATCCCCGTTCCAGCAGATCTCTTTTTCCAATTTATTTCAATTTAAAGTTTTTTGTGTATGTCTGGTCTACCATTAGGGTTTCAAAACATAATATCCAAACTTATAACAAATGTTAATTCATACTATAGATATATTACTAAATACAACTATTTATAATCATATTATAAAATAAAAAAACCTTTAAAAATCTTTTTAAAAAAAAAAAAAAAAAGGATAAAATATAAAATCATAAAAAAATATATATATATATATACTAACAATCTTATCTACCTTCTTTATAAAACTCTTTTTTTTTTTTCCTTATTATTAGTTTGATTAAAAGTGCATGGTTCTGTCTTTCTCTCTTTTTTCTAACTATTATATATATTATCTCTTCGATTATTCTATATATAGGATTAGAGTATGTCTGAATGACGTGTAAAAGCCGATGTAATAGACGTTACTTTGTTAATTTTTTTTTATTGTTATTAATTATAAATATATAATTAACTTGAGGATGTAATAGAAGTAAAGGATTTTTTTTTTTTTCCTCTCTCTCTATCTACAAATTAATAACATTTTACAAATTTTATAATTTGTATTTAAATGATCATAATAGTGAAGATAATTTTAATACAAAACTGGACTATAAAATTAAATAACTATTTATTATTATAATTAATTTAGATTTAGCTTGCTAATCTAATCAAATCTAACTGATATAAGTTATCATTATTATCAGTTTGCTCCTTAAGTTTTTAAAATTAGAATCACTGTTATAATTTTGTTATATAGTTTCTACACTATATATATATATATATATATATATATATATATATATTTGATTTCGGGTATTCTAATCAATAATGGAATAATAAATTTGTGTATAAAATTTCATTGATAAATTTTCAATAAAATTTGAGATAAATGAAAAAAATATGTTGTTCCTTTAATTTTGCGGACCAGTGTATATATAAAAAGCACATGTGCTTGTGGTCAGGAGAGGCCTTCATTATTTTTAATATATATATATATATGTATAATGTATAATATATATGTATATATATATATATAATCATAACATGTATATTATTTAGAAATAACACACGTTATATACCGAGGAGTTGCGACTTTTCAGAAGATGAATGCTATCTGTCCCTGCAATTTTTAAATATAATTTATTTCTAAAAATCTCGAGCAATACATAAAATTCAGAAATCAAATAATAAAACTTCACATTTTGCATAGAACAATAAACAGGATTTATTGCATGATGTTTCAACAATATCAAAGCGTTCGTATTTCTCAAAATCTTTTTAAAATTTCAAAACTTAGAACTTAAAAAAAAAAAAAAAACGAATGTTTTGATCAACGAAATATCATGCAATAAACCAAAATTATTTTTCTATCCAAGATGTCCTGTGTACTTTATTGATTATAATTGCTTATGTCGCAATTTATTTTATTGCTGCGAGAAGGAAAAGAAAATATTTCCGAGAAACTCCTTGATCTCCAACTATAAGTAAAGATGACTGGACACGGAATCTATTAATGTAGTAAAATATATCACATACTTCTGGGTACTGTAAATATATGACTGGGTTTATATGAATATTGCATTATCTCCTTGATTCGAATATTAATATCTAATAAATTCAACAAGCAATCCTGAACAAGTTTCTTCACCATTTTTATTTGCCTAGATTTCAGGCCAACATGCCCTTCAACAGGAGAACTAGAAGTATGACTTCCAGGTAACTATACACTCGGGCCAACATGTCCTTCAACAGGAGAACTCTAGAAGTATGACTTCCAGCTAACTATACACTCGGGACAACATGCCCTTCAACAGGAGAACTAGAAGTATGACTTCCAGCTAACTATACACTCGGGCCAACATGCCCTTCAACAGAAGAACTAGAAGTATGACTTCCAGCTAACTATACACTCGGGCCAACATGCCCTTCAACAGAAGAACTAGAAGTATGACTTCCAGCTAACAATACACTCGAGCCAACATGCCCTTCAACAGAAGAACTAGAAGTATGACTTCCAGCTAACTATACACTCGGGCCAACATGCCCTTCAACAGGAGAACTAGAAGTATGACTTCCAGCTAACTATACACTCGGGCCAACATGCCCTTCAACAGAAGAACTAGAAGTATGACTTCCAGCTAACTATACACTCGGGCCAACATGCCCTTCAACAGGATAACTCTAGAAGTATGACTTCCAGCTAACTATACACTCGGGCCAACATGCCCTTCAACAGGAGAACTAGAAGTATGACTTCCAGCTAACTATACACTCGGGCCAACATGCCCTTCAACAGGAGAACTAGAAGTATGACTTCCAGCTAACTATACACTCGGGCCAACATGCCCTTCAACAGGAGAACTAGAAGTATGACTTTCAGCTAACTTAAAACTCGGGCCAACATGCCCTTCAACAGGAGAACTAGAAGTATGACTTCCAGCTAACTATACACTCGGGCCAACATGCCCTTCAACAGGAGAACTAGAAGTATGACTTCCAGCTAACTATACACTCGGGCGAACATGCCCTTCAACAGGAGAACTAGAAGTATGACTTCCAGCTAACTATACACTCGGGCCAACATTCCCTTCAACAGGAGAACTAGAAGTATGACTTCCAGCTAACAATACACTCGGGCCACATGTCCTTAAACAGGAGAACTAGAAGTATGACTTCCAGCTAACTATACACTCGGGACAACATGTCCTTCAACAGGAGAACTAGAAGTATGACTTCCAGCTAACTATACACTCGGGCCAACATTCCCTTCAACAGGAGAACTAGAAGTATGACTTCCAGCTAACTATACACCCGGGCCAACATGCCCTTCAACAGGAGAACTAGAAGTATGACTTCCAGCTAACTATACACTCGGGCCAACATGCCCTTCAACAGGAGAACTAGAAGTATGACTTCCAGCTAACTATACACCCGGGCCAACATGCCCTTCAACAGGAGAACTGGAAGTATGACTTCCAGCTAACTATACACTCGGGCCAACATGCCCTTCAACAGGAGAACTAGAAGTATGACTTCCAGCTAACTATACACTCGGGCCAACATGCCCTTCAACAGGAGCACTAGAAGTATGACTTCCAGCTAACTATACACCCGGGCCAACATGCCCTTCAACAGGAGAACTAGAAGTATGACTTCCAGCTAACTATAGACCCGGGCCAACATGCCCTTCAACAGGAGAACTAGAAGTATGACTTCCAGCTAACTATAGACCCGGGCCAACATGCCCTTCAACAGGAGAACTAGAAGTATGACTTCCAGCTAACTATACACTCGGGCCAACATGCCCTTCAACAGGAGAACTAGAAGTATGACTTCCAGCTAACTATACACTCGGGCCAACATGCCCTTCAACAGGAGAACTAGAAGTATGACTTCCAGCTAACTATACACTCGGGCCAACATGCCCTTCAACAGGAGAACTAGAAGTATGACTTCCAGCTAACTATACACTCGGGCCAACATGCCCTTCAACAGGAGAACTAGAAGTATGACTTCCAGCTAACTATACACTCGGACCAACATTCCCTTCAACAGGAGAACTAGAAGTATGACTTCCAGCTAACTATACACTCGGGCCAACATGCCCTTCAACAGGAGAACTAGAAGTATGACTTCCAGCTAACTATACACTCGGGCCAACATGCCCTTCAACAGGAGAACTAGAAGTATGACTTCCAGCTAACTATACACTCGGGCCAACATGCCCTTCAACAGGAGAACTAGAAGTATGACTTCCAGCTAACTATACACTCGGGCCAACATGCCCTTCAACAGGAGAACTAGAAGTATGACTTCCAGCTAACAATACACTCGAGCCAACATGCCCTTCAACAGGAGAACTAGAAGTATGACTTCCAGCTAACTATACACTCGGGCCAACATGCCCTTCAACAGGAGCACTAGAAGTATGACTTCCAGCTAACTATACACCCGGGCCAACATGCCCTTCAACAGGAGAACTAGAAGTATGACTTCCAGCTAACTATACACCCGGGCCAACATGCCCTTCAACAGGAGAACTAGAAGTATGACTTCCAGCTAACTATACACTCGGGACAACATGCCCTTCAACAGGAGAACTAGAAGTATGACTTCCAGCTAACTATACACTCGGGACAACATGCCCTTCAACAGGAGAACTAGAAGTATGACTTCCAGCTAACTATACACTCGGGCCAACATGCCCTTCAACAGGAGAACTAGAAGTATGACTTCCAGCTAACTATACACTCGGGCCAACATGCCCTTCAACAGGAGAACTAGAAGTATGACTTCCAGCTAACTATACACTCGGGACAACATGCCCTTCAGCAGGAGAACTAGAAGTATGACTTCCAGCTAACTATACACTCGGGCCAACATGCCCTTCAACAGGAGAACTAGAAGTATGACTTCCAGCTAACTATACACTCGGGCCAACATGCCCTTCAACAGGAGAACTAGAAGTATGACTTCCAGCTAACTATACACTCGGGCCAACATGCCCTTCAACAGGAGAACTAGAAGTATGACTTCAGCTAACTATACACTCGGGCCAACATGCCCTTCAACAGGAGAACTAGAAGTATGACTTTCAGCTAACAATACACTCGAGCCAACATGCCCTTCAACAGGAGAACTAGAAGTATGACTTCCAGCTAACTATACACTCGGGCCAACATGCCCTTCAACAGGAGAACTAGAAGTATGACTTCCAGCTAACTATACACTCGGGCCAACATGCCCTTCAACAGGAGAACTAGAAGTATGACTTCCAGCTAACTATACACTCGGGCCAACATGCCCTTCAACAGGAGAACTAGAAGTATGACTTCCAGCTAACTATACACTCGGGCCAACATGCCCTTCAACAGGAGAACTAGAAGTATGACTTCCAGCTAACTATACACTCGGGCCAACATGCCCTTCAACAGGAGAACTAGAAGTATGACTTCCAGCTAACTATACACTCGGGCCAACATGCCCTTCAACAGGAGAACTAACTAGAAGTATGACTTCCAGCTAACAATACACTCGAGCCAACATGCCCTTCAACAGGAGAACTAGAAGTATGACTTCCAGCTAACTATACACTCGGGCCAACATGCCCTTCAACAGGAGAACTAGAAGTATGACTTCCAGCTAACTATACACTCGGGCCAACATGCCCTTCAACAGGAGAACTAGAAGTATGACTTCCAGCTAACTATACACTCGGGCCAACATGCCCTTCAACAGGAGAACTAGAAGTATGACTTCCAGCTAACTATACACTCGGGCCAACATGCCCTTCAACAGGAGAACTAGAAGTATGACTTCCAGCTAACTATACACTCGGGCCAACATGCCCTTCAACAGGAGAACTAGAAGTATGACTTCCAGCTAACTATACACTCGGGCCAACATGCCCTTCAACAGGAGAACTAGAAGTATGACTTCCAGCTAACTATACACTCGGGCCAACATGCCCTTCAACAGGAGAACTAGAAGTATGACTTCCAGCTAACAATACACTCGAGCCAACATGCCCTTCAACAGGAGAACTAGAAGTATGACTTCCAGCTAACTATACACTCGGGCCAACATGCCCTTCAACAGGAGAACTAGAAGTATGACTTCCAGCTAACTATACACTCGGGCCAACATGCCCTTCAACAGGAGAACTAGAAGTATGACTTCCAGCTAACTATACACTCGGGCCAACATTCCCTTCAACAGGAGAACTAGAAGTATGACTTCCAGCTAACTATACACTCGGGCCAACATTCCCTTCAACAGGAGAACTAGAAGTATGACTTCCAGCTAACTATACACTCGGGCCAACATGCCCTTCAACAGGAGAACTAGAAGTATGACTTCCAGCTAACTATACACTCGGGCCAACATGCCCTTCAACAGGAGAACTAGAAGTATGACTTCCAGCTAACTATACACTCGGGCCAACATGCCCTTCAACAGGAGAACTAGAAGTATGACTTCCAGCTAACTATACACTCGGGCCAACATGCCCTTCAACAGGAGAACTAGAAGTATGACTTCCAGCTAACAATACACTCGAGCCAACATGCCCTTCAACAGGAGAACTAGAAGTATGACTTCCAGCTAACAATACACTCGAGCCAACATGCCCTTCAACAGGAGAACTAGAAGTATGACTTCCAGCTAACTATACACTCGGGCCAACATGCCCTTCAACAGGAGAACTAGAAGTATGACTTCCAGCTAACTATACACTCGGGCCAACACGCCCTTCAACAGGAGAACTAGAAGTATGACTTCCAGCTAACTATACACTCGGGACAACACGCCCTTCAACAGGAGAACTAGAAGTATGACTTCCAGCTAACTATACACTCGGGACAACACGCCCTTCAACAGGAGAACTAGAAGTATGACTTCCAGCTAACTATACACTCGGGACAACACGCCCTTCAACAGGAGAACTAGAAGTATGACTTCCAGCTAACTATACACTCGGGACAACACGCCCTTCAACAGGAGAACTAGAAGTATGACTTCCAGCTAACTATACACTCGGGCCAACACGCCCTTCAACAGGAGAACTAGAAGTATGACTTCCAGCTAACTATACACTCGGGCCAACATGCCCTTCAACAGGAGAACTAGAAGTATGACTTCCAGCTAACTATACACTCGGGCCAACATGCCCTTCAACAGGAGAACTAGAAGTATGACTTCCAGCTAACTATACACTCGGGCCAACATGCCCTTCAACAGGAGAACTAGAAGTATGACTTCCAGCTAACTATACACTCGGGCCAACATGCCCTTCAACAGGAGAACTAGAAGTATGACTTCCAGCTAACTATACACTCGGGCCAACATGCCCTTCAACAGGAGAACTAGAAGTATGACTTCCAGCTAACTATACACTCGGGCCAACATGCCCTTCAACAGGAGAACTAGAAGTATGACTTCCAGCTAACTATACACTCGGGCCAACATGCCCTTCAACAGGAGAACTAGAAGTATGACTTCCAGCTAACTATACACTCGGGCCAACATGCCCTTCAACAGGAGAACTAGAAGTATGACTTCCAGCTAACTATACACTCGGGCCAACATGCCCTTCAACAGGAGAACTAGAAGTATGACTTCCAGCTAACTATACACTCGGGCCAACATGCCCTTCAACAGGAGAACTAGAAGTATGACTTCCAGCTAACTATACACTCGGGCCAACATGCCCTTCAACAGGAGAACTAGAAGTATGACTTCCAGCTAACTATACACTCGGGCCAACATGCCCTTCAACAGGAGAACTAGAAGTATGACTTCCAGCTAACTATACACTCGGGCCAACATGCCCTTCAACAGGAGAACTAGAAGTATGACTTCCAGCTAACTATACACTCGGGCCAACATGCCCTTCAACAGGAGAACTAGAAGTATGACTTCCAGCTAACTATACACTCGGGCCAACATGCCCTTCAACAGGAGAACTAGAAGTATGACTTCCAGCTAACTATACACTCGGGCCAACATGCCCTTCAACAGGAGAACTAGAAGTATGACTTCCAGCTAACTATAGACCCGGGCCAACATGCCCTTCAACAGGAGAACTAGAAGTATGACTTCAGCTAACTATACACTCGGGCCAACATGCCCTTCAACAGGAGAACTAGAAGTATGACTTCCAGCTAACTATAGACCCGGGCCAACATGCCCTTCAACAGGAGAACTAGAAGTATGACTTCCAGCTAACTATACACTCGGGCCAACATGCCCTTCAACAGGAGAACTAGAAGTATGACTTCCAGCTAACTATACACTCGGGCCAACATGCCCTTCAACAGGAGAACTAGAAGTATGACTTCCAGCTAACTATACACTCGGGCCAACATGCCCTTCAACAGGAGAACTAGAAGTATGACTTCCAGCTAACTATACACTCGGGCCAACATGCCCTTCAACAGGAGAACTAGAAGTATGACTTCCAGCTAACTATACACTCGGGCCAACATGCCCTTCAACAGGAGAACTAGAAGTATGACTTCCAGCTAACTATACACTCGGGCCAACATGCCCTTCAACAGGAGAACTAGAAGTATGACTTCCAGCTAACTATACACTCGGGCCAACATGCCCTTCAACAGGAGAACTAGAAGTATGACTTCCAGCTAACTATACACTCGGGCCAACATGCCCTTCAACAGGAGAACTAGAAGTATGACTTCCAGCTAACTATACACTCGGGCCAACATGCCCTTCAACAGGAGAACTAGAAGTATGACTTCCAGCTAACTATACACTCGGGCCAACATGCCCTTCAACAGGAGAACTAGAAGTATGACTTCCAGCTAACTATACACTCGGGCCAACATGCCCTTCAACAGGAGAACTAGAAGTATGACTTCCAGCTAACTATACACTCGGGCCAACATGCCCTTCAACAGGAGAACTAGAAGTATGACTTCCAGCTAACTATACACTCGGGCCAACATGCCTTCAACAGGAGAACTAGAAGTATGACTTCCAGCTAACTATACACTCGGGCCAACATGCCCTTCAACAGGAGAACTAGAAGTATGACTTCCAGCTAACTATACACTCGGGCCAACATGCCCTTCAACAGGAGAACTAGAAGTATGACTTCCAGCTAACTATACACTCGGGCCAACATGCCCTTCAACAGGAGAACTAGAAGTATGACTTCCAGCTAACTATACACTCGGGCCAACATGCCCTTCAACAGGAGAACTAGAAGTATGACTTCCAGCTAACTATACACTCGGGCCAACATGCCCTTCAACAGGAGAACTAGAAGTATGACTTCCAGCTAACTATACACTCGGGCCAACATGCCCTTCAACAGGAGAACTAGAAGTATGACTTCCAGCTAACTATAGACCCGGGCCAACATGCCCTTCAACAGGAGAACTAGAAGTATGACTTCCAGCTAACTATACACTCGGGCCAACATGCCCTTCAACAGGAGAACTAGAAGTATGACTTCCAGCTAACTATAGACCCGGGCCAACATGCCCTTCAACAGGAGAACTAGAAGTATGACTTCCAGCTAACTATACACTCGGGCCAACATGCCCTTCAACAGGAGAACTAGAAGTATGACTTCCAGCTAACTATAGACCCGGGCCAACATGCCCTTCAACAGGAGAACTAGAAGTATGACTTCCAGCTAACTATACACTCGGGCCAACATGCCCTTCAACAGGAGAACTAGAAGTATGACTTCCAGCTAACTATACACTCGGGCCAACATGCCCTTCAACAGGAGAACTAGAAGTATGACTTCCAGCTAACTATACACTCGGGCCAACATGCCCTTCAACAGGAGAACTAGAAGTATGACTTCCAGCTAACTATACACTCGGGCCAACATGCCCTTCAACAGGAGAACTAGAAGTATGACTTCCAGCTAACTATACACTCGGGCCAACATGCCCTTCAACAGGAGAACTAGAAGTATGACTTCCAGCTAACTATACACTCGGGCCAACATGCCCTTCAACAGGAGAACTAGAAGTATGACTTCCAGCTAACTATACACTCGGGCCAACATGCCCTTCAACAGGAGAACTAGAAGTATGACTTCCAGCTAACTATACACTCGGGCCAACATGCCCTTCAACAGGAGAACTAGAAGTATGACTTCCAGCTAACTATACACTCGGGCCAACATGCCCTTCAACAGGAGAACTAGAAGTATGACTTCCAGCTAACTATACACTCGGGCCAACATGCCCTTCAACAGGAGAACTAGAAGTATGACTTCCAGCTAACTATACACTCGGGCCAACATGCCCTTCAACAGGAGAACTAGAAGTATGACTTCCAGCTAACTATACACTCGGGCCAACATGCCCTTCAACAGGAGAACTAGAAGTATGACTTCCAGCTAACTATACACTCGGGCCAACATGCCCTTCAACAGGAGAACTAGAAGTATGACTTCCAGCTAACTATACACTCGGGCCAACATGCCCTTCAACAGGAGAACTAGAAGTATGACTTCCAGCTAACTATACACTCGGGCCAACATGCCCTCAACAGGAGAACTAGAAGTATGACTTCCAGCTAACTATACACTCGGGCCAACATGCCCTTCAACAGGAGAACTAGAAGTATGACTTCCAGCTAACTATACACTCGGGCCAACATGCCTTCAACAGGAGAACTAGAAGTATGACTTCCAGCTAACTATACACTCGGGCCAACATGCCCTTCAACAGGAGAACTAGAAGTATGACTTCCAGCTAACTATACACTCGGGCCAACATGCCCTTCAACAGGAGAACTAGAAGTATGACTTCCAGCTAACTATACACTCGGGCCAACATGCCCTTCAACAGGAGAACTAGAAGTATGACTTCCAGCTAACTATACACTCGGGCCAACATGCCCTTCAACAGGAGAACTAGAAGTATGACTTCCAGCTAACTATACACTCGGGCCAACATGCCCTTCAACAGGAGAACTAGAAGTATGACTTCCAGCTAACTATACACTCGGGCCAACATGCCCTTCAACAGGAGAACTAGAAGTATGACTTCCAGCTAACTATACACTCGGGCCAACATGCCCTTCAACAGGAGAACTAGAAGTATGACTTCCAGCTAACTATACACTCGAGCCAACATGCCCTTCAACAGGAGAACTAGAAGTATGACTTCCAGCTAACTATACACTCGAGCCAACATGCCCTTCAACAGGAGAACTAGAAGTATGACTTCCAGCTAACTATACACTCGGGCCAACATGCCCTTCAACAGGAGAACTAGAAGTATGACTTCCAGCTAACTATACACTCGAGCCAACATGCCCTTCAACAGGAGAACTAGAAGTATGACTTCCAGCTAACTATACACTCGAGCCAACATGCCCTTCAACAGGAGAACTAGAAGTATGACTTCCAGCTAACTATACACTCGGGCCAACATGCCCTTCAACAGGAGAACTAGAAGTATGACTTCCAGCTAACTATACACTCGGGCCAACATGCCCTTCAACAGGAGAACTAGAAGTATGACTTCCAGCTAACTATACACCCGGGCCAACATGCCCTTCAACAGGAGAACTAGAAGTATGACTTCCAGCTAACTATACACTCGGGCCAACATGCCCTTCAACAGGAGAACTAGAAGTATGACTTCCAGCTAACTATACACTCGGGCCAACATGCCCTTCAACAGGAGAACTAGAAGTATGACTTCCAGCTAACTATACACCCGGGCCAACATGCCCTTCAACAGGAGAACTAGAAGTATGACTTCCAGCTAACTATACACTCGGGCCAACATGCCCTTCAACAGGAGAACTAGAAGTATGACTTCCAGCTAACTATACACTCGGGCCAACATGCCCTTCAACAGGAGAACTAGAAGTATGACTTCCAGCTAACTATACACCCGGGCCAACATGCCCTTCAACAGGAGAACTAGAAGTATGACTTCCAGCTAACTATAGACCCGGGCCAACATGCCCTTCAACAGGAGAACTAGAAGTATGACTTCCAGCTAACTATAGACCCGGGCCAACATGCCCTTCAACAGGAGAACTAGAAGTATGACTTCCAGCTAACTATACACTCGGGCCAACATGCCCTTCAACAGGAGAACTAGAAGTATGACTTCCAGCTAACTATAGACCCGGGCCAACATGCCCTTCAACAGGAGAACTAGAAGTATGACTTCCAGCTAACTATAGACCCGGGCCAACATGCCCTTCAACAGGAGAACTAGAAGTATGACTTCCAGCTAACTATACACTCGGGCCAACATGCCCTTCAACAGGAGAACTAGAAGTATGACTTCCAGCTAACTATAGACCCGGGCCAACATGCCCTTCAACAGGAGAACTAGAAGTATGACTTCCAGCTAACTATACACTCGGGCCAACATGCCTTCAACAGGAGAACTAGAAGTATGACTTCCAGCTAACTATACACTCGGGCCAACATGCCCTTCAACAGGAGAACTAGAAGTATGACTTCCAGCTAACTATACACTCGGGCCAACATGCCCTTCAACAGGAGAACTAGAAGTATGACTTCCAGCTAACTATACACTCGGGCCAACATGCCCTTCAACAGGAGAACTAGAAGTATGACTTCCAGCTAACTATACACTCGAGCCAACATGCCCTTCAACAGGAGAACTAGAAGTATGACTTCCAGCTAACTATACACTCGGGCCAACATGCCCTTCAACAGGAGAACTAGAAGTATGACTTCCAGCTAACTATACACTCGGGCCAACATGCCCTTCAACAGGAGAACTAGAAGTATGACTTCCAGCTAACTATACACTCGGGACAACATGCCCTTCAACAGGAGAACTAGAAGTATGACTTCCAGCTAACTATACACTCGGGCCAACATGCCTTCAACAGGAGAACTAGAAGTATGACTTCCAGCTAACTATACACTCGGGCCAACATGCCCTTCAACAGGAGAACTAGAAGTATGACTTCCAGCTAACTATACACTCGAGCCAACATGCCCTTCAACAGGAGAACTAGAAGTATGACTTCCAGCTAACTATACACTCGAGCCAACATGCCCTTCAACAGGAGAACTAGAAGTATGACTTCCAGCTAACTATACACTCGAGCCAACATGCCCTTCAACAGGAGAACTAGAAGTATGACTTCCAGCTAACTATACACTCGAGCCAACATGCCCTTCAACAGGATAACTCTAGAAGTATGACTTCCAGCTAACTATACACTCGAGCCAACATGCCCTTCAACAGGAGAACTAGAAGTATGACTTCCAGCTAACTATACACCCGGGCCAACATGCCCTTCAACAGGAGAACTAGAAGTATGACTTCCAGCTAACTATACACCCGGGCCAACATGCCCTTCAACAGGAGAACTAGAAGTATGACTTCCAGCTAACTATACACCCGGGCCAACATGCCCTTCAACAGGAGAACTAGAAGTATGACTTCCAGCTAACTATACACTCGGGCCAACATGCCCTTCAACAGGAGAACTAGAAGTATGACTTCCAGCTAACTATACACTCGAGCCAACATGCCCTTCAACAGGAGAACTAGAAGTATGACTTCCAGCTAACTATACAGCCGGGCCAACATGCCCTTCAACAGGAGAACTAGAAGTATGATTTTCAGCTAACTATACACTCGGGCCAACATGCCCTTCAACAGGAGAACTAGAAGTATGACTTCCAGCTAACTATAGACCCGGGCCAACATGCCCTTCAACAGGAGAACTAGAAGTATGACTTCCAGCTAACTATACACCCGGGCCAACATGCCCTTCAACAGGAGAACTAGAAGTATGACTTCCAGCTAACTATACACTCGGGCCAACATGCCCTTCAACAGGAGAACTAGAAGTATGACTTCCAGCTAACTATACACTCGGGCCAACATTCCCTTCAACAGGAGAACTAGAAGTATGACTTCCAGCTAACAATACACTCGGGCCAACATGCCCTTCAACAGGAGAACTAGAAGTATGACTTCCAGCTAACTATACACTCGGGTCAACATGCCCTTCAACAGGAGAACTAGAAGTATGACTTCCAGCTAACTATACACTCGGGCCAACATGCCCTTCAACAGGAGAACTAGAAGTATGACTTCCAGCTAACTATAGACCCGGGCCAACATGCCCTTCAACAGGAGAACTAGAAGTATGACTTCCAGCTAACTATAGACCCGGGCCAACATGCCCTTCAACAGGAGAACTAGAAGTATGACTTCCAGCTAACTATACACTCGGGCCAACATGCCCTTCAACAGGAGAACTAGAAGTATGACTTCCAGCTAACTATACACTCGGGCCAACATGCCCTTCAACAGGAGCACTAGAAGTATGACTTCCAGCTAACAATACACTCGAGCCAACATGCCCTTCAACAGGAGAACTAGAAGTATGACTTCCAGCTAACTATAGACCCGGGCCAACATGCCCTTCAACAGGAGAACTAGAAGTATGACTTCCAGCTAACTATAGACCCGGGCCAACATGCCCTTCAACAGGAGAACTAGAAGTATGACTTCCAGCTAACTATAGACCCGGGCCAACATGCCCTTCAACAGGAGAACTAGAAGTATGACTTCCAGCTAACTATAAACTCGGGCCAACATGCCCTTCAACAGGAGAACTAGAAGTATGACTTCCAGCTAACTATACACTCGGGCCAACATGCCCTTCAACAGGAGAACTAGAAGTATGACTTCCAGCTAACTATACACCCGGGCCAACATGCCCTTCAACAGGAGAACTAGAAGTATGACTTCCAGCTAACTATAGACCCGGGCCAACATGCCCTTCAACAGGAGAACTAGAAGTATGACTTCCAGCTAACTATAGACCCGGGCCAACATGCCCTTCAACAGGAGAACTAGAAGTATGACTTCCAGCTAACTATACACTCGGGACAACATGCCCTTCAACAGGAGAACTAGAAGTATGACTTCCAGCTAACTATAGACCCGGGCCAACATGCCCTTCAACAGGAGAACTAGAAGTATGACTTCCAGCTAACTATACACTCGGGCCAACATGCCCTTCAACAGGAGAACTAGAAGTATGACTTCCAGCTAACTATACAATACTAGCTAACTATACAGAACCAATAGTTAACTGAAGGCAAACAACTGATGAGCCAAGACCTCCCAAACATTTTTTTAATCGCAGTAAGAGCACATTTGTGTGAGAAGTTATTTATAGATCTTTTAAAAATAAAAATGCCTTTGAAAAAAAAAGAGAAAGGCATCTCCTGATCAGAAATATGAAACTCGTTAATGGCATACACCATCTTTCGGAATAAATATAAACTAAATGCTGATTAGGGAAATTATAAGACGCTTCAAATAAAAAGAATTTCAGTGTTTTATGATTTTTCTATAATTTGTCGAAATGCTCAAATCTGTAATAATAATCGTAGATTTTTTTATTAATTCGTGATTAATTAGGCAAAGTTATACGCCCATAATAATTGATAATTAACAATTAGTTTATTTTTATACCGATGGATGGCGCAAGACATCATCAAACATTTAGTTGCAAGATCAGAAAATACCTCTCTCATAATTTTTAAATCAGATCTCATTATAATTTCACTTTTTAATGTGTTTAATGTAATAAGTAGTTTAAAAAAAGAGGGGGGGGTAGGTGGAAGGCTGGTTAAACCGTTTTGTTTTCGACGACTACGACCCGGGTTCGATTCCCGCATTGAATACTTTTTTTCTTAAAAAAAAAAATACTTCATTGGCCCCCGATTCTTGCAAAAGTCCAACCCCACCAGCGAGTGCAAGTAACCAAACGGGGCTCTGGCACATTTGTAAGTGCAAAGTCGAACTGCTTTTCACATGTGTAGACATGTGGTGCGCTTACAATAAAAGCAGTCGCTAACTACCCACCATGATTATCATGGCTTTGAGATAAGAAAGAAGAAGAAGAGTAGTTTAAAAAGCTAAAAGAATAATGGAAAATTAGAGAAAATTCTCTCTTATTTTGATATTTGATACGTAATTCAACCATTTCTGGAAAATTTAACAATTTATTTATATTTATTCCGATAGATGGCGTAAGATATCATCAAACATTTAGTTTCAAGATCAGGAGATACCTCTCTCTTAATTTGTCAACCAGGTCACATTATAATTTGTACTGCTTTTAATGCAATACGTAGTTTAAAAAGCTAATCGAATGATGGAAATCAAAAAATAATTCTCCCTTACTTTGATATTTGATATGTAATTCAACCAATTCTGGAATAAATGAAAATTAACAATTAGTTATTTTTATTCCGATGGATGGCGTAAGACATCATTAAATATATGTGCACGATCATGCATTTCTCTTTAAAATTTTAAACCAGATCCCAATATAATTTCACTTTTGTACTGTCTTTAATGTAATACGAGGTTTAAACAGCTAAAAGAATAATGGAGCCCTAGAGAAAATCCTCCCTTACTTTGATAAACTGAAGGATTAAATCTTCATTCCCATGTAGAGGTCCCGAAGTTTGATAAATTGTTATTTCAAAATTACCCTCCTGACGGTGAATAAATAATTTGTTTTTATTATAAATTATTTTTTACACACAACAAGTATATAGTAAGTTACCTCCATTAGTATATTAACTTTTTAAAATATTAATATTTCAACATAAAAAAACACGATAACCCTACAGAGATAATTTTCTATGGCGTTAGACAACAGAGAGTTACAATTAATATATACTTATGTGTATAGATGGAAAATTTGCCGGGGGAAAATTATTCCATAGAAGCATAGGGCGCCTCTTCCGTCAAAATAAACTTTAAAAACCTGACGCCATCTATTGACCGTCGCCGCAATTAGCGGCCTCGGGTAGATGACAAAGCCACAACACCAGCTATGGCAAATTGAGAAGCGTCCACCTAGAGACCATGGTTTCGGGCTAATAGCTTTCGTCAGTCTAGGGCGGACTTTATTCCATGAGATCCACACGGGATCTAATGGAATCTTCACAATCTACCAAAGAAGTGTTTAGCGGCAAGGTGGATGGGCCAAATCTATGGCTAGAATATAGATGGAAAATTTGCAGGGGGGAAATTAATCCATAGAAGCATAGGGCGCCTCTCCCGTCAAAATAAACGTCAAAAACCTGACACCCTATGATTCTACTTATGTGTATATGATGATTGAATGATGGATATATCTCCCCCCCCCCCGTGCTCAGTCTTAATTGTAACTTTGCCCGTTGAAGAAAGCTCGAAAACACGCGCTGTGTTGATAAAGAAACTTATTGCGAAAGGTTTTAGATATTTAATAATAATAAATCGCATTTTCCCCTTTATTTGAATATGAACTCAATAAACAGTTAATAATGTTGAAGATCTGTATAAATTTGTAAATATCAGAGAGAATTGTCAGAGATTTAATCATTTTTGTAAATATATTTTTGACTATCTGTCTGACCTGAAAGGAACAGGTTCCTAATCTATCTTATTGTTGTTGTTGTGTCCAATGAAGAGCCTCAGGTGTCTCCAAACATCTCTATCACAGTAATGTTCTCTATCTTGGGTGTGTAAAGCTGCAGTTCTGGGTCCATGTCAATTTTCTGTTGTTGTTGTTATGTACAATGAAGAGCCTCAGATGTCTCCATACATCTCTATCACAGCAGTGGCGATGTCCTCTATCTTGGGTGTGTAAAACTGTTGTTCTGGGTCCATGTCAATTTTCTGTTGTTGTTTTTATTGTGTACAATTAAAAGCCTCAGATGTCTCCATGCATCTCTATCACAGCAGTGGCGATGTCCTCTATCTTGGGTGTGTAAAACTGTTGTTCTGGGTCCATGTCAATTTTCTGTTGTTGTTATTGTGTCCAATGAAGAGCCTCAGATGTCTCCATGCATCTCTATCACAGCAGTCGCAATGTCCACTATTTTGTGTAAATCTGCTGCTCTAGGTCTATGTAAATTTTCTGCAAGGCTGTGGCCATTGCTGGACATGAGAATATGTGAGTAGGTTCCACACCAGGACAATTGTATCAATCTCAATGTTTCTTGTATAGTGATATCTATATAATTGTTCCTGTTTAACAATTGCAAACTGAATCATTTATCCCTGACAGGTAAATCACGTTTTGTGTGTTGAAATAAATAAATAAAAATATTAATACTGAACCATTTTTTTACTTTTTTGTTGTTTATAAAATTATAATTTTGTGATATTTCTAAGTAATGATATATTTAAAAATAACTTTGAAGCTAGGTCTCAACAAAATTGAGGTGAAAATATAGAATTTTGAGGATGCCGATGAGAACCTTGTGAGACTGTGGTTGGGAATAGAGATTGACAGGTCAACATACTGCAAGCTGTTGGATCATCACAGCTGATGTCGTAATACAAACTTGGCATATCCCGAGCTTTCAAACGAGGAGTTTTGATAGCAGAGTGCCATCTAGCGGAATATTTATTAGCTCAGTCTTGATTTAGGTTGATCCCATTATACTGACCCACCCATTTTCTTAACAAATCATCAAACCCCACTAAATATGCGCCATCTAGTGGAACAAAAATAAACTAAGTGTTGATTATACTTGTTCCGAGGTGTTTGGTCATATAAATCTTTTGATGAATCAATAAAAGCCAACCACGAACGCGTTTCGAGCTGTTGGCATTCGTCAACGTGGTGCAGGATCCGCTGTTCCGGAGTTTGATAGCCGAGCACTTCATCCAGCGGAATAATTATTAGCTCAGACTTGATTTGAGTTACTCCAATTATATTTACTCACCCCTTTTCTTTATAAATAAAGAAAACCCCACTAAATATGCCATGACAGAGCGCCATCTAGTGGAGCAAAAATCAACTAAACGTTGAGTTAACTTGATCCGCAATATTTGGCATTTAAACTTATTGATAAATCAAGAAAAGCCAACCACTAACGCGTTTCTGGCTGTTGGCCCTCATCAGCTTGGTGCAAGCTTTACCTCAAAGACCAAAAATTTGGCCCAAGAGGCTTCCTGAGAAATCAAGAAACAGGTATTTTAAACCAAATTTGCGTAAATACGCTCTATATGTGAAATAGCATATAGTACAATTATTAATTAATATTATTAATAAATGATTCTTTTATTCTCTCCTTACTGCAATGATAAAATCTTAATATCTTCACATTCGTTACATCCTATATTTATTATAAAATTAAACCAACCTATTAATTTAGAGAGCCATTAAATTAGTAAGTTTATGTTCAATATAGTAAATACTAACCTAATTTAATTTGGCGTGTTCAAATTAAGTGTAATTTGGTTTAACAAGGGTTCATGGCAGGAAGGGTGCATAATTATTGCCTTGTATGAGTCAGTTTGAGAGCTTCTCCAATATCCCGGGAATCCATCCATTTCTGGGGCTTGTTGCATCAATGGATTGATCTACAAACTTGTTTAGCATACCTTTAGTATTCCTGATACTATTATTGGTAATAATAATAATTAAGATTTATTTATTTATTACAAAACACACGCTATATCCTATGTGGATATTTGCATGTAAATGTTTAATCTATTTTATGTACATAGTTTTTAAATATATATACAAATTATTTATAGTTTTAGAGAGAGAGAGAGTGAAAGTTATTCAAATTTACATTTTAGAACAATAAATTATACAATAAACAAAGATTATTTACATACATATCATCAAAAGTTCAATATACAGGGTGATCCAAAAGTCCCGCACTATTTTAAAAATTAATAACTCCGCGAATATTTGCGCTAGAGCAATGCGGTAAACACCATTGTATTCAGGATGCAATGGGATTTTTTATGGCAAATAATGAAAAATTCGAAATTGATTTTAGTTACAATTTTATTCGCCAGATGGCGCTCTACCAGAATCAGAGATTCAGCGGCCAAATTGTTTCATAAATTGAAAAATATAACTGATCGACACGTATTTTTCCTTTTTGAATACCAGGAAAGAACCCTAATAATATCAAATAACAAATTAATAAAACACCACTTCGCCAAAAGTATGAAGAATTGTTTAACGATTTTAAATACAATCAGAGATATGTAAAATAGGTAAATGCAAATTAAAACATGTAGCAAAATATTTATTTTTATATGAGGTTTTGTGAAATAGATTGAATGTTTGAAAAACACTGCTGATATCAATACACGAATTTTTGAAATGTTAATATAGTACCAAAAATTATGATGGCACTATTAATAGGATTTCTTGCTATAAGAAATGTGTAGTTTCTTGACTGATTGGCGACCCTTGACTATTTAACTGGATATTTGTCATGATCCAACAAATGAAATATAGAGGGGAGTGACAAAATATATTTGTCGTACTTTATTCCAAATATCCTATGGGCTTGTCAAATGTTATCATTGTTTATTATACTGTACACAATTTTAAAAATGTGTCCCCTCAAATAAAAATAAATTTTAAATCGACCTTTTGCGTTGAAAAACGTGGTAGTAAAATCATTTTGTATTATTTTTTTCACAAAATTTCTAAAGTTATTGGTGTACAGAAAATATTCCTTATGCTACATGTATTTCTTATGTATGTATTTCTATGTTATCTATTATCTATTATCTATGTATTTCTTCTAATGAGCGAAAAGCGAAAAACTAAACATAAGGGGTAAAATTGTGTGTACCAGTGTTATTCGAGAAGTTATAACACTCTGGTTTGCACGACATAATATGTGAGCAAATGACAAACAAAATATTACTGTTCACAAAAAAAAAGAGTCAAGATGTGAGGGGAGCATTTATTTTCCCCATATCCCAACACAAAGAGCTGCAAAATATTGGTAGATATATAATACATGGCGGCTTATATAACACATGAGGTAACTGCCTTCTCTCTTGTATTAGGTCACAATTCTTGCTCAATGTGGCACCCTTCATTCTCAATCACCGCCTGCAGACGATAAATCACAGAATGGACAGCATTAAATAACATATCTGTTGAAATTGATAAAACGTGCCATCTGATAGAAGCCTTCAACATGGCCAATGTGGTAGGCCAGCATCGATAAGCACACGATTTAATGTAGCCCCATAGACAAAAATCGCAAGGCGTCAAGTCTGGTGATCTTGGAGGCCACTGGTATATAAAGTGGCGACTTATCACACGATTTTCACCGAACGTATCCTTCAGCAATTGTTTGGCACCTCGGGAGATATGAGGAGGTCCTCCATCTTTCATGAATGTTATTTCGTTCAGTGCTTTTGCCCTGCAATATGGGAAATACCTTTTCTCTCAAAAGTTGAACATAACGTTCACCAGTTACAAAAACGGTTTTAAAAGTTCTTCCATTGATTTTTTAAAGAAAAATGACCCAATAATAAAAGAAGTGAACCCACACAAAACTTTAACTCTAGGCTGGTAAAGTGGCATTTCTGTGAAAATCCTAGGGTTTTCTGTTGCCCAAATGCGGCTGTTTTGAATGTTAAATTCTCCGTTTAGAGAAAAGTGAGCATCATCTGTCCACAGAACATTCGACAGCCAGTTTTCATCAATATCAATTTGCCGGAAAACCCATGCAGCGAATTCTTGACGCATCTCAAAATCGCCAACTTTCAGCTCGTGAAATCTTTGCATTTTGTATGGGCACACACAATAGAGACATTAAGTGATGCGTCTTCGGATATCACAATCATACTTCGGCGAATTTAACGCCAAAAGTTCAATTCGGGGATCACCTGTCCAGGATAACAAAAGTCGGTAGGTTGAGGACATGCTAACCGACCTCGACCTTACACCGTTAAATAACGGAGAGAACACCTATCTATCTAAGTCCACAGGCACAGAATCCGCAATAGACATCACAGCGATAAATTACAACATCGCACCCACAACACAATGGAAAATCCTGAGAGGTGCAATCAGTGACCACAGACCAATTTTAACAACCCTAAACTTCAAAATTGAGAATGTCCATTAGAATAAAAGAACATGGAACTTTAGGAAAGCCGACTTGAAAAAAATTCACAGAAAAGCTTGAAGAACTGTGCAACGAAAAATTGAATTACAGAACGCTTGACAAAAGCTTGGAAAAATTCTCTTCGAACATTTAAAAAGCTGCAAAAGAGCATCGATAACTAGAGGTAGACGTAAAGACCTGTGGATACCTTACTGGAAGGACCACAACATCGAGACAATGATTTCAGAGAGAGAGACAATATCAATGGACTTCTTAAAACAAATAAAACAGAAAGGAACTCATTGAAATTATTCACAAAATATAACAAGAAATTTGGATATTCAAACAAGAAAAATGGCAGAATTCTGCGAAAAAAATGGATCCAAGAAAGGACAGCCAGCACTGGAATATAATTAGAGTGTTAGAGAACAATCAAAACCAACACCAATCCTCCAATACTCTAACCGATATGAATAGAACAGCGAGAACGAGAACAAACAGATGGCTGACATAATTGCTGAATATCTTTCAAGCACTTCCATACTCAACTATACGAATGAAGACAGGACTCTAAAAATAATATAAACCAGTTAGTTAAACAAGCAAGAAACTTCCATCAACAAGATATTTTCTCGAGAGACTTCACACTGAATGAGCTAAACTCATCAATAAAAAAATCCAAGAGGTCACCAAGAGATAATCTAATCTTTGGTCAAATGATTAAACACTTTGAAGTCAAAGTTAATAATCAACTCCTACGAATACTGAACATTTCATGGCAAACTGGTAAACTACCAAAGAATTGGAAGATATCAATTATAGTGCCAATACTGAAGCCAAACAAAGATGCCAAGGAATACAAGAACTATCGGCCAATTGCTCTCGCCAGCATACTTTGTAACATACCAGAACGAATTATCCACTCTAGGCTCATAGTCTGGCTCACAAAAAATAATAAAATAAACCTCTACCAAACGGCCTATAGATCCCAGCATTGTACAACTGATCAACTGTTCTACTTCTGTCAATCAATAATAGATTCTTTCCGGGAAAAACCGCCAAAGAAGACCACGGCTATATTCCTTGATATGACCTCAGCTTTTGATCGAGTGTGGAAGGAGAAATTACGTGAAAAGCTGCACAACATCGGAGTAAGAGAAAAAACCTTAATCTGGAATGCAGACTTCTTAAGGGGAAGAAGGTTAAAGGTTCGGGTCAATGGAGAATTTTCCAAGGAAGGAAGAACATGGGCTGGTGTACCTCAGGGATCTGTGCTCAGTCCTCTACTCTATCTGCTATATATTAACGACATACATCCTTACCTCACTGAAGACACAAAGGTTGCCTGTTATGCAGATGATAAAGCCATATGGCACACAAGTAGCAGCATAGAAAAATCGTAAAAGATACTGAAGACATCAATGAGAGGACTGGAGAAGTGGGCAATGGAACTCCAAATGACCATAAACCCAATAAAACCAAACCTATGCGTCTTCTCCACTCCCAGGGAAAAAGGCATAAATATAACCACAAAATAAGCATAAACAAACAAATAATTGATAAAATTAGAAATCCATAATACCTAGGTGTGATACTGCAGTCCTGGATCTTTCCAGTTGGTCTCGAGGACCACGCCATCACCATCTCCTAAGCGGCGAAGTACGCGATCTACGTATTCATCGTAGATCGCAAAATGCGTGGTGTCGCTGGAGACCCACTGGCGATTCTCCACCAAACTCTGCAGCGCTGGCAGAGGCGCCATATTCATTGTACATAGTGTATATAATGCATATTATCTTTTTTTAATAGTGCAGACTGTGTATGTATTGACAAGATGTCAACAAAATTATTTTAATTATTATTTATGAGGAATTTTAATTTTCATAGCACATAATTAGCACCTCAAATAGAGCTATCAGAAAACTAAACATTCTGAGAAGGCTATGTGGCACAAATTGGGGAGCAAAACCCAGATTTCTTAGAACAACATATACCACCTTAATAAAACCGATAATGGAATAGGCAACACCGGTCTGGGCTCCCTCAAGCTCATCACTAAAAGTAAGACTAGACAGTGTTCAAGCAAAAGCGGCCAAAATAATCACTGGTGCTGTTTCATCCACCAACAATAAAAAAATTCAGAGAGAATGTGTTCTAGACCTACTCGCTCGAAAGCAGAAGACAAAATAAAAACAACTTGGATCGGCACTTCGGAAACGAGGAACCAGAGGACGAGATCTCTCTGACCACTTGTGGTTTGGTGGATCCGCCCTTTTCTGAGAATGAGGTGAAACTGACGGCTTTCAAGTTCGGGAAAAGGAAATCTTCTGGTCCCGAAGGGATCGATAACACGGTCGTGAAAGCCCTGGTAAGGATGCACCCATCGCTTCTTTCCAGGTTATTCAATAAGTGCCTGGACACTGGTACATTTCCTGAGGCATGGAAGGTTGCCCGAGTAGTGCTTCTCGAAAAGTCTGGTAGAAAGGGTAATTCTCCTAATGATTATCGTCCGCTTTCTTTACTAGTGTGTCTAGGTAAGGTCCTGGATAGCCTACTAGCTCAGCGACTGAAGCACTGGCTAGAGAGTAATGAGCTCCTTTCCTCTTTCCAACATGGTTTTAGGGAAGGGAAGTCCACAACCACAGCTCTAAACGAGGTGTTAGAGGGGGTTGAGATGGGCTTAAATAAGGGTGCTTGGGTTCTTTTCGTGGCCCTGGACATTGATGGCGCGTTCAACTCCATGAGCTGGAACAAGTTGATGAGAAATTTGATGGACATGGGTTGTCCTGATAATTTGTGCAGCTTGATTCGTGACTTCCTGAGGGATAGACAGATTAGCCTCAGTTTTGGTGGGCGGAAGTTGGAAAGAAACTGTGCTAGGGGTTGCCCCCAGGGCTCTTGCTGCGGACCTATTCTGTGGAATATCCTGGTAAACACCGTTTTCCAGGAGGAGCTCCATGAGGGAGACAGGCTGGTTCTCTATGCTGACGACCAGTTCCTCATCATTGAGACTGCTTCGAGAGCGAAGGCTGAGAAGTCTGTTGAAACTTCTCTCCAAATTTTCTCGATCTGGGCCCATGACTCTGGCCTTAAGTTCAATGTCTCCAAAACTAAAGCCCTCAGCTTTAAGCCTAGGGACATAAGAACTAAAAGAAACACAAGCCGGCTATCCAGATGGAAGGACGGAGGGTAGCGTTGGTCAATAGGATGACCATCCTGGGGGTGGTCATTGATGACAAGATGGGTTGGCAATACCAGGCGGAGGAAATGGTGGCGAGAGGCAGGGAGGCGTTGTGCAGGCCTGTCCTGGTTGGCCCTCAACAGGGGGGGGGGGGGGGGGGGGGAGAGAAGGAGGGTACTATTTCTAGGAACCTCTGCCTCTCCTGTGTCGAGCCAATCTTGCTATATGCTTTCGGGGCTTGGTAGCGCCGAAACAGGGATCAGAAGGTGGCAACAACTCTAGAGAGAGTGCAGAGGACAGCGGCATTCAGAATCACAGGGGGATATCGCACTACCAGCAGTGAGGCCTTTTTGATCCTCGCTGGGCTTATTCCCCTGGGATTGAAACTAGAGGAGGAGACCATCAGACAGAAGATCTGGGAGAAAAGGGAAGATGCCCTGGGACTTTAAGCGGGGGCCCTGGAATAGAAGAGGGACACAAGGAAGCCTCCGCAGTGGTTGCCAAAGTGGAATTGGAGTCCTGGAGGGCCGACAGGGATTGGCACGGAGGTTTTCACTGATGGTAGTAAGTCTGGAACCAATACTGGAGCTGAAGTAGTGATTTTCACTAATGGAGAGCTGATCTTCCAAGAAAGCTTAACACTCAGAGTGGACGAATTGGTCTTTTCAGCTGAGCTGGTTGCGATCAGGGTAGCCCTCAGAGTGTGTGCCGAGAAGAACTTCAGCCCGGACCGCCTCTATTCAGATTGTATGTCGGCCCTCGTCGTTATCAATCTGGAGAAAGGGCAACTCGCGCATCAAATAATCCAGGAGCTGGAGATGATGACGCGGGCTCCGGAGCTCCCTTGGTTTAGGAGACACAGCCTCATCGAAGGTAATGAGTTCGCAGACAGGATCGCTAAGGCAGGATGCTTTAGAGGTAGATCACTGAGGACCCCAGTGACCAAGAAAGAAGTTTATAGGAGGATCAGGGGTCACGTCCAGGACTTATGGTTGGACAGATGGAGGAACAGTGTGAAGGGGAGAGAGGTATTCAATGGGGTAACAACACCCAAGTAACTCTGTAAGGTAATGTCCCACAAACTCATTAGGGTAGTTAGGGACATGGGCTCTCTTCCCCAAGTCTCCACAGATTTAAAATTAAGAGAAACCCTGATTGCGTCTATGGAGAAAGGGATGTGAATGCACGCCACTACGTCTTGGATTGTCCAAGGGTAGTGGGTGTGCAGGAAGAGAGAAGGAGGGCGAGGGGCGCGATCGAGAGTAAGCTGCTGAGAAATCACAGCAAGCTTCTTGAGAAAGCCCACGACGTGGCAGCTGAGCTTTTCCTCAGCTGTGAGTGAACAGAGTCGACCGGGGGCTGCCTCCCCGCGGTCCCTGCTGGACACAGTAGATAGTTTCCTATTTTGCTGTGATTAAAGGCCACCGGTATAGAAATCCTTCCAGACACGTTGTCTGGGAGGTGGTGTTTCCAGGTACAATGTCCAAGCTCTAGCTTGGTTACCGTTACTTGGCTTATGAGTTGAACAGAATAGCAGCGAAGGGCATGCTTCGCATGCCGGCTTGTGGACTGAAAGGTCTGGGTGGCCATCTGCTTCTAGGGTGTACCAACTGTGCTTAGGTGGGATCCTCCAATTCTTGTTTATTTTGGCTACTGTTTCTATTTCGTTAAAAGTAAGTTTATTTTTCTGTAGCAAGGGTTCTTTTGTGCCTTTTTTCGCTAGCGCATCAGCAGCTTCATTGCCTTCAATGCTAACATGTAAGGGTATCCATTGAAGGTGATTTTTGAGGTATTGAGAGTTTTTGGAGATAACCAATTATGTTCCTGCTTACTTTGTCTCTAAGTTCCCCTGTGTGACTCAAGTGTTGTATGGCACTTCTACTATGAGTAAGAATCCATATATCGCGATGTTTAGTATTTCTGATGGATTTTAAGACTTCATAGATGGCTATAAGTTCTGATCTGAAGATTGAGCAAAAATCTGGGTTTCTTCTGTTCATTTTCTCATTGCCATTTGTGGGTTTAATGAGAGAGCCACTGCCAGTGTGTCCCAACTCGTCTCTGCTACCATCGGTATAGATAGTTATTGCATTTTTAGGAATTTTATATTAATTATTTCTAATGATAATTGTTTTAAGTATTCTGGATTTTGGTATTGTTTGTTGGTGGGTTCGTTTAAAGTGGCATTAAAAATAACATTTTGTTAGTGGTTCGCATGGAGATATTTTTTCAGCTAAATAATATTTTTCCACTTTATATTTTAAAAATCCATTTCTTTTGGCCAGGTGGAGAGGGCCTTCTTTTTTGAGTCTTATATTGGGTTCCCAAATAAGTATGTAATTGAAAGTTCTGTGTTTATTTTCATAACTCTTGATTTTATTTATATATTTTGGCAGATTGTAGCTTATTCTATCCTTTAAGGGCATAATGTCTGCCTCGCAAAGTACAATATTATTAGGGCAGGTATTTCGAAGACCTGTAATAATTCTAGGTGCATTTAGTTGTATCCTTTCCAGTGTTTTTAGATTTGTTTCAGATGCTGTACCATAGATTTGATATCCATATTCCAAGATAGGTCTCATTAGAGATGTGTAAGTTAATTTTAGTGTTGTTGCTTCAGCTCTCCACTCTTCCTGAAATATATTTCAAGATTTTTAGTCGGTCTCTTCCTTTTCTAACAACTCCTTCAATATGTTTACTGGAGTTAATTTCTGGATCCAGGGTGTAGCCGAGATATTTAGGATGTTTATTATATTGCAATTGTTGTTCTTTCAGAATAATATTTGGTCTTATTTTGTATAGTTTCTTATCGGTAGTAAAAAGACAGGTTTCAGATTTTTGGGGGTTAAATTCTAATTTATGTTTATTAGCAAATTTTTCTAGGTCGAGAATAGTCTTGTTCAAATCTCTTTCAGCTTTTTTCCAGTTAGTGTTGCTGCTCCATAGAATAATGTCATCAGCGAAAAGTCCAATATTGGTTTTATGTGAAAATTTGTCTTCTATGCCTGCAATAAATAGGGTGAAGAAAGTTGGGCTAAGGACTGATCCTTGTGGTAATCCTTGGTACAATTTGAAGGTTTTAGATAGGGTGCCATTATATTTGACCCTGATGTATCTATTTTTAAGGGAATCATTTATCCAAGTGATAGCTTTTCCATCAATTTTGAAATGTTTGTATAATTTTGTAATTAACTTGTTTTTCCATACCTTATCAAAAGCTTGTGTAAGGTCTAAAAAGCAGCTATGGTGTGGTTAGTTGGCTTTTTGTTTTGTGCATCTTTTACCTTTTGTGTGAAAAATAAGAGTTGGACTATTGTCCCATGTCCTTTCCTAAATCCATATTGTTCTTCTGGTAAGAGATTTCTTGTGTCGGGGTGGTAGGTGAGTCGTCTGAATATAATTTTTTTCCATTAATTTGCAGCAAATATTTGTGAGGGAGATAGGTCGGTAGTTTTTTGGGTCATCAGCAGATTTGTCAAGTTTTTAAATGGGAATTATTGTTGCATTTTTACAGTCTTGAGGCAATTTTCCAGTTTTCCAGGAGTTATTGAAAATATTAAGAAGTCTTTCTTTGCCAATTTTGCCCAAGATTGATATCATTCGGCCATGGATTCCATCTGGCCCAGGAGTCTTGTTTAGGTTAGTGTTTTCTAATGCATAAGCTAGCTCTTTCATATTGATTTTTTTCATGGAAAATATTATGAGTGCTGGTGACATTTTTACAGTCATGAATAATCTTTCGGGCCTTTTTTCAACCTTGATTTACTACTTATTTGATATGAATTACCTAAAAGATTGGCAGCAATTTTGTCATTAGTTGCTGGTGTACCATCTGTATTCTCAATCATATTTGTGTTTTCAGTTTGTGGCTGGATTCTGCCAATTTGTTTTGCCAAATTCCAAGGTTTTGTATTTGGGTTTCTTGGGTTCAGGTTTTCACAAGTTTGTTTCCATTTTTCCCTTTTCACATTTACGTATAATCTTTTTATTTTTGCAATCACAATGTTCAGTTCAGTTCTACAATTTGTTTGGTTTTGGGTGCACTTTTTTTGAAGTTCATTTCTTTTAGTTATAAGTGTTTGAATATTTTTTGCCTGGTGTGTATAATTTGGAATCCATTTCTTAATATAACCTCTTGGTATTGAAACTTTGGCTGCTTCAATAATGGTATTTTCGAAAGATATCATATTAGCCTTTTTGAAGTTCCATAATTTTTCTTAATTGAGCTAGTTTTGGTCTTGGTGCTAATTTCTATCAAATTAGGCAAAGGATCACTTTCAAAACCTTTTAATATTTGCTATTTGCATTTGTGGAAAATGTCAGGATAGTAAAATCTTATATCAAGGGCTTGTGCAGTATTATAGCTGTAGGAATGATGGGTAGGATTCCCATCATTTAAGCACATGAAGGCATTGTCGTCAAATATGTTTGATAGTATTTTGCCTCTTGGGTTTGGCGTAGAACATCCCCATAGTTGATGTTTGGCATTAAGGTCACCTACAATAATAGTGTTGTCTGTAAGAAATTGAGCCATTGTTCCATCGTCAATAAATGTATTGTTTGGAGGGTGATACATATTGTATATGTTGATGGCTTTGTTTTGATTGAGGTAGACTTTGATACCTTGGGCTATCAACCTTTGATACCTTAACGGCTATGTCCTCATAGTACATATTATTGATTAAAAATGCTAGGCCACGCCCTTTAACAGCATATACAGATGGATCTTCAGACCTTACCCTGAGTAATGGAGGGGCCGGAATTAACATAATACTGCAAGATGGAACAAACATCAAAATCAAAGAAGGAGCAGGACAGATTTCGTCAAACTTCACTTGTGAACTGACAGCTATCTGGAAAGCCCTTGATGTATGCCTTAACCAACCATCCCTGCATCAAGCAGAAGGAATTTTAATATACAGCGACTCCATATCCGCTCTAGAAGCAATTCAGAAGGGCAATACTAAAATCACACAGAAAATACACTCGTTACTTACCCAACTGGAACCATTGGAGAATAACTGCATTCTACATTGGATCCCTGCCCATGCTGGGATCGGGGGTAATGAAATGGCATTTGAATTGGCAAAGGAAGCCAGAAGGTTGAGCCAAAGGAAAGAACAAATGTCATTATTTGACGCTGATTCTTTGTCAGAATACAAGATAATTAAGCAAAAAAATAAGAAAAGATCAAAATACGAAATAAACTCTGAGAGAAAAATGACAAAAACTATAACAAGACTTAGAACAAAACACTATAAAGGAATGACAATACATCCAGATAGCACAAGAACCTATAGGGCATGCAACAATTGTCCTGGTGTGGAACTTACACCTACCCACATATTCTCATGTCCAGCAATGGCCGCAGCCTTGCAGAAATTTGACATAGACCCAGAGCAGCAGCTTTACACACCCAAGATAGTGGACATTGCTGCTGATGTGATGGAGATGCATGGTACATCTGAGGCTCTTTATTGGACACGACAACAACAACGGCATTCCAGAGTAAAATAAATTATCAGAGATAGATACATATTTTTCAAATGAATTAAAATAAATATAATCGATACTGAGTGAGAGTTGAATTAAAAATATTAGAAATTTATTATCTTCGGAAACAAACCGTATCTAAAATATCAATTTTCTTTTTGCTACATGTTTTAATTTGCATTTACCTATTTTACATATCTCTGATTGTATTTGAAAATCGTTAACCAATTCTTCATACTTTTGGCGAAGTGGTGTTTTATTAATTTGTTATTTGATATTATTAGGGTTCTTTCCTGGTATTCAAAAAGGAAAAATACGTGTCGATCAGTTATATTTTTCAATTTATCAAACAATTTGGCCGCTGAATATCTGATTCTGGTAGAGCGCCATCTGGCGAATAAAATTGTAACTAAAATCAATTTCGAATTTTACATTATTTGCCATAAAAAATCCCATTGCATCCTGAACACAATGGTGTTTACCGCATTGCTCTAGCGCGAATATTCGCGGAGTTATTAATTTTTAAAGTTGTGCGGGACTTTTGGATCACCCTGTATATTTATAATTACAACCACTAAACCAGTGGCACAAATATACTAATTAAAACTAGAAATTTCAATTCTTAATGTATTTCAAGTCCACGGCATTTGAGATAGAGTCTACAAAACTTGTTAAATTTTCTATATTCTTCTTTACTGGAAACCTTTTGGCTTAAACTAGAACTGTTCATTTGACATTGTACTCTCAAATCAGCAACAAGTGGGCACCGGATTAAAATATGCTCAGGGTTGTGATCTTCTTGGTCACATAAGCAGATTGAATAATCAATTCTGCCAATTTGTTATTGAAATCTTAACTTTTTTGACGTGTATGATTCTTTTCGAAATAAAATAATTTTCTACTGTACTTACTGCAATAATAAAACATTGAGAGGGCCTGGCTCATCAATGGCCTCCCAGCGGTTTCGCTAGTTGAGTCAGCCCCTCTCAATATTGCAGTAAGGACAGTAGTAAAATATTTTATTTCGAAAATAATCATACACGTCAAAATAGTTTCATATAACAGATGGTGCGCTAATACATCATCTTAATTATATTTATAAATAGTATTAGGATAAATAATGTTGCGTTAGCGCGATATCTGTTATAATAAATTTCAACTATTTTTTGACGCGTATGGATCTTTTGGCAAAAGTTACTTATTACGGGTTAACACACAAATACAATATACTAGGGCCTACAGTAAGAGTAACTTAAACACAGAAAAATCGTGGACTCAAAAGTACAACACAAAAAAAAGTAAATAATAAATCACAATTTGTTAAATTAAGTAAAAAAACAGTACTTAACTTTATTGCTGCTTAGGTAGGGATCGGACCGGGGTTACACAGGTATGCGATGAGATTGCCAGACAGGGATATAGCACGCAGAGAACACTTTAAGCGTCTCCACACGATAATCCACAACACTGGCCTCGACTCATACCATAGCCCCCTTTATATACAAACATGGCCACATTCGTCCAATGAGAATGCGGGAGAGATTGGTTCACTATCAACCGATTACAAAATCCTTTCCACTAAAATCTGAGATAAGATTTTTAAAAATGCAAATATTTGTCAATATTATTTGACACTTTCTCTCTCTTTTCGTAATGAAACGATTTCCTACTATCCTTACTGCCATGATAAAATATTGGGAGGGCTTGGTTCAACTAGCGAAACCGCTTAGAGAGTTCACCACTGATGAGCCAAGCCCTCTCAATATTGTATCATTGCAGTAAATACAGTAGAAAATCATTTTATTTCTAACCACGGAAATTTCAAAAGTTTTTAAAATAGAATAAAGGCAGTGGAGGATTCAAGTTGCTTTTGTGGTATTGAGGAACAAACCTCAAGACATCTACTGATCGATTGCCCAGCATTTCAAGATTATAAAATGAAGAATGAACTAGTTGTTTGTGAACATAACGATTTGATTTCCGATAAAAAAATCATATTTAAAGTTTAATTTATTTTGTTAATACATTTTAAACTTTCTACAAAATCTGAATTTCTAATGTTTTCATGCGTTGAATAATGTAAATAACTTTTGTAAATAAACTTTTCTCCTTGTTTGGCGCAAGTATCCCTTGCGGGATATAGCGCTTTGGAAAAAAAATCATAAACGTCAGAAATAGTTAAGATTTCATATAACAGATAGCGCGAAAATGCATCATTTTAATTATTATTATTATCAAAATTAGTATTAGGATTATTAAAGGTATGCTAAACAAGTTTGTAAATCAATCAATCCATTGAAGCAACAAGCCCCAACAATGGATGGATTCCTGGAATATTGGAACAGCTCTCAAATTGACTTACACTGTTGTAATGTGTATGAGTTATCTGAACAAACTCGCTACGACTTACAAGTTGAACTGAATGTTTATTCAATCTAGCAATCTCCTTATATAGAAGATAGAGATAAAAAAGGAAATAATTTACATAAGTTTAAAACAATTGACAAATGGCATAATTTTGCATAGTTAACTATAGATAATAAATATAACACTTAACATATGTTATTTACATATCACAACATGTTTCCCCTCTGCTACAACAATTAAAGAATGTCACGAATCTAGACAACCATCAACAATCAGATCAGGCAAATCAAAAGGCGGTTGACATGCCTCCCCTCTGCTTAAAAACAAAATCTTTGTGGTTTTCTTAACTCTCTTCCAAACCTTGAAAACCGGGGCCTTCCGGATGGTTCTGGTGAAATCCCAGCGGATGTAGTCGCGCCTTCCCTCTGGTCAATATTGGTCTCTTCACTTGACCGCTGTATCGGGGCTGTGGATGACTCGCCCATCGTTGGACTGTCGTAATGCGGATGTTGAGCTTCTGGGGAGCCGGTAATTGGTTCTGAAGACAACTGGCTTTTTTCGTTGACTCCATCCCTTGGCCTAATAAATTGTTGATTTCTTATCAACCTATTTCCCGATGGTGTCACAACTTCAAAGCTCTGAGGAGAATCAGCCTGCGCTGAAATCTTCACCGGTGTCCATGTCTCCCTTGGATGCATTTGACACCATGCATCCTCTCCTACATTTACCTTGGGATAGCTTTTACTATTTCTGTCATAATTCTCTTTCATTGAGCTCTGTCTTTTTCTTTTGGCATTCTCTATACTTCTCCAATTAGTTTGATACGGTCTATATAGCGGTGTAATTCTGGGGATCTGACATCGAAGGCTCCTCGATAAACATAGCTGTGCGGGTGACGGTAGGTCATTTTTTGGTGTATTCCTATATGCCAGAATAGCCAGATATGGCTCGGACCCTTCATCTCTACATTTGATTAGTTGATATTTTATTGTTTGAATGTTTCTCTCGGCCAGACCATTAGATCTATGAAGGTGTGGACTTGAAAATAGCTGTTTTATACCCCATCTTATACAGAAGTCAGTCATAATTTCTGAGCGAAACGGTGGTCCATTGTCGGACATCATGGTTTCCGGAATCCCGAATCGTGCAAATGTTTCTCTCAATTTATTTTTTACATTAATCGCCGTAGGTGGGTCCAATGCAAATACCTCCGGGCAGCCACTATATCTGTCGACCACTAACATATGGGGCTTTTTCTGAATATAAAATATGTCCAATGATACTGTCTGCCATGGATAATCTGGAACTGGAAAAGGTTTGAACGGCTGCCGTATTTTTGATTTCTGATATTTTTGACAAATTTCACAATTTTTTTACTTTTTCAGCAATGTCGATGGACATTATCGGCCAAAATAAAGATTATCGCGCCAAACCCTGAATTGCAGATATCCCTTGATGCGATTGGTGCAACAAATTAAGCATATTATTCCTTTGTGTCTTCGGAATCACTATGGCCGATCCTATACATAATAGATCATTCCATAAATATAAACGGTGTCTGAAATCGAAAAATACTTTGGCATCTTCATCGACGTCTTTTTTGCATATTGGCCATCCCTCAATCACATAATCGATTACTTTAACCAAAGCAGGATCCTCTCGGGTATTTTCTGCATCGCTACAAGTTTTTCGTCCGATATATTAACACGTACCATCTTGACCATTCTTTTGTCCTCAAGAAAAGGCGTTGGTAGTTCGTCCATGGGGTGAGTATCCCTGGATAGGGTATCAGCCACAATCAAGTATTTTCCTGGTTTGTATTGCAATTTGAAGTCAAATGCTATAAGCTTCATTACTAATCTTTGTAGACGCGGAGATATATCACTCAGCGGTTTTTTGACTAGAGGCAATAAAGGCTGGTGATCCGTCTGGACAACGAAAGTGTGTCCTGATAATAGATATTCGAACTTTTTGCATCCATAATAAACACTCAGTAACTCCTTCTCAATCTGAGAGTACTGTTTCTGCGAGTCGCTAAATGACGCGGATGCTAATGCTAGAGGTCGATTTTCCTGTAGCAGAGCAGCTCCCATTGCATCTTTGCTGGCATCACATTGCAAGATCAGCATCTTGCTTTTGTCAAAATGTGCCAACGAAGGAGCATTCCTAACGCATTCCTTAATATGATCGAATTCCCCATCCTGTTTAGGCCCCCAATGCCAGACAACATTCTTTCTTAATATTCCTCTTATATTGGATGTGGAAGAGGCTAAATTTGGAATGAATTTTCCTAAGTAATTATAAAGACCCATGATTCTTTGCAGCGACTTTTTATCCTCTGGCCTTTTAAAGGTAATTAATTTATCAATCTTATTTGGCTCTGGATCAATTCCATTTTGTGATATCAAATGGCCCAAGAAACGAACCTTCGTTAGACATATTTGAGCCTTTGTTAAATCAAATTTGATTTTTTTTTCTTTTGCTTTTTCTAGAATTCCCTTCAATTTTTTATTGTGCTCTTGAATGGTATCCGCATATATCAGCAAATCGTCTACATATGTAATATTTTGAAAGCTATCCCTAAAGATATTCGTCATTTTCTCAACAAAAATTTGTGCCGATATTTTCAAACCAAATGGCAATCGGTTATATCTGAATTTGCCAAATGGCGTGGTCATCACCAACAGATCTCTGCATTCCTTTGCAACCGGAATATGCCAATAGGCTGATTTCACGTCTAACACGGTATAATACTTAGATTTGGGTATCTCGTGCAATAGTTCAGCTGGAGCCGGAGTCTGGAAATGTCTTCCCACAAGGGCCTCATTTAATTTACGAGGATCCAGGCATATTCTGATTTGACCAGATTTTTTTTTTACAACGACCATAGGATGAGACCACTCTGTTTCATGATATATTTTTGTTACGATTCCTTGCTTCACCATTTTTTCCAATTCAGACTGAACTTCGGCTCCGAGGCTTGTTGGGATGCGCCTGGGAGGGACTTGCACAGGAGAATATTCAGGCTTTGTGTAAATCTTACATTCCGAGTTGATTAATCCTACTCCTTGAAATACTTCGTGGTATTGTTCGAGGATTTTTTGAGTTTCAGAACACAATTTAATTTCATCCGTGTTTATATGATTAATTCGCCTCAATTTTTAAAGCTTCTCGCAAGTATCGCCCGTGATAAGTGTCTGTGCTTCTACATCGGCTACGATAAATTCAAACATTCCTTTCTTTTCACCATATTGGCATAGCACATTGCATTTGCCGACGATAGGCAATTCTGTATTTCCATATGCGAACGCCTTTAATGACGTGGGTCTGATTTCTGGTCTTGATGGCCATTGGTTTATTACTTTAAGAGGAAGCACATTTATCTGTGCGCAGTGTCCAAATGTACCGTGGTCTTCTTGCCATTAATGATTATTACCGCGGACCACTTGTCCGAACCAACAGTCTTTACAGCAACTTCATTTAGATTTATCTCGTCACAGGATTCTTCAGCTTCACTTTCCGCTAAGAGATTTCTTATACGTTTTGTTCGGCAAACTACTGCGAAATGATTGGTTTTTCCGCATGCATTACATTTCTTCCCATATGCTGGACACTTTCCATACTTGTGTCGTTGTCCACACCACTTACATGGTTCTATTATTCTTTCTCTTCTCGGGTTTATACCGCTTGGTCCTGCTTCTGCATTTTCCATTCGAATTGTATCTTTCACCCAATTACGTTTTTCAATTTTTTCAATCATTTTTTGCTCATTCAACGATGCTACTTGTGAGCATGTTGACTCGGAGATCATAGCTATCGAAATTGCCCTTGGTAGTGTCAACTGTGGATCTTCTAACAATTTTCTTTTCACTTCTCGGTCAAGTATTCCAATTATAAGGCGATCCCTTATGAGATATTCTGTTAAATTCTCGAATTCACATTCTTGTGCCAGCTGCTTTAATTCTGTGACAAATTCCATGATTCCCTGCCTTTCCTTTTGTACACAGGTAAAAAATGCATTTCTCCTTTGAATCGTATTTTTGAAGGGCTTAAAATGGTTCGTTAACATATCAAGAATTTCCTTTACATTTGGGTAAGTATCATTTTCACTTATGTGAAATGTTTTGTATATCATCACTGTTTTCTCACCAGCAATATGCTTCAAGATTGCTCGCTGACGCACCAGCGGCATGCTTTCTAAATTTACCGCTATTGCAAAAATTTCAAACGACTCTCTCCAGGTCTCCCATTTTTTCTCGTTGCTGTACGGGACAAATTCTGCCGGCGGCTTGATTCCGTCCATTCTACTCACTGTTGAATTAATCTGTTTTAATTCGATACTTTTGTCGACTGCGCCATGTTGTAATGTGTATGAGTTATCTGAACAAACTCGCTACGACTTACAAGTTGAACTGAATGTTTATTCAATCTAGCAATCTCCTTATATACAAGATAGAGATAAAAAGGAAATAATTTACATAAGTTTTTAAAACAATTGACAAATGGCATAATTTTGCATAGTTAACAATAGATAATAAATATAACACTTAACATATGTTATTTACATATCACAACACACACAAGGCAGTAATTATGCATCCTAACTCCGCCTTTGCCGGTCCCAAGCCCGGATGAAAAAGGAGGGGAGCAGTAACAAGCTCGCTAAAAAACCTGGGTTAAACTGGCCCGGCTGATAGTACCTTGTAAGGGCTCCTAATCCAGGGATACAGGATGAGCAGCGTTTGTACTCCATGTCAGAGGCAGCTACACATGGCGTCTGTTCCTCATGTCAGAGGCGGCCATTTATTTTGGAGCTAAGTCGGTCTGCCACTGAGTAGTGCTCCCAGTCTTAATAACAAAGGCAGACGCACTCTACTTCACTCAATCATGATAGTTGTCAAATCTCTTTTTCAAAAGTCTCAAGCTTTAATGGATATAAGAAGGAAGATGAGAAGATTATGCACCCTTCCTGCCATGAACCCTTGTTAAACCAAATTACACTTAATTTGAACTCGCCAAATTAAATTAAAATAGCATTTACGATATTGAGCACAACTTACTAATTTAATGGCTTTCCAAATTAATAGGTTGATTTAATTTTATATCAAATATAGAATTACTAATGAAGATATTAAGACGTGAATGTTTCTTTTCACAAATAATTCAAACTTCTGTATGTTTTCATACATCTCTATCACAGCAGTTGTAATGTTCTCTATCTTGGGTGTGTAAAGCTGTTTCTCTGGGTCCATGTCAATTTTTTGTTGTTGTTGTCGTGTCCAATGAAGTGCCTCAGATGTCTCCGTACATCCCTTTCACAGCAGTCACAATATCCTCTATCTTTACTGAGATTAAAAAATATTGGGAGAGCTTGGCTCATCAGTGGTTAACTCTCCCAGCGGTTTGGTCAATTTAATCTACCACGCCAGAGGGTTCACCACTGATGAGCAAAGCCCTCCCAATATTTTTTTCATCGCAGTAAGGACAGTAGAAGTTTGATTTATTTGTGAGAAGAAACATTGGTGTCTTATTGTCTTCATTCGCTATATATAAATGGCGGGTAAATGCTTCGAATTATAGGGTGTGTATAGGTACATCGCTGAAATACCCTATTTACATACCTTCTACTGGTGGCTTATTTATAAGATGATTATAGAAAGGTTGCACCGAGTGCTGTACAAGTTTCAGCTCGTTTCCTCTCTCTCTACAAGCTTTCTTTAGTCTCTATATTATCGCTTTATAATTGTAATTTTCAATACACCGTGCTTAATCGCTAAATACAGTATTACAGCGCGAAGAAGCGGTATGGTAGATTAAACTGGCGAAACCGCTCGGAGGGTTTATCACTGATGAGCCAGGCCCTATTATTATTTAATCATTGCATTAAGGGCAGTAGAAAAAAATTATATAAAGAGGAACATTGTTACTTGAAGGTGTCATCTTCATTCTTGATAATGTTTATCTTGTTCATAGTTTTTTTTTTTAGGGGGTCGGTGGAAGGCTGGTTAAACCGTTTGGTTTTCGACCACTAGGACCCGGGTTCGATTCCCGCATTGGACACTTTTTTCTGTTTAAAGAAAAAAAAAATGCTCCAATGGCCCCCGATTCTTGCAAAAATCCAACCCCACCAGCGAGTGCAAGTAACCAAACGGGGCTCTGGCATTAGTAAGTGCAAAGTCGAACTGCTTTTCACATGTGTAGACATGTGGTGCACTTACAGTAAAAGCAGTCGCTAACTACCCACCATGATTATCATGGCCTGTACCACGTGTACTAGGGATAAGCAAAACAATATATATATATAGTTTTTTTAATATCCAATAATATACTTGCCCTCCAAAGTTATTACTCCGTAATCAATAGATTAAACTGGCGAAACCGCTGAGAGGGTTCATCACTGATTAGCTAGGATATCCCAGCATTTTATTCAGCAGGAAATACTGTAAAAAATTGAACTCGATATAAAGTTCATGTAATTGTTTTTTTTTTTTTTTTTACAAAAACACCAAAAATTGTGTAATCAATCCAGAAGAGGACATCCATACGGACAAGACACCTTTGTTGGCCGGTATTGTGATCAGTGTAAGGACCGATCTGATCTGCTTCATGGACAAGACACCACCACCATCAATCCAGAAGAGGACATCCATACGAACAAGACACCTCGGTTGGCCGGTATTGTGATCAGAGTACATGGACCGATCTGATCTTCTCCGTGGACAAGACACGACCACCATCAATCCAGAAGAAGACATCCATACGAACAAGACACCTCAGTTGGCCGGTATTGTGATCAGGGTACACGGACCGATCTGATCTGCTCCATGGCCAAGACACCACCAAAACTTGTAGAATATATAAATGATCTACATAAGCCTAATTACATATAAATGAATAAAGAAATACATTTCTAACTTCCATCTCTTCGACTCACGGAAACATTCAATTAACAATTCCAAGGGAAGATTCTGCCAACAAGGTTACAGTAATTACAAAAAGATTCGCTGAAAAGATTAATTACCAGGATTAGATTCAATTATTTACAGCTTTTTATTTCTGTAATTAATCTTTCTCGTTTTTTCCCTATTATATCAAGATAAATGACCCGGTTTCCTGTGATTGCCCAATGGATATATCGGGTTTGTACTACAGGTACACCTTCCTTTATACGATACACTAGCGGACCATTTGTTATGAGAATTCGATACTACAGATATAAACTGTATTATAGATGTGTATGATTCTTTTATAATATTGAACAATTTTATACTGATCTTACTACAATGAAAAATTAATGGGAGGGTCTGGCTCATCAGTGGTGATCCCTCCCAGCGCTTTCACCAGTTTAGGTTTTGTTCATAATCAGAATGGATACAGCTAAAATCTCGATGTGATGGACTTACAAGTGGATAAACTGAGGAGAAATTCTCAGACCGACCGGGATGGAGGTCTCATACTTACAGAAATTCTACATGGTTCACAAACACACTTTTTATAGAATAGGAAATATAAAGGTTTGTAATGAAATCTGTTATAAGTATATTTTATGTTTATATGGCGATTTATATTTAGTTTGTGCCTTTCAAACCTGGTACATCAAAGACTGGTAGGAGCTATATTCTTTTTTACACATTGTTGTGATAGAGGACATTGCGACTGCTGTAATAGAGATGCATGGGGACATCTGAGGCTCTTCATTGAAAAGGACAACAACAACAAAAGGAAATTGACATGGAGCCTGAGCAGCAACTTTACACACCCAAGATAGAGGACATTGCGACTGCTGTAATAGAGATGCATGGGGACATCTGAGGCGCTTCATTGGACAGGACAACAAAAGAAAATTTACATGGACCCAGAGCAGCAACTTTACACACCCAAGATAGAGGACATTGCGACTGCTGTTATAGAGATGTATTGAGACATCTGAGGCTCTTCATTGGACACGACAACAACAACAACTCTAGTACAATAGAATCATTGTATTCAAGACCCCAATGGCTACGTGATTAAGTTAAATAGATTATACTGTACCTATAATAATATTACAAATAATAAAAATACTTTTTTGTATGAAGTATCTTTGCTTTGACATTTAGAAAGATCTTGTATTTTAGTTTCTTCATATTAAATTTATTTGTTTCGATCATTGTGTCATGTTCATAATCATAGTACAGAAAGTAAATGTTCTCCCCTGACTTATTCTATATACAGTCACGAGCGTCATGGCCTCTGTCACGGTTTGCCGGCGCCCTCCTATTGGTCGGCTACGATCACGCCACCTTTGCCCCCCCCCCCCCCCCCCCATCATTTGGTGCCGCCAATGCGCGAGACACTTCTGTCACCGTTTGCCTTTGGTTCAGTGGTAGAATGCTCGCCTGCCACGCGGGCGCCGCGGGTTCGATTCCCGGCCGATGGTTTGGGGCGGGACGTTTCACAAGAGTGACATCTACGGCGCCAATTTATAATTGTAACGAATAGTATTTGAATAAAAGCATTTAATCGGGTAAATCCCGGGCGTTGCTCGGGTCATTCGGCTAGTAATTTAATAAAAACAATAAATACAAGAAACTTAGATCTCTGTAGCTTTATAGAATTTATTGAAAGAGTAAAAAGTTGCATGTGGGGTTTGACTTATGGATTTCCAAGAAACTTTTGAGATATGCTCAACTGATCAAATAAGTCTGTAATATATTTACATATTTACAGCTATTATGATCTTTTAAGAATACTAGAACCACGTTATTTATCTTTGTATTTAATTAGAGAATCATGAAAACGTTTATAACAGCAATTATTCGAAACCCCTTTACTATCATAGCTGCTTTTTCTCTAAAACTCATTCTAAAAAAATTCAAATATCTCTTTCATTGCTGGTTCTGCAAACAAGGTAGCATTACTTTAGGTAGCATGCAACTTTTTCTTAAATTTAAATTGACAATGTTCATACCGAGCTACACACCAAGAATGTATATAAACACACAATAGATATATGTTAATAGAAAATAATTAATAGTAAAAGAGTAACAAATTTAGTATAAAGAAATTTATATTATTATTTTTGAGGTAAATATTCAGAATGTATCAATAAATAGATAAATGCTCAACGGCAAGATTTAACAACGGAACCAAGCTTATGATTCGGCTTTTACACGTCATGCGCTTGTCAAAAAAAAAAAAACAACTGAGGTAACGATATATGAAAAATCTTTGTATATATATTTATAGCGTCGAACATGGATAATTCGAAATCCAAGGGACCAAAAAATAATCGAATCATCCAAAAATAAAAAAAAAAAACGAATTAAAAACGGAAATTCTATTCATAGGAAATTCTAGGAACCAATATAAATATTTTAATTGAAGTCGTTTCCGAATTGTACAAGTTCTACTGTATATACATTATATAATAAAAGGCATATATTGGATTTAATGAAATAAATTTTGCCAATATTCCGGTTGGCTAAACGTCAAACCTTTATCAAGGCATTACATTTTTGTATAAAAAAAACTCAGCACTTCATTCATATTGTTATAGTATCAGAGTTGAAATAATTACAACACTATGCGGCGCTAAGTTTGTGTATACAAAAATGTAATGCCTCGTTAAAGGTTTGGCGTTCAGCAAACCCGAATATTGGCAAAAAATCTTTCACTAAATCCAATATATGTATTTTTATTATCTAATGAATTAAATATGGATTGCTCTATTTTCAATATATATGGCAATATTTTTACAATAGAAATAAGATTTTGAACCTTTGATCTTTATTGTTAACTGTAAAAAAAAAAAACTTCAAACTGATTTTTATTGCTAATTCAAATTTTAATTTAGTGTTGTTACCAAAAGGTTGTTTCTTCCATTGCAAAATTAATCAAATAAAGCCACGTTACAGTTAACACAATTGTATTATTAAAATGAATTACCTTTGGATAGAATGTGTGATAAATTAAAAGAGTATTTGCAGACTTTAATTTACTTCTGCTTTAAAAAATAAATGCAAATTTTACATATGCATTCGTACAGCGAGAGCTTTATTGAATACTTGCAAACAAGGTAATTAAATTTTAATCAACATTCCTGCAACCTGCAATATGCAAATTTGAATAGTTTTCCTCACAGCTTCGTTAAATCATTGAATCTATTAAATAAGTTTTTTTTTTCAATAATTTTCTATTTATAAATTTTCATATATATATATATTAAATACTAGCCGAATGGCCCGGGCAACGCCCGGGTTTTACCCGACTGGACCCGGCTTCGCCTGGGTAGTGTTCGAGCAAGGTTTACTCATGAATGAATAGAGGCCCCAACTGTTTGTAATATAATTAATTTGTAATATAATTATTTGAATCTAACCTCATATACACTTTTACACTACCTATTTAATTTCAAAATAAATTAAAATACGTTTATATTAAATAATAACATTTTTAAAAAATCGACTTTCTCGTTCACACTTTTGTATCTATTCAATTATGTATTTTTTTTTATGTATCTCTTTTAAAAAATATCTGTATAGTTTAGATTAAAATATTTTAAGTGACATATTTTCAAGTCGTATATTTATACACAAGTTTTATATTTATTTTACAAATATTGTATAAGATGTGATTAATAAACTTTGTAAAAAATAATCTTAATACATTTTTAATAACATGACGTTATGTTATATTCTAATAGGTAAAATAGGTTAGTTTCAGACGGCTTATAAATTAGGTTAGTTTAAGGTGTGTTATAAAAAGGTTAGTTTCATTAATTAAAATCGGTGAGATTCAGATAGGTTATATTAGGTTAGTTTAATCGCTAAATAAGGTTAGTTTTAGATAAGTTGAATTAGGTTAGTTCTAGATAATAAAAAAATAATGTTCGTATTTAGAAAAATTAGTTTAATATTTTATATAAATTTTTTTTTTAATTGTTAAATCTTTTTTAAAATTATATTTTAAATTAATATATTTAAATTGGTAAAATTCAAAGTATTTCACCGAAATTGTATTTTTAACTCGTGTAAACGCCTCGAAGGTACGGCGGTGGCAACGTACAGCGCCGCCTACCAAATATACCCTTAACTGGGAACACTCCACAAATATATATAGTAAAATATATGTAGCAAGCTATACAGCAAAAACATAAATTTTTTCAATAAATATGAAAAAGAAAAAAATATAGAATATGAGCAGCTATATAATATGAAGCAGATAAATATAAATCCTACCTATACAAATGACAGCAAAACAAAAAATTGAGCCTACCCCTAAAAAAAGCAGTTATTAAAAATGCATAGAAGCTGCTTATAATATAAATGTTAATAAGTATAAAACGATTGCATGGAACAAACATATATAGTAAAATATATGTAGCAAGCTATACAGAAAAACATAATTTTTTGCAATAAATATGAAAAAGAAAAAATATAGAATACACTGCTCTAAATCGTAAATGATTACATGAATATATAATAAAATTTGAATATTCCCCTTATGAGAATAAAACAGTATACCTTATTTTAAAAAAAATGTAGTATCAATTAATTTAGAAATATATAAATAAATAAATAATAGAAATAATTAAATAAATATATATAATCTTACTATTTTCAAAACGATTTTAACCAGTTTTGGTACCGACGCGCTTCGCCTAGCCAGAACAATGGAAAGGCTTAGACTTTCTATCAACAGTTGGAAATTACACTTACATTTTAATCACCAGTGTCTCGCCGCAAACAAAATTCCACCTTCTTTAATTTTAAAAGATCCTGTCTGCACAAATTATTTTAGAAAAATATTATTTGAAACGGGTAAGAAACTTTTAAATGCTAGAAAATTAAGGAATATAATCTTACCTTTTGAAAAATGCAGCGTGAAACTAACACAATAAGTTTAACCAATCAAATTCATGTATCGTCGCGACCAGTGCGGCGCCAAGCGGCAAAAGGCGAGAACTAATCCATTTCAGTTAAATAATTTTTTAAAAAAGTACATTAACCTTTGTAGTTTTTTGAATAGCCTATATGTTAAACGAAATCTTCAGCTACCTACATGCGAAATTCCATAATGATTGAGTCAGTAGATTTTGCGTGATGCGATAACAAACATCGATTTCGCATTTCATTTTTATAGATATAAGGATATACAAGATTTTTATGAAAAAGGCATCTCTTTATCGTGTACCTGAAAGTTGCTGATGGCTTGCGCCATCTATCGGAATAAATATCAACTATTCTCGTTTACTTCTAATTATTCCAGAATTGGCCGAATTACCATTATTGATTAATCAAGAAAAGCTAACCACGTACGCGTGTCGGGCTGTTGGCCCTCATCAGAATTATTCATTAGAATATTTGATATTTATTCCGATAGATGGCGCAAGCCATCAGTAACTTTCAGTTGCACGATAAGGAGATGCCTTTTTCTTAATTTATGCACCTTATCCCAGTACAATATCAAATTTGTACTATTTTTTCACATATACAAGGTTGTCCCAAAAGTTTGTAAACACTTGCAAAATATTGAAATATCAATATTATTGGCCATAATATTATTCGCTGTCATGTATAATGTCTTTGTATTATGAATAAAGTAATTGTATTATGTATTATATTATGTATTCGCCGTTATGTATAATGTATTTGTATTATATATAAAGTAATTGTATTATGTATTATATTATGTATTCGCCGTTATGTATAATGTATTTGTATTATATATAAAGTAATTGTATTATGTATTATATTATGTATTCGCCGCAATAATATTATTCGCCAAGTAATAAGAAAAACAACGTTTAAAAAAAAAACGAATTTTTGGGACAACCTTATATATTGTTTAGTCTACAGGAAATAATAGTAAATCACTCCTCTATGGACTTTTTACGTCAATGATAGAAAAATTAGATGAAAAGGTTTTACTTGATTTGTGAAACTCTTCTAAATATAGGTCAAAATAATACAACAGGTTCCTGGAGATGTTTTTATTAATGTAATCTCAAGGTATCTCTGCCTTTCTACAAAAGTACATCAAAGGAATTATAACGGCGTTTATTTTTATACGTTAATTATAATTTCAAGCAAAGAAGCTCTTCTACTGGTGAGCAATGTCAAGTGGAGAAATACCAAACGTTTGTAAAAACAAAAAATCGTTGCTCACGTTGTACAACAAACGAATTCGACTTTAAACTTTAAAGCAGAACTTGGAACAAATTAAAAGAGACCCGACATATTTTTGCTTTGATTAAATAAAATTATCAAAATTTATTCCTAATTTTAAACCATTATTATCTTTTTTATTGTAAAATAAATCTTTCGAGTAACGCGAAGCTCTTCTACTGGCTTAACAATGTCAAGTGGAGAAATACAAACTGTTTGTTAAAAATAAATATGTCAATTCTTCTTAGAAACTTGAAACAAAATCCTATATAAGGAACATAACAAAGTACTTACGTTCATTAAAATGTTTGATCTTCTGGATTTGGTGTCTGAAGGAACAATGGATAAGTATTAAAATAATACAATAGCTTTCTGGAGATGGGTTTGTTAATGTAATCTCAAGTTTTCTGACATCTCTGTCCTTCTTCAGAAGTACATAAAAACGGATAATAGCTAACAGCGTTTATTATTTTATGAAAAAATGGCATCTCCTTATCGTGCAACTGAAAGTTGCTGATGGCTTTCGCCATCTATCGGTATAAATATTAACTATTCTCGCTGATTTTAATTATTCCAGAATTGGCCAAATATCCATTCTTTATTAATCAAGAAAAGCTAACAACGGACGCGTTTCGGGCTGTTGGCCCTCGTCAGCGTGGCGCAAGCTGTACCTCTACGACCAAAAAACAGGTCATTCAGACATCCTGAAAACTTCATAATTTTGCACCTTTTCCCAGTACAATATCACATTTATACTATTTCTTCACAGTGTTTCTTATTATTCTTCGTTTTTATGTACCCCTGTAGAAGGGCATGGATTCCCGAAAACTTGAGATTACATTAATAAACCCATCTCCAGACACCTGTTGTATTATTTTAATGAAAAGGTTTGTCACACTTTGATGAATATTCTAAGCGGTTTCGCCATCTTCAAGCCGTTTCATTAATATACCTTGGCTTATATCCTATATAATGTCTAATTTATAAAGACATATTGGGAATATTATAAAAATATATGGAAATAAGATTTTAAGAGTTTTAACTAATATAATATAAATACATTATCTCTAATGGTATAACAATCGGCTCTAGAGGTTATATATTCAAATGGAATTAATTGAAATTTATTCAATTTTCGACTCAAAGTATAACTTTCAAATAAATTTCAATTATATTTTTACAATAATTCAAAATAATTTGAACGCACGTTTCCCGTATAAAAATATCTATATATTAATTTTTTCCTATAACCTATAAAAACAAAACCGCATACACAACAACACCCATAATATATAAGTTTACATTATATATATATAACTTAAATATTAATTCAATTTACATATACATATATGAAAAACAATATAAAAAAATAAAAGATAAGTGGGTAAGGTGTTGATATTAAAAATAAAAAAGGCATCTCCTGACAACGAGCACATGTGCTTTTTAGATGGCAGAGCGCCATCTAGTGGAGCAAAAGTAAACTAAACGTTTATTTAGCTTGCTCCGTGATATTTGGCCAACCCAATTTCTTGATAAATCTGGATGGCTTTTCTTGATTTATCAAGAAATTGGGTTGGCCAAATATCACGGAGCAAGCTAGATCAACGTTTTGTTTACTTTTGCTCCACTAGATGGCGCTCTGCCATCTAAAAAGCACATGTGCTCGTGGTCAGGAGATGCCTTTTTTATTTTTAATATACATATATGTAGTATATTTTGAGTTAAGATAGTTCACAACCTTCTTCTAATATTTATTATAAACCCATATCTATATAAAATATGTATCGAACAATGGAAGTGACAAATAAAACAAAGAGGACGAGGTAGACCAGACGACGCAATAACCCAGACGAACAGGTGTTTATGATAATGAGTTCAATCACCCCGTCAACAGGTGGCCAGACGTGATAAACAACCCGGCGCCTGACAGGTGGCGTGATTTTACAGGAACCAATCAGGACTCTCCGCCATATGCGGGCAGCCAATATAAAAGAGCCCAGAAATGGGACAAAGTTAGTTGTTCAGTTAGTTGTTTTCAGAGCGACGCCGTCATACGGTCGGGTCTCTCACCCCTATCCGCGATGTAGGCATCCGTGACGCCCGTGGTTCGACTGCCTTCGTCCGTGGTCTACCTCTACCTTCTTGGAGTTACCTTCTATACCTGCCTCTGTCTCTTGCTGTCCCAGTGCGGGAATCCCATCACACACCCACGACCACGACTGCCCAGTACATTCCACATCGGGATTACTACAGAATCCGTTAAAGTCGACAGGATAACTGAGGACAGCAGCATGCAGAGGATGACGGAGGTCGGAGACGAATACGTCGCGGATGCCCTCACCAACATGCAGCCCCACTACGAAGACCTAGTAGGCCGCCTAACAGACGCCATTCGGGGACTAGCCGTGTCTCGTGTCGAGAAGGTCATCATCGCCCCCATCGACATCTCCTGCGCCACGAACATCTTCCCCCATCGGCTCGAACAGGCAGAAGAGATTCATCGAGAAATCCTGGCATTGCCCCGCCAACCAGCATCGACGATGTCCCATGGCAACCACCGCAAAAAAGATCACCAAGCCTCATCGCAGCCCACTCCACAAGACCCATTCAAGACATCCATCTGGTAGGAGAAATTTCTCTACAGAACTATTTAATGTAACACTATCTCCGTTTGCTCTGAATTAATTATTCGATGCCATTTTAATAGCAATAACATAACATTATTATTATAAATCCATCAAGTTCATTATTTTACCATTTTAATAGCATTTCAATTCAAATTGTAAATCTTATACACCCTCATTTATCAATTTTTACTTTATTTTAAGCAACTTTTAAATTTCAATTAATTAATTTCAATTTTACATAAAAAATCATATTATATTTTAATTAATCGAATCATATTTTTTAAACTTATTTGTGTGTTTTTTTTAATACCTTATTTATGGCCATAGTATTAATAATTAAATTTATTACGCTCTTTATTTTACTTGACCTATTACTATTTCAATTGATATTTTCTCAATATTTAAAAGTTTTAAAAATTAGGTCCCCATCATCTCTAAAATCGATCCTGTACATGAGACCAAAGGAGACGCCATCTTGGCCTCCTAAAAGGACAATTAAATCCAATATTCATCCCAACGACAGCTCAAGGACGCACGCACTGAACTCCCCCCCTAGTTTTTTTTCTACTTCGTCTTTCCTTCCATACTTCTAAAGGGGTGGAATGACCTTTGTATCCATCATTAGCAGAGATATTCTTTCCTACTTCAACACTCTTACCTGTTAATCATTCAATTATAGGCCTTCTGGGTACAATTTAATATGAACATACACTACATTACCGGCTCCCTTGTTAGGAATCAAAAAGGTTTTAACTTTTATGAATATTATTAAGAATTACTCAAATATTTTTCTACTAACAAATATAACATCCCAAAATTGAAAATTCTCCTATCAATATTAGAACAAAACATCTTCGCCAATGCCATCCATCAAGCTATCACCTTTTTTATATTTGTATGCTATATGTCTTTATTTTTATTTTTCTATACCCCAACCACTCAGCCATTAGAAACAATCCAAACCAACATTATTATATAGTTATTCATTTATATTTTTACGATCCTTGATGTGTGCCATTTTATATTTTAGAATCAATTCATATATTTTAGGATATTTTCTTTTACATTAAGATATTTATTTTCCTTCCATCCCTAAACAGTTAAAACCATTAGCCAACCTAATAAACATCACCTGAAACCTTATACTCTCTGACATCATTTGTCTTAAATTTCCATGGCCTACGTCTAAGCTAATTTAACTTAAAAATTTTGCTTTAACAGTGACGCCTTATACCAACTGTCCCTTCTTATATCTTGATCCTTCCAACTCTGCCTTCCATACTTCTCTCGTCTCTTGATCACTTTCCATTGGCCTTCTATGCCTTCGTTCTAACCACCCCTCGTCCATCGCAGAGTTCCTGTTTGCCGACTTTTTTTATTTACACCCGGGTCGCCTTCCCAGCACTCTTTATTTCATTCTTTTTTCCTCAAACCCGGGTTCAATCAATCAATGGCAACCGTCGAGCCCTTTTTTCACAATCTACCTCCATCCTCTAACCTCTTCAACGGTTCCTGAGACTCCTGTTCGTCAACATTTTTTTAATTTTTATTTTTTAATTATTCATCGACCTGGTACACTCTTCCTCCCCATGTTAACTCCACACGGAGAGCTTGGGTAACCAGCGAGATTTTTTTTCTCTAACGCTCGACCCAGGCCATCATCAGCACGATGCGCCTACTCATTTGTCGTTTAATTTTATTTTTCATCTGGTCGAGCTCATTCACCGACAGCAGCGCAGCTCTTGAGCCACCATCTCTTTTTAACCTCTCTCAGAAAAAAAATTTCTTTCCCATATTCTCCCATTACCTACCTCTCCTTCAATCTTCACACCTTTTGCCCATCTGATCTAATGCTACTTACAGAGCATCTTGAGATTTCTGAACCCTGAAAACAATACCTCGCTTCTAAGCTCGTATTGCAGGGCAGGACTCCTGAGATGTCCTTTGCAGAAACCAATTCAGACCTTCTTCCTTTATTCCTCACTGCGTCACTACCTATCGCAAACCTTTTGCTTAAGTCATTTTCTTTTATATTTTAATTTTACTTTTATTACCTCTACTTCTCCTCCTTCCTGTATTACATCCCTGAAACTATGTGTAAATATCCAAGGCACCTTAAGTAACAAAAAACTGTAAATAGTATACCAACTTTCTCAAATATTTACTTTCGCTATTGTGTGTGTTTACTTTAAATTTATCCTTCCTATGTACTCCTCTTATATATTTTTTGTGGTTTTATAATATTATATCAATGTGTCACCACTACTCCCCATTATCTTTATTTTATTCTAGCAACTAATTCTCGTGCCCCAAATTATTTCCCATTTAATATATTTGCTAGCTTTTCTCTCATTTATTTGTAAATAGACTTACAGTTTTATTAGTTCTGTGGTGTTGGACTTTGTTTTTTAAATTACAGATGTAATTAAAACATTTCAATATTAATCGATAATATCATTTTGTTTATTAACCCTCAACATTAATGCCATCAAATACCAATCAACCCTTTATATATTATTACCTTTAATATTTTTATTTTCCTTTTTTTTCATCATGTTTAGACTTAGAATTTTACAACTTCAACTATTTTAGACACCATTTTAAAAAACCTACACCTAACAATATTTATAATATTTCTTAAACAGATAAAACATTTATCATTTTATTTTTTCTTAATAGATTTTCAAAATGTTATTTTTGACGCTTCCCTTACAACCTCTAACTCTATCCCATGAACTTTTCCTCCCAACTTTTTTAAATCCATCACGAGATTATTGTTCGTCAGCCATTTTCTTTTTTTTTTATTGATTAAACTAACTAGAAGACCCTTCCTCGCTATATCATTCCAAATAGTGAGCTCAGGAGACCCAGTTAGAATTTTTTTTTCTCTCATCGTCCGGCTCATCATTTTTTCATTTTTCAACTTTTTCTTTTCACCACACAAGCCGGACACAATCAAAATTGACAGCAATAAATCTCTTACATCCACCTCTCCTTTCCCACATCCTTCAAACCTCCAACTACCTTCCAAGGGATTCCAGTTCGCCGAACATTTTTGTTTTTTTTCATTGATTAATCCGACTGGAACAATCCTTCCTCGCTATACCCACTCCCAATAGTGAGTTCAGGGTATCCAGCGCGATCTTTTTTTTTTTCTCATCGCCCGACTCATCATTTCAATTCACCATTTTTTCAAATTTTCACTTTTTTTTTTCATAATTCAACCGGGCACAATCATTATGGACAACAGGGATCCCTCTTACCCCTCTTACCTCTACCTCCCCCTTTTACCTCCATCAATCTTCCCACCTCTTTTCGCTGTCTGAGCTAATGATGCAGAAGGAATATCTTAGGCCTTCTGTTAATGAAAACAATGTCTCACTTAAACAAGTTCGCATTGCATTGCAGAATGTTTGGGATACTACTTTGCAGAAACATGCTCAGATACCCCTTTCCCTTTTTCAAACTTAGCGTCACATTATACATTCAGTCAATAAACTAACTTCATTTTTTTTCTCTCATCTTTAATGCAATAAGATATTATTTTCCTTGTACGATTCATTTTACCATATTTACCATTTTGTATTGTATACTTTCCCTTAATCTTTTATCATTCATTTTGTGCGTTCTTATTTTCATAACCTTAAATTTTATTTAATTGATACATTACCATTACAACATCTTTCTCTTTTTAACTTGTAGTTTAATAATAATTTTAACTAATTTGTATACAAATTATTTCTTTTATTTTTATAATAGGTTTGTTAGGTCATCACTCATTACATGTCATTCCCCCAACCAAACCTTCATCACCGGGGACACATTCTGTAGTATATTTAGAGTTAAGATAGTTCACAACCTTCTTCTAATATTTATTATAAACCCATATCTATATAAAATATGTATCGAACAATGGAAGTGACAAATAAAACAAAGAGGACGAGGTAGACCAGACGACGCAATAACCCAGACGAACAGGTGTTTATGATAATGAGTTCAATCACCCCGTCAACAGGTGGCCAGACGTGATAAACAACCCGGCGCCTGACAGGTGGCGTGATTTTACAGGAACCAATCAGGACTCTCCGCCATATGCGGGCAGCCAATATAAAAGAGCCCAGAAATGGGACAAAGTTAGTTGTTCAGTTAGTTGTTTTCAGAGCGACGCCGTCATACGGTCGGGTCTCTCACCCCTATCCGCGATGTAGGCATCCGTGACGCCCGTGGTTCGACTGCCTTCGTCCGTGGTCTACCTCTACCTTCTTGGAGTTACCATCTATACCTGCCTCTGTCTCTTGCTGTCCCAGTGCGGGAATCCCATCACACACCCACGATCACGACTGCCCAGTACATTCCACATCGGGATTACTACATATATATATTAAGAAAAAAGTAATTTCCTGATCGTGCAACTGAAAGTTGCTGATGGCTTTCCCCATCTACCGGAATAAATATCGACAAATCGTTGATTTTTAATTATTCCAGAATTGGCCAAATACCCATTCTTGATTAATCAAGAAAAGCTAACCACGTACGCGTTTCGGGCTGTTGGCCCTCGTCAGCGTGGTGCAAGCTGTACCTCAACGACCAAAAAATTGGTCATTAAGGCATTCTGAAAAATCATGAAACGGGTAGTTAAGGCCAGAATTGCGTGAGGACGCTACACAATGTGAAAAAATAGTACATTTGGCCAATTCTGGAATAATTAAAAATCAACGAGAATAGTTGATATTTATTCCGATAGATGGCGCCAGCCATCAGCAACTTTCAGTTGCACGATAAGGAGATGCCTTTTTCTTAATTTATGCACCTTATCCCAGTACAATGTTACATTTGTACTATTTTTTCCTACATATATATATATATATGGAAATTTTGCCGGGAGGAAATTGATCCAAAGAGACAAGGGTCGCCTCTCTCGTCAAAATAGACGTCTAAAACCAGACGTCATCTATTGACCGTCGCCGCAACTAGCGGCCTCGGGTCGGTGACAAAGCCACAACACCAGCTATATATGTGTGTATCTATAACTATTACATATGACCAAAGGTACAATCCCCATATATTTATTTGAAATAAAATGTGCTCTTTTGTACACAATATATCAATTAAGTTTTGTCCATGAGTATATTTCGAATATTTTAGAAAAGGTTTTATTTCAATATTTGAATGTATTCAATATACAGCTACGAGCGTCATGCGTTCTTCATATCTTAATTCTTCAGTTTAAATCTCTGTCACCGTTTGCTTTTTTTTTTTGAATGGCGCTCTCCTATTGGTTGGCTACGATCACGCCACCTTTGCCCCCCCCCCCCCCCCCCCCCCCACTGGCTTTTTCGTTTTTGTAACTATTGTGTTGGAGCGGGTCGCTCCTTAAATAAATGCATATATTAGTTAATAACTAAATGGAATCCTCTCTTTCTTTTTCCCAGTAAGAGACGCCTACGGAAGCCAACAGTACATAGACAGATAAAGCACATAGGCTATAGTTATTAACTAATATATGCATTTATTTAAGGCGCCAATTTATAATTGTAACAAATAGTATTTGAATAAAAACATTCAATCGGGTAAAACACGGGCGTTGCCCGGGTCATTCGGCTAGTTACTATATATTATTCAATACAAATTCTAGACGAGTACAACTTTGTCCGAATATATACTTAATTTATAAACATATTATTCTATGAAAAAAACAATAGAAAAAAATATAAGTGGGTCAGGGGTTGATATTAAAAATAGCCTTCTCCACGCTGACGAGCGCCAACAGCGCGAAACGCGTTCGTGGATGGCTTTTCTTGATTTATCAAGAAATTGGGTTGGCCAAATATCACGGAGCAAGCTAAATAAACGTTTAGTTTATTTTTGCTCCACTAGATGGCGCTCTTCCACCTAAAAAGCACATGTGCTCGTGGTCAGGAGATGCCTTCTTTATTTTTAATATTATTCTATAGAAAATTTGAACTATTTTTGACGTAATGATAGAGGCTGCCTGGCCGGAGTTCATATTTAACGAAAATAAAGATACTTCGGCCAGTAAATCTTTTTATTATCTCGACGTTTCGAGAAAAATATTTTGTCCTCGTCAGAAGCAAACAAAAATTTAAACATTTAGTAAGGCGTTAAAAAATCATTCTAAATGTTTTAATTTTTGTTTGCTCCTGACGAGGACAAAAGATTTTTGTCGAAACGTCGAGATAATAAAAAAGATTTACTGGCTGAAGTATCATATTTTCGAGAAATGTTTTTGACGCGTATTGTTTCTTTTTAAAATAAATCAATTTTCTGCTGCTCTTACTGCAATAACAAATTGAAGGGAGTAATTATTGTTGTAAGGACATTAGAAAAAATGGATTTATTTTTGAAAGAATTAATTAATACACGTCAAAAATAGTGCAATTTTCTTAAAACAGATGGCGCCAATGCATCCTAAAATATTATTCTTTGATTAAATGTTTAGGTTAAATAGGAGTTAAGATTTGTGTTACGCAGTTGAGGAATTCCATTTCTATAAATCCATTTCCTTGAAAGTCATTCTTACACTATTCGAGTTGACAGCTTTCTTAAGTATTTGGATCTGATTTCTTGGAACCCAATCCCCATAGGATATATGTTTTACAAGTTAGTCTAAATTAATATATTTCTAAACAAAAGGTATATGCGGTGAGGTAAAATTAGAAGAAATAATATTCTCAAATTACCATCAAATTACGTTGATGAAGAGATAATTGGTGCAGAATTTAACCTTGTTTTCACCGTTGTAATTAAAATTTATTCATGCGCGTCACTACTTGCTGGTTGGCTTACATATCACGTCCGCTCTATTTGCACATCCACGTACTGTAGCGTTCAGGTGGGTAGGTACAAGGTGAGTTGAGGTTCATTGACGAGCTAGTTCGTGTATTGATCTTTCGAACTCCATAAAGTCATTATCAGGGCCAGAAATATCGTATCCTTGGTATACGTTGCGTATACCAAGGATAAGATATTTCTGGCTATGTTCCAGTCCCTAGCATGCTTCACACTTCAAAATCTCACAGCTAATTTATCACTCTACCCCACTATAACCGGTAAATCAGACTGTACAGCCTGCCAAGGACCACCGCTATCTGCAATGCCATCAAACACATCATCGACAAAGCAGAACATTGCCGCAACATCGACCCACTATACAAGTCCAGCATACAATATCACGCGAACTCCATAAGGTCATTTTCAAGGCCGTTCTCTATGCTAAGGATACGATATTTCTGGCTATGTTCACGTCCTTAGCATGCTTCACACTTCAAAATCTCACAATTAATCTTTCAACCCTACACCACTAGAACAGGGTAATGAGCCTGTACAACCTGCCAAGGACCACCGCTACCTGCAATGCCATCAATCACATTATCAAAGAAGCAACAGAACATTGCCACAACATCGACCCACTATACTAGTTTAGCCCCGCCAGCTTCATCATGGACCGCGACAAGACACACCTACGACGTTTTCTGAGCAAGGCCGAACATGCTATACAATCCTAAAGATAGAAGTTGCCTGGCCAGCATTCATATTTCTGTTTATTATTATTATTTATTTATTTTAAATATCATAGACTTTAACGAGTTTAATATTTGTTTTTGACTCGTGCTTTAGATGTACTAAATTCAAAAAGATGCGTGAGAACGTCCTTGCAACCTCAGAACAATTTTTAACGCCGTGCCAAATGCTTTATTTTATTTATTTCTCCTGACGAAGACAACATATTTTTGTTGAAACGTTGAGAAAATAAAAAACTCTAACTGGCCGAAGTATCTATTTTTTACAGAAATACGCTATATACAAGTTTTGTTGGTAAAAGTTATAGAATCGTAGAAGATAATAAGGCTGATAAAGATGAAGATATTTTTATTACTTAAAGGTATTCAATAAACAATAAAAAAGAACAAGAAAATAAAGAAGCTGAACTAGATAAAATAATACACACCAGCAACTCACTCCAATCAGCGTCCAGCCCTATCCAATAACCGCTAGCCTATAAACAAATCTAACAAAGCTGCGATATATAGACAGAGATATAAATTATCATAGTCAACATTATAACAATATACATATTATAACAGAGTATTTTATCGTAGAAATATCTTGGAATTGTCACTTTCAACAAGTTTTTTTTTTTTTTATAAATAAAGATTTTAATAGTAGATCGACATTCGAAATTATCCCGCATGTGTTTCTTTTGAACGAAAAATATAAATTTATTTTAAGGAGAAAAAGCGATTATTTCTAACCTTAGAGATGAAGTATAAAAGGATGAATTGTGAAGAGTAATGATAAACGGACAAATAAAGAGTCCAGGGATGGAAATTCCCTAAAATATTCCCTAAAAATTTCCTAAAATAAATTTCTATTTTTCGTTCAAAAGAAACACATGTGGGATAATTTTCGAATGTAGTTCTTCAATTATAAGTCGCATTATATTGTATTAAAAAGATTTTAATGTACCCCTTCCCTCATAATAGGATGTTACTCCTCGAAGAACTCTCGTCTGGAAACAAGGTAATTCTCTCCGAATTCCTCAACATTGTCATTAAACATGTTGAGGACAAGTACTCCGTGATTCGCGAGGTCTGTCTAAACTCAAGGCGGCTTGTAGCTCCTGATAGGATTCAGATATCCCTTCGGCGAAGTGTGTGTGTGGTGTAAATATTTCTCTTTATTCTAAATTCGAATTGTAAATTTTCATTTTGCTGTTGACTAGATGTCAATAAACCTGTTTTAATTGTCAATTGTCACTCCCCCACTAACGCACTGATGTAATTTTCTTTTAAATTCTCAATAAAGGTAAGTACACAATCTTTCAATATAGATATGGCCTAGCCACTTTCCCAGTTAAACATCACTTTGACAGATTGTGAAGATTCCATTTGATACTGTTGAGATGCTTATCAGCCGTCGATGTTTGCATACAAGGCATCAAGGTACATACAAGGCATCAAGGTACATACAAGGCATCAAGGTACATACAAGGTAACAAGGTGCATACAAGGTAACAAGGTACATACAAGGTAACAAGGTACATACAAGGCATCAAGGTACATACAAGGTAACAAGGTACATACAAGGCATCAAGGTACATACAAGGTAACAAGGTACATACAAGGCATCAAGGTACATACAAGGTAACAAGGTACATACAAGGCATCAAGGTACATACAAGGTAACAAGGGTGGTTGTATGTAAATTTTTTATATACAACCATGAATTTAGTGAATATATTTGGTAATTTAAATAAAAAGGCATATATTGGATCAAAATATCATTTATTTTACCATTATATAAGTTGGCTGAACGCCAACCTTTATCAAGGTATTATAACAATTTAAAGTGTGTCTTTAAAATGTTATAATACCTTGATAAATGTTGGCGTTCAGCCAACTGAAATATTGGTAAAATAAATGATATTTTGATCCAATATATGCCTTTTTATTTAAAGATTTATTTATGGATTACTCAATTTTCAAAAATATATTTATTTATATGTGAAAAAATAATAGAAAAAATAAAAAGGTCAGGTGTTGATATTAAAAATAAAAAAGTCATATCCTGACCAGGAACACACGTCTTTTCAGAAGGCAGAGCGCCATCTAGTGGAACAGAAATCAACTAAACATTGATTTAGCCTGTTCCCTGATATTTGGACAACCCGATTTCTCTATAAATCAAGAAAAGCCATCCACGAACGCGTTTCTTGATTTATCAAGAAATTGGGTTGGCCAAATATCAGGGAACAGGCTAAATCAATGTTTAGTTGATTTCTGTTCCACCAGATGGCGCTCTGCCTTCTGAAAAGACGTGTGTTCCTGGTCAGGATATGCCTTTTTTATTTATTTATATATGCCTTAGATTAATATTTTAAATATTAATACATAGCTTACCGCGCAATTAAAAACATTTTTAGAAACTATAATGGAATTATATACTGTATATATAAATGTTCATTATGAACATTAGAAATGCTAAAAAATAATGATATTTGGATCCAACGAAATTATTATTTATGTGAAATTTCGGGTAACAGTCAAAAATTATAAACTTTAACTCCTTTCGCAGTATAAGAGAGAGAGATTGAGATTTAAACTAATCTATTATTCGTTCCTATAATATTTTATAGTGCCAAATATAATGTTATAATACAGAGAGAGAGATGTTACAATGCCCATATAAGATTATATAAGGTTAAATACAGAATAAATATAAATATGAATAAATATGATTATATAAATGTAGGAATAAATAGATATAAATAGATATAAATAATTTTGATAAATATACATATACAAGATCTTCATTGGTGGCGCCCACCGCGGGATAGACTCCGCCACCGATGGACTGCGAGAGTTCACAGAGAGAACCCAAACTCTTGGAGAGCGAGAAATCGCCAACTACCCGGGCTGTTCTTCAGACCTAAGTCTTTTTATTTTATTTACAGTGCAAGCGGAGTTCGGGTCGGAATATAAAAGGTTTATTGAATATTCAGAATAAAATTTAATCTAAGTTTACCAAAAGTAAAGTTCACAGAGAGAGAGAGAGAGTTTTTTTTAAATTAATTTCTATTTAATAAACTTATTTCGAAATGATTTAGCGTTTATACAAGTATATAATATTACGATTTCATATATCTAATAATCAAATAAATGGCATTTATAAATCTATGGAATATAAGATAATGGAGATATAAACTGCTTGTTACTTCTGGCATATCAATTTGACTAAAGTACTCCTCCTGGTATAGCTTACATTCTGAAATATTCAATAAGGAATCAAGAGTTTGGTTTCTTTTATCATCTCTTTTATTTCTCGAGCTTTCGTCTAACATGCCCTTGTTTGTCTAAGAAATCAATCTCTTAAAAGGTTATTGTCTAAAAGATTTTAACCTTTGAAAAAGTTGTAAACTTGACACTTTGTTCGTGCAGATGCGAGTATCTTTAAGGAAAGAGTGTAATCATTGATTATGATTTTAAGAAACTGAATAAATTTGAATCTTCTAAGTTTAAACCAAAGAAAAATGAATACGCCTTCTTTTTTGTTGTTGTTGTGTTATATTTAGCTAGAAGTTGTATTTCTGGAACTCCGTGTTGAAGGACATGTTAGCCTGAAATATCGAGAAATAAAAGAAATGATAAAAGAAAGCAAACCCTTGATTCCTTTTTGATTATATCCAAATGTAAAACCAGGAAAGAATTATAGCTTACTTTGTAAAGTAATACTGTATCATGAAAGACGAGCTATAGAGAAAGTCATATAACCCGCAGTTTAGCTGGAAATTAATTATGCGGGCAAATATTTGATGACGGCACCAAATGAAAGCAATCCAGGACTTTGTGAAAAATGGCTCCAGTCACAGTAGATACACAAAATCGGTAGATTCCATTGTATTCTAATACCATTCTGTAAATATAAAGACTTTCTGTATTCATGTATTGAAAGATCAAAACTACTTTGATGTGAGTATTCTATATCTGTTGTAAATATACTTTGAATATCTTTATTTCTTATAATTTCCTTTAATTTGTTCTTCCTGGGCGGTTACACAGCTAAAGCCACCCTGGAGCGCATGACTTGTGTACAGCCAAGAGAAGAAAAACAGAGAAAAGAGAAACTTGATAGTAGAAATATGGCGGCCATTAAAATAATTCGATTTTTGTTATCAATAAAGCATTTTTCAAATTTATAAAATAAAATAATTTAAAAGCGCGAATGTTTCTTTTATACATAAAACACACTTCTACTGTCCTTACTGCGATGAAAAAATATATTGGGAGGGCTTGGCTCATCAGTGGTGAACCCTCCCAGCGGTTTCGCCCATTTAATCCACCAGACCGCTTCTCAAAGCTCTAATACTGTATTGGATCATTCTGCTTTTATATGCTACACTGAAGGATGGAATCTTAGAAATGGTTTTCAAGTAAACTATGGACATAAGCTTATAGGACAGTAGCATTACATTCAAATATTTGCTTCGAGCAATGCTCTTCAGCAAACTATAAAGACAAGACCAGTTAGGCATAAATCGGCGTATTAAGGACAGTAGAAGTGTGTATTATGTATAAAATAAACATTCGCGCTTTTAAATCCTTTTATTTTATATGTATAGATGGCGCGTTATTGCTTTGTGTTAATGTTTCAAATTATTCTGGAAAATACAAGTATGTAGAGGCATATAGGATACTTCAAATTAAAGACACTTCGGCCAGTAAATCTTTTTTAATATCTCGACATTTCGACAAAAATCTTTTGTCCTCGTCAGGAGCGAACAAAAATGAAAACTTTTGGCAAAGCGTTAAAGATTATTCTAAGGGGATGCTAAAGGATTCTATAGCGATTTAAGAAAAGTGGATATAACTAAAGAGAAGAGTTAAGAGAAACAAGAGGATAAAGAAATTTTATTCCAATAATTTTTATCTCAAATTTTATTCTTTTATGATATTGTTGCATCAATTTTAATTCGCCCTACATTTATTCAAAATATTCTATGATATTTAATATTTATTTAAAACAGATTATTTAGATTATCATCATTCCTTTTTATAGTTTCATTCCTTTTGTAATATTTTATTGTACATATATCTTGATTGGTTATTGGAGTGAGAGAGGACCTAGACGAAGACTGCGGATCACGACCTACAAGGAAGACAACGAATAAACAAACGCAATAACTTTAATTTATTTTATTTACTTTTATTTATTTGCTTTGAGTATGGAAACCCGCTCGGTGTATAACACCAAGAAGGAAGAAACCAAGGACCCTGCAAAGCTGAAACTTGGTGTGCAACAATATAGACGTTATTTATTTATTAATTAACATCAATCCCTTCTTTTCAGAATTTTACTCTAGTAGAATGATGGTTGTTTATATATATCCAATTACTTTATATTGAAGATAGCTTTGATAGATGTTAGCAGATAGAAATACCTCTTAGAAACTTCAGTTAACTAACACACCAGTTGGTTTCACTTTAATGAAACACTTAATAATTTTTAATACAAATTTAATTAAATGCGGCTTGTGATTTTAAAACGACATTTGGAAATTATTCCGCATGTGTTACTTTTCAGCGAAAAATCAAAATTTATTCCAAAGAGAAATAACGATTATTTCCAACCTTAGGTATAAGGTATGAATGGATGAATTGTGAAGAGTCCCATCTCTGGACACTTTTATTTTTCCGTTTATCATTACTCTTCACAATTCATCCATTCATACCTCATCCCTAAGGTTGGAAATAATCATTATTTCTCCTTGGAATAAATTTTGATTTTTCGTTGATAAAGAAACTCATGCGGGATGGTTTTAAAATGTCGTTTTATTTAATAATTTTATTTGACATATCAGACGTGATATCCCAGCTTGGGAAACTTGCGCCTAAATACATTTTATCAACCTATATACAATTCATTTTATATACAATTGAATAACTGAATAAAACAAAATTATAAAACGAAAGGTTGGTTTTCTCAAACAGAAAAGAAAATATAAAATTAATCTACAAAAATTATTGAATTTTACATAAGTGTCTTTGTTATATACAAATTCGCAAATTTCTTCGATGGGATAAAAATGATTATTTCTGTAGCTGTGGAGATTGGACATTCTATCAATAAATGTATTGAGACTTGGTTTTATTTTCCACAGAAGCAGCTAGGATCACCCGTTGCCCCGAATTTCGACAGAAGTTCTCCAAAATTACCATGATTTGTAATGAACTGTGAGTTATAAAAATTCGGACGAAAATAAAAAGGAATTCCAAAAAAGAAATATTTTCGGAATGTTGCATTAGTGTTCGCTATAGTTTCAGTCTTTCTTGATTCTATGAAGTTATGAATTATCATGAAACACATGTGGGAAGAAATCATCCCGTCATTTATATTCCAAATATGAAACTCTTCATTTGATATCATTCTCTCAGCTCTGCAACAAGTGAGAACGGAATTAAGTTGTTGACACACGTTAAATATGTTATAATACCTTGATAAAGGTTGGCGTTCAGCCAACTGAAATATTGATAAAATAAATGATATTTTGATCCAATGCCTTTTTAATTAAAGAATTAAATATGTTCTAGGTAATTATCTTCTTGGTTGCATAAGCATAGTGTATAATCAACTTTTTAAATTTATTTGAGCAGGCGTTAAAGTCGTCATGCCGCGTTAAAAATTGTATATTATAAAAAGGTTTGTTATACAAAATTTGTGAATCCTGAATCCTGACTTTTTACTAAGGTATTCACAGATATTGAGTTTTACCTAACCTATAAAATAAATTTCCATATACTCTCTATTGAATTCAGTCGATTTATTCAGTAATTTAAATGCATTAAAACCCAAAAGCCTCTTTATATTTAAGAATTTTTTTTAAATGAGGGTCATTTATATATTTAAAAGTATTTTTCTGATCTGATTAAAAGAGAATCAGCGCTTAATTAAAAAAAAAGATGAATTATTTTTTCAGAAGTTATGTTTGTTTCTCTCACAAGTTAGATTAGTTACGTTTGTGAAATAATATTTCTAAAACATCTGGCACCAGTTGTAGATTGCGTGCCGGGTTTCTTACATTTTGTATGGTAATCACTGCAAGTATGAGCATCCATTCTTCTTATTGTATATATATATATATATGTAGTACTTTACATAAGTAGCAATATTTTACAAGATTATTGATTATTATTCATCAATTTGCATAATTGAATTTTAGTGGTAAAAATCGCAGACAGATTTGTTCTGGATTTTTGGAAAAGAAGTATATGTAAAAGGAATATAGAAAGGCAGAAATTATTCGAGTTTTCCAAACATAGAATAAAATTTCTTGTATTCGTAATACAGCCTGTTAGCTCGTCAAGCTTTTACCTTTACAATAAAGAAACTTGTATCGTTAACTTTTACCTCTTGTTTTAAAAAAGTACTCATTACTCTTTCTCAGTATTGGTAAACCATCGAGGTGTTTGATAAACGCTTATCAGTATATTGTTTCTTTCTTTGTTGTTTGTGTTGCTTCAAGAGATAGGCTGAAACTATTGTATCGCTCATGTCGGAAAAAAGGAGTTAGATGGCAGCCAATGGGAGGCCGACGGAGGGGGCTACGGGGATGCAGCGGCTGGAATGAGGAAAAAAACGAAGAAATAAGAACTTGTTAACAACTTCGAACGGGACGATTTGCCCTGATTCCCCGATTCTTATAGTTTAAATACATTCAAATATATAATTCATTAAATAATCCTTTGCTATTTTCTTAATTGATAATAAATATAATTTTCCCTCCTGTTTCCGTCGTATATTTTAAAAGTGGTACAAGCAGCGACACCTCAACTTTGAACCTTTAACAGTCCCGGCCGACCAAGAATAGAGGTGAGCGACTCCCTCTATAGAACTTAGATCACAACACAGAGTGGCGGTGAAATAACATTAGCTCATATAAGATTATATAAGGTTAAATATTGAATAAATGAATAAATATAAATAAATAAGATTGTGAAAAGGATAAAAATGAGAGAGGGAGTGGATTTAAAATGTTTTTCATTGATGTGAATTGAAAATGTATTTATCTTTTTATAAACAAAGGTTCAACGATTTAATCCTAAATTAACATTCTCTAAAAGTTTGAAATATTTCTTTTACATTTCTTAAAATTGAAGATACTTCGGCCAGTAAATCTTTTTATTACCTCGACTTTTCGACAAAAATCTTTTGTCCTCGTCAGGAGCAAACAAAATTTAAAACATTTGGCAAGGCGTTAAAAATTATTAATTATATTAAGAATAATTATAACGCCTTGCCAAATGTTTTAAATTTTGTTTGCTCCTGACGAGGACAAAGATTTTTGTCGAAACGTCGAGGTAATAAAAAGATTTACTGACCGAAGTATCTTTATTTTCAAGAAATATGAATTCCGGCCAGGCAGCCTCTATCTTTACAATTTCTTTTACAATTAGTATATTTTTAGATAATAATAAATATATATTTCATGTAAAAATATTTTTAAAACTTTTATAATTTTTCATTTTATCTACAAAATTATATATTTTTAGTTAACTTTTATTATCCAGAATTGAAAATCTTAATTTTCCTAATTCCATTTAAATTCAGCTAAAGTAAATATACGTTATAATAGATACTTAAATTCCTTTACTTAAAGTCAGTTAAAATCAAACACTAAGTTGAAGCCGAAATAAATTTAATATTTGCATTGAAAAAGGTAATGCAATTAAATTATGTATAAATGTATGTAATTAAATATACTAATATATTCTGATAACTAGTCTGGGTAATCATATTTTATTTTTAATGTATTATATAATTTATAAACTATCTCAACTTTCAAAACTTCCACTGAAGTTTAAAACACGCCGCTGTTGTGCTTAATTTCAAATATATTCGAGTTGAGTGCATTCTCCTAGAGAGTTGGTTTACTGCTTTGAGGTTGAAACTTCAGGGTGTTTCATTTTCTTACGACTTATAGACATTTTATTCTGTTGTTGTCGTGTCCAATGAAAAGCCTCAAATGTCCCCATGCATATCTAATATAATGAATATAGGACGATTTATTAAAGTTCCATAGCGTCTCTCTCTCTCACACACCACCCTATTTCAATACTATTAAAACTACAATACATTTAAATAAAATCGGGTCGGTGAAAGGATGGTCTAAACCGTTGGTTTTCGACCGCTACGACCTGGGATCAAATACCGCATTAGACACTTTATTCTGTAGTACTGAAACTTCAGTACTTTTGTCTGAAGATGGTAACAACGCTGTTCGCGAAACGTCACACACTATTTATTTATTGGGTCTTATTACCTGGTGTTTATAATCTATAATCCAAATTGTGCCTTATCGCTATATAAATAATATTTTCGCGGAGATAAATAAAGCAAGGGCAAATTTGGGAATAAATAATTTATTATAAGGGGTATTTATAATTTATAGGGAGAGAGAGTGTACAACTTACCCCAAGTTAAAAGATAATCCTAATGAACGGCGTTAGCCACCGTCCCGTTTTCCTTATTTACAGATCAGCTTTCCAGAAACACAACACCTGCGGTTCCCAGACCCCCCCCCCCCCCCCCCGGGGTCCAGGGATGATTGACAGTTGTCCCATCTGGATGGAACTACTTGACAAGTCACTCCAAAAGTTTCTGCAATCGATATTAAATATTGCCCATTGATTGCCCAAATATTAGACTTTTTAGCCAACTCTGGTGTCCAATTAGTCACTCATCCACCATATTCACCAGACCTAGCACTTTGTAACTTTTATTTTATTTCCAAAAGTTATTATTGAAAGGGATACAATTTGGCACTGATGATGAAACACTGTAAGGCTTTATCAATGCCGTAAATTCCACCCCCGAAGATGACTGGTGTAAGTGCTTCGATAATTGGTTTTCACGGATGAAATCTTGCATAGGTGCTAATAATGGCATGTAGATTCAATGAAATAATTCATTTTTTGATATTTTAATTAATTAATATTGATTTTAAAAACCTTTTTTGGAGTGACCCTTGTATGCTATATAATATATGCTATATATTATGTATGCTTATCAATATCTTCTCTAAACACATTAAAATCTTCTTCATACATATCAATATCTTCTTTCTATTCATCAATATCTTATTTCTAATCATCAATATATTCTCTGTACACATCAATATCTTCTTTTCACATATCAATATCTTCTTTCTACTCATCAATATCTTCTTTTCACATATGAATATCTTCTTTTCACATATCAATATCTTCTTTATACTCATCAAAATCTTTTTTATACTCATCAAAATCTTCTTCATACATATCAATATAGTTTTTAAGCTCATCAATATCATATTTATGCACATTAATATCTTATTTCTGTTTATCAATATCTTCTCTATGCACATCAATATCTTCTCTATACTCATCAATATTGTAAAGGTTATTTGTAAATAATAGTTATACATTATTTATTTTATTCTGTTTTATGCAAAATTAACTTTTGCATATATATATCACTATTTTTGTTTTACATGGTTAAGATTATTATTCTTTTCTTTTTCTGCGCGCTGGCACTCACTTCCGTGCAGCGCATTTAGAATTTGTACCAGCAAATAAACTGGCTTAATTTCCCTGGACTCTCCCGCTCTTTATCTTCGTTACAATCTGGTGGAGACGCTGTAACATCCCATTTACCTCTCAAAGGTGGACGTATCAAGGAGAAGAAGCCGGAGACTTCGAGGCTTATCGCCAACCGAATTGGATCAGGAATCTGAAATGTCAGTGAAAAGCGAAATGGAGGGATCCCAGTCGACTAGGACATCCTTTACCTGTCTTCAGCAACCAAGAAATCCATCTGCATTTGGAGGCAAGGACTCGGAGTGTCCTTATCAATGGTTAAGCGACTATGATCGCGTCTCCAGGCACAATGGTTGGGACGAATCTCTTTGCCTGGCTAATGTCATCTTTTATTTAGAAGGGACGGCCAAATGTTGGTTTGAAAACGTAGAAGAAAGCCTAAATTCTTGGCCAAGGTTTAAGGAGGAATTCCTAAAGATATTTGGTGATCAAGAGCATTTTGTGCGAAAGGCTGAATCAAAGCTAAAAATACGAGCACAAAGAATTGGTGAACCGTCTGAGTCTTACATCCAAGACATCCTTAACCTATGTCGACAAGTCAATCCAGCAATGGGAGAAATCGAAAAAATGGCTCATCTGATGAAAGGTGTTGCGGAGGACATCTTCCAAGCACTCCTTCCCGTTGAGATGGCAACGGTAGACGAATTCAGCAGACAGTGCCGAAGAATAGAAGACCGTAAGAAAAAAAGAATTGGAGTTGCTTATTTTGAAAGGCTTGCCAATGTGGCTTCAATCTCGGGAGACAGTGACCTAGATTTTGAAAACCTTATCCGGAAAATTATAAAAGAGGAAGTTGGCAAGGCCCTTTCATGCAAAGGCCCTCTCACGTGCTCTGAGCAACTGGAAAATGAGGTTTACCAGAGAGCGGAGAATACATTGGCGCCAATACTCAAGCGCCCAAATTACCCAACAAGAGGCTATAAACCCTGGCACGAAGTTCAAGATGCCAGAAGAGAATCCAAACCATACACCTCGAGGAAAACGGATGAATTTCGGACTCCTGATAATATTCCTATATGCTTTCACTGCAATAGGCCTGGACACGTGGTACGATATTGCAGAGAACGTCGTCGGCAATATCAGGAAGCTAGGGCAAATGAGTCTATAGAGTGCAACAAACAAGGACGAACCTACTACAACCCAAATTTTTTTTACCGCCCACAATACTCTTCGATTTCTGAGACGAACGACGACAACTTCGGTGTCACGAATCGACGTACTCCCCCAAGAAGTTCATCCCCATACCCAGGACGTGGAAGGTTTGGAATAGAAAGAAGACAGTCCCAGTCGCCCAGCAGACGTTCAAGCCGCTCTCCTAGGCCAGTTAACCGGGAAAACTAAGTCGCGCGACCCTCAAGGGAGGTTAGGTCGCCAGTGACGTAAACCCTCCATCGACGAAAGCCGACCTAGATTCTAATTATTTAATGGTAGTTATTAATGGCAACAAAGTGAGAGCACTAGTTGATACAGGCGCTTCGTACTCTGTAATATCGGATGCATTTCGTCGAAAGTTGAACATCGTGATGTTTAAAGGTCCACGAATGACGTTGAAGGTTGCGAACAACAAATTTGTGTCTCCTATTGGAAAGTGCATCGTAAAACTTGAAATAAGCAACTTCATGCAACCGTTTGAGTTTCTAGTACTTTCGGGTTGCAGCCACGATGTTATCCTGGGCTGGAATTTGCTGGAAGCGTCAAGAGCAATAATTGACTGTGGCCGATCTGAAATTGCCTTTTCAGAGACGATTGATGATGAGTCTAGAGATTCTTTAAAACGTTTTTTTGTCGAAGAGGAATACATCGTGCCTCCTAAATCTAGTAAAATGATAACTGTCTCTACGTCCGAAGTTGCAGGGAGAAAGAGTATGATAGCTGAAGGCTCTAGGAAACTGCTCTTGGACAGAGAAATATCAATCCCAGCGTCACTTATTACAGTGCTACACGGTAAGGCGGAACTATGGATAACCAATTTCAGCACTCAGACAAGTCTGATTCCCTCTGGAATGTGTGTTGCCTATTTTTCGGAGATTGATGAGTGTGGCATTTGCTCAATCGACGATTCCCAACATCCCGCCGAAAACACTCCGCCGTGTGATCAGTCTAGCGTCGAGATAAATATCGAGCCGTGTATTGCTCCAGAACGTGCGCCCGAGGAAAAACAGGAGCTGCTAAAACTAGTCAATCATTATGCAGAAATATTTGGTCCAGTTATCACCAGTAGAAAAAAATATCAAGACTCAATAAGGCATTGCATCATCACAGGTGATAGTGCACCGATAAGGCGTATGCCCTACAGAGTGTCCCCAGCCGAACGTAGGATAATTCAGAATGAAGTTGATAAGATGATAGAGGCAGACGTCATTCAGCCATCGGAGAGTCCGTGGGCATCACCTGTCGTCTTGGTGAAGAAAAAGGATGGTTCTTGGAGATTTTGTGTAGATTACAGAGGACTGAACAAGATTACTAAAAAGGACGTCTACCCTCTTCCCCGAATAGACGATGCTCTGGACTGTTTGAGAGAAGCACGAATGTACTTGACGATGGACCTGAAAACGGGTTACTGGCAGATTGAAATAGACGAGGAAGACCGAAAAAAGACGGCATTCATCACACCAGACGGACTTTTTGAATTTAAAGTGATGCCTTTTGGGCTTTGTAATGCCCCCAGAACATTCGAGAGAATGATGGACAGCTTGTTGCGGGGGCTCAGATGGACAACATGCCTTTGTTACCTAGACGACGTCGTTGTCTACTCGGCCACCTTTTCTGAACATCTCTCGCGTTTAGGCGCTGTTCTGAATTGCTTCAGAAAGGCTGGGTTGCGACTCAATTTAAGAAAATGTTGTTTCGGAGCTGACCAAATAAAAATTCTCGGACATCAAATAGACCAAGATGGAGTTAGACCTGATTATGAAAAAATAAAGGCCATCGCTGAATTCCCGACTCCGGCGAACTTACAACAGCTGAGAAGTTTTCTAGGGTTATCGTCATACTATCGAAGATTCATTAAAGGCTATGCCGACATTTCAAGACCACTCAACGAGCTTTTATGCAAATCATCCACATTTAAGTGGGAAGAGAAACAAGAAAATTCATTTGAAAGCTTAAAGCGAGCCCTCTCCTCAAAACCGGTCCTAAGGCATTTCGACGAGAGCGCACCAACAGAGGTACATTGCGACGCTAGTGGATTTGGAATAGGGGCTATTCTGGTACAGATTCATGAAGGGAGAGAGAGGGTCATCGCTTACGCATCTCGTACTCTAATAAAGGCCGAGCGGAATTATTCCACTACCGAGAGAGAATGTCTGGCAGTCGTATGGGCGATCGGCAAATTCAGACCTTATCTATTTGGACGTCCGTTCAAGGTGGTAACCGATCACCACTCATTATGTTGGTTGGCGAACTTGAAAGACCCTTCGGGTAGACTGGCTAGATGGGCTCTTCGGCTGCAAGAGTACGACATCTCAATCGCCTACAAAACTGGAATGAAACATCGGGACGCTGATTGTCTATCAAGAAATCCTATAAAAGACAAAGTTGACGAAATGTACGATGATTTTCCATTTTTGTCAACCATTATGAACATCAAAGATGAACAGAAACAGGATCCCTATATTCTGAAAATTCTTGATGGGTTGTCAGACAGTACTTCCAAGGAAAACCGTTTCAAAATTGTGGATGGGATTCTTTATAAGAAGAACTTTGACCCAAACGGCTCATCTCTATTACTCGTCGTGCCAAGACGGCTCAGATCTGACATATTGAGAGAGCTACACGACGCCCTCATGGCAGGCCATCTGGGTTTCGCCAAAACATATGATAGGGTGATAAGGAGGTACTTTTGGCCGGGACTCTACCGAAGTGTGAAAAAATATGTCAGCCACTGCCAAGAATGCCAACGCAGAAAGAACAGCCCACAATTGCCACCTGGACACCTGGTTCCTATACCACCTCCAAGCCGACCATTCCAAAAGATAGGTGTAGATTTACTTGGACGATTTCTATTATCAAGAAACAAGAAGAGATGGATTATAGTATGTACTGACTATTTATCTAAATACGCAATTACAAAAAGCTTAGCGACTGGGGATGCCCAAGGGGTGGCAAATTTTCTGCTGGAGGAGGTGATACTGATCCATGGAGCCCCTCGGGAGATCGTGACGGACCGAGGCCGCAACTTCCAGTCAAAGTTGATCCAATATCATACGCAATATATATATATAGTTGATCCAAGAGTTGGCCAACTGCTGTGGGATCATCAAACGGTCCACTACGGCATATCATCCTCAGACCAATGGTCTTACGGAGAGGCTGAATAGAACCATGGCCGATATGTTGTCGATGTACGTAGACCTTGATCAAAAGAATTGGGACGAGATTCTACCCTTTGTCACGTTCGCATACAATACCGCGAAACAAGAGGCAACTGGATTCACGCCGTTCTTTTTAGTTCACGGGAGAGAGGCAGAAACCCCACTGGACGCGCTGTTTCCCTATCCAGAAACCACCGATAGTGAGAATATATTCAAGAATTGGAAACTAAAGCAGAAGAGGCACGCCAAATTGCACGATTCCACATTCTGAAAGCCCAAGAGACGTCAATAAAACAAACTATGACTCAAAACACAGGAGAGTGACGTACCATCCAGGCGACCTGGTGTGGATCTACACACCAGTACGACGTGTAGGGCTGTGCGAGAAACTGATGAGACGCTATTTTGGACCTTACCATGTGACCCGGAAACTATCAGATGTGACGTATGAAGTGAGACCAGTTGAAGATCAAGGAAGACGACATCTAACCAAGGACATTGTGCATGTGCTAAGGATGAAGCCCTACCATGGACCCATCGGACAGGAGGACTAGGAACACGTGAGCCCTTTGCCCCAGGGGTGATTCTCCTAGCTGTGAGGACACAGCCCTTTATAGGGAAGGGGCAATGTAAAGGTTATTTGTAAATAATAGTTATACATTATTTATTTTATTCTGTTTTATGCAAAATTAACTTTTGCATATATATATCACTATTTTTGTTTTACATGGTTAAGATTATTATTCTTTTCTTTTTCTGCGCGCTGGCACTCACTTCCGTGCAGCGCATTTAGAATTTGTACCAGCAAATAAACTGGCTTAATTTCCCTGGACTCTCCCGCTCTTTATCTTCGTTACAATATCTTTTCTATACACATCAAAATATTCTTTTCAAATATCAATAGCTTTTTATGCACATCAATATCATCTTTTTGCATATCAATATCTTCTTTCTGATCATCAATATCTTCTTTCTATTCATCAATATCTTATTTCTGTTTATCAATAATTTACATATATTTTTTAACATCTTATTTCTCTGCATAATAATTTTTCCCACACTTCCTTTTTGATGTATTTTTTATAAAAAATAAAATAGCTCTCTACAAGGTGAATAACGGCAGTATTTAAAATTCAAAAATTCCCGTTTCTCTGGGGATTCCCTGAAAAATTAATTTTGTAAATTGATTTTCATATTTTGTGCTGGCAATAAATTCCAAAATATATTCATACATAGCCATCTAAATATTTATAAAAAGGATGTTCTTTTATATTAGAATGGAGGAAATTTAAAATATGTTGAGGATGAAAAAAACATTTTTGTCAAAAGACGCTTTGTTAGTATTTAGAACAAATATTTAGGCAATAAAAACGATGTTTGTTTTAATGGATTTGTGAAATATTTCTGGGTGATAAATTATTTAATAATATATAAAATTTCATGTTTATTTTCTCTGCACACAATTTGTGTAGTTCCTTATTAGGAAATAGGTCAGAATATACTGAATTAGAAAATATTGGGAAACAGGAAAACAACAAATATTCGATCGTTACATGTTTAGAAATCAATATGAACACACCGTATAGACTCATGCACCAGGGGAGTACTCACATGTTGGTACACCACCAGCACCAGGAAGAGGAACACCAGGCCGTACACCAGGCAAATCGCCAGTAGAGAAACAAACAGAGAATGCCTAAGTCGGCTGCAGTACTTTTTCCTGAGTTCCTCCACGTCCACTGAGGGGTTCATTCTGCGCCACACAGAGACAGCTGCTGAGATATAGAATTCGCTTTCTTGTATTCAACTGTATTCACACACACCAGTTATTCTAAGTTATTCACCTGATCCCCAAGTAAAATTTCACTTGGTACTATTTTATCACATAGACTGTCTTGTTTTACCAAGCAACCGCATCTCATCATTCACAATTTCCTTTATGGGTCACTAAATACATAGCATCGTTTTCCTTGACGTCATTCCCGGGTTTTCAACATTTCCAGGATCCTCGCCTTTTTCCTCTCTCTATCTTGTTGACTCTACTGTTTTACACTGTGTTAGATTTTACACCCTCCGATGATTATCTCAGGAACCACATTCTTCATGTCTCATGCCCTCATTCTTGCTAGATGGGGCCAGGCTTCTTCGATCTTCTCTAAAGATATAGAGTAGGGCCGCATCCTCATTGAACTGATCGCAACGGCTTTTCTTAGCGGAAGATAAGGAGCTCCTCTAAAGGCACCAGACACTTAACAATTCACTAATTCAGAGTTAGGTTCAAAAACATTGGTGCCACTAACAGATTCGTAGAAGTAAGAGTAACTTCCTCTCTCAAGCCGACACCATCAGCCAGGCTCTTGGAAATTATACTCCTACTTGCTCCAGTGTCCAACAACGCATATACACGTCGAATTCCTTTTGGACCCTTAATCATCACTGGTACTATGGGTGAGGGTCCATCACAACCCTTGATAACAGCTTCTCCGTCAATGACCATGATATTCACTATTCCTCCTTGGTTCGACGGTTGCCTTGTCGCGCCCTGATTCCCGGAACTTGAAGGCTCTGGAGCTCCGCTAAAACTCTTGTTCTTGTTTATAGAAGCGCGTGATGTTTCATTCCGTATCCGTCAATTCTGTGTTACAAGAAACATTGTGCACCATTACCACAATAAGCCTTTTTAAATCGATTTTATTCTTACACACAACTTTAAAAAGAGCACCATCTGTATATATAAAAGGAAACTATTTAAAGCAGTTTTCTTCAAAAAAAAAAATAAATAAATAAAAACGGTATGATATGTTTTTATTTGAAAAATAACGTCAAAGTTTACTTTTACCTATATTAATATCGCATTCAAATACTTTATACGTAATTTATGCAAAACTGACCTTTGTGAATTGTTAACGATAAATCAATTCTCGGTGCAAAAATGCTCAAAAATACATATATTGTACAAATGAAAACTATAGCTACTTCAAAGGAATCACAAAATATAAGACCAACGATATTTCCTTTGTTTTTAATTATCTTTTTGTAAAATATCGTCTTTTCACTCTGTCTTTCGAAATTTAAAATCGTGGAGAACTCGGACTTAGTGCTGCACTTGGTAACATTGGCGGATGAAGAGAATTAGCGTTTATTTGACTCCTTTATTTGACGGTTGTGTGTGAAACTAATGTATAACAGTTTAACAGAACACATGTGGAATTTGGTGTTTAAATATAATCCAGGGTTAATGCTTCATAACAATCAGTCTCTTTAGAGATATGGATTGGTCAAATTCCAATAATAGTGAATTTTTATCAAAGCATTTTTTTATAAAATATATGAATTTGAAATGTTTTAAACATTTCCAATAGTGCCATCTCATTACAACTTTTTCAAACTCTTCTTTCAGTACGTAACAGTAGAAAATATAGTTAAGCTATAAATTGGATATATGGATAAATATTTAATGTAAAATTTGCGCGACAAAATTGTAATAAAAGTTCACAAAATCGTTATTTCTTAAAATTGATAACTTATATAAAAAAGGTTTAGATACTCAATTTTTAAAACAAATCTTGATACCTTCACCTAAATAGTATAATTTACAAACCTATTTTAACTGTAATGTATTGACGCTATGTGATGCTCAGAGTTTGTTTATACTAAATACGTACGTTGTAATGCCTTGATAAAGGTTGGCGTTCAGCCAACCGAAATATTGGGAAATAAATCTTTTATTCAATCCAATATAGGAGACTTTTAATTATTTAAAGATTTGAATTTGGATTTCTCTCTATTTTCGAAATATTAATTCATATAATGTATATAACATGCTGCTGATTTATTTGAGTTCTTAGATTTTGAATTTGTATGTTCAATTATTATTATGCAGTTAAACCTGTCTATAACGCCCCCTCTAAATGGCGCCTTCCTCTCTATAGCGCCCAATTTCAAACATTAAAATTAAACCTTTTACATTAAAAATAACCTGTCTATAGCACCCTCTCTCTATAGCACCCTATTTTGGTGGGTCCCAAGAGGGGGCGCTATACACAGTCTAGCCATAAATTCTGTTACAAACAATTTTATAAATTAAATGATTAAGAAAAAATACTAATGGAATATAAATACATATTTTATTAGCTAATAGGACATAGATTTTAAATATATACAATCATTCAAAATGTGCTCCCTTATTTTTGACACAGAATCTCAAACGTTCGGGCCACTGATCTATGGCGGCATGCACCTTTTCTAAGAGTATTTCTTTCATTACTCTCACCAATGCTGATTTCAATTGATCCAAATTATAATATCTTTCATAGCGCACCTTCTCCTCTAAATATGCCCACAAACTATAATCAAGGGGGTTTAAATCAGGGCTTCCAGAGGGCCATTCATTGGCCTTTATGAACTCTGGAACATTCGTCTCCAACTATTGTTGAGTTGACTTAGCTTTGTGAGCAGGAGCTGAATCTTGTTGAAATATCCAATGTTCTCCATTAAACATTTTTGTATTCAGAGGTTTTACTATTTGTTCCAAAATATCTTCTTGATAGTTTTTAGCTGTAGTTTTTACCCCTTTGGCACAGAAGTGGAGATCTGTTACACCTTGGTAGCTAACTCCCCACTAAACCATGACAGAAAAAGGATGGGGACCTTTTTCAAGTCTTCTGACTTTCAAAGAAGCTTCTAGAGAGCTACGAGCATATATCCTATCATTCTGACGATTAATCTTTCCCTCGACAGTAAAAACTTTCTCGTCTGTGAAAAGGATTCTCTCATGCCACCGATCATCATACCGCGCCAACAACCTTTTTGATCTAACTCTTCTGATATCTCTAAGAGCAGGGTTATCAAATGACCTGTGCGTCGTTTGAAAGCTCTCAGTCCAAGGTCTTCGTTGATTATCCTGGAAACGGTTCTTGGAGCTAAAATCATCTGCTTTGCTAATATATTTTGTTTGCGGCGTGGATTTCGACTAATTCTTTCGCGAATGGCTTTTATAGCTGCTTGCGTTCGTTTCACGCGCGGTTGACTATATCTTTCAAGGTCATTAATAGTGCCAGCCTTGTTGAACCTTTCAATGGTTCGATAAACAAATTGACGCGTAATATTCAAATTTTGTAAAAGTTTAAAAATGGATAGACCTTGGCCTACCTTGTTTAAGGCTATTACAGCTATACGGTTTTCTTTAACACCCCAATCCATTATCAAAAAACAAATATATTCCGATTTTTTTTCTAAACACGTGTGCCAGAGACATTCAAATAACAACTACTGTATTTTGAATACTTCACGCGGTCAAATTAAAATTTTTATCACTGATTTGGTTTTGTAACAATATTTATGGCTAGACTAAGTAGACAGGTTAACTGTATTTCATTTCGAATATAGAGTTAGGCTATAAATTGGATGTATGAAATCGGAAAAATAAATAAAATCTTGCATCCTTCCTCTTCCAATTTTTATTCATTGAAAAATATAAAGAATGTAGGGAATTTGACTTTAATTAATGTATATTTAAAAATTTATGCCTAACTGGCCATGTCCTTATTGTTTGCGGAAGAGCATTGCTCGATGCAAATGCTTAAATATAATTCTACTGTCCTTAAAGTTTATGTCCATAGTTTATTTAAATGCCATTTATAAGATTCCACCCTTCAGTGTTGCATATAAAAACAGAATGATCCAATACAGTATTAGAATTCTAAAGAAGCGGTCTGGTAGATTAAAAATTGGTGAAACCGCTTGAGGGTTCACCACTGATGAACCAAGCCCTCCCAATATATATTTTTCATCGCAGTAAGGACAGTAGAAGTTTGATTTATTTGTGAAAAGAAACATCCGCGTTTTGGTGTTTTCATTTGTATTATATATATGGCGGGTTATTGCTGTGTATTATATTTATAATTAGAATATTTCATTAAAATTATTGGGGGGTCGGTGGAAGGATGGTCTAAACCGTTGGATTACGACCGCTACGACCCGGGTTCGATTCCCGCATTGGGCACTTTTTTCTGATTAAAAAAAATGCTCCAATGGCCCCCGATTCTTGCAAAGGTCCAACCCCACCAGTGAGTGCAAGTAACCAAACGGGGCTCTGGCACATTTGTAAGTGCAAAATCGAACTGCTTTTCATATATGTAGACTTGTGGTGCACTTACAGTAAAAGCAGTCGCCTTCTACCCACCATGATTATTATGGCCTGTACCAGGTGTACTAGGGATAAGCAAAAAAATATATAATTTTCTCCAGCTATCATAAACCCAACTAACACCTTCAACCAATCCCTGCAACTGGTGACGCAGCGCCACGCAGTGGCGGAGTTGGGAAGCTTAATTAAGCAGACGAGAGTGATGTAATTTCAGATGGAGTCAGCCAAGCACTTTCCATCCCATTAATTTTAAAATAGCTAGCAAGTTCTAAATACATCAGCTCTTCAAAATCGAATATAAAACTCAATTTGATAGAGAAATATAAAATTTAATAGGATTTGGTGCCATTTTGATGTGAAATAAAATTGTATATTTACCCCAATATTGATCGAATTATGTTTCTGGAAGATCTCATCTACACCATTAATATTGAGGATATATGATTTCATGGGAAATGTCACGTTTATATTTATGAGATATTTACTGGAAAATCTCCAAAATGTATATCTCGCCTCAGTTCATCTAATTGGGGTTGGCTGTAGATTAGCATATTTCTGCATCATATATATATTCAATTAAAAAGGCATATATTGGATCAAAATATAATTTATTTATCAATATATCAATTATGTGTGTGGCTGAACGCCAACCTTTTTCAGGGTAATATAACATATTTAAATATATATATATTAAAAATAAAGAGAGCATATCCTGACCAGGAGCACATGTGTGTTTCAGAAGGCAGAGCGCCATCTGGTGGAATATAAATCAACTATTCATTGATTTAATCTGTTCCCTGATATTTGACCAACCCAATTTCTTGATAAATAACGAAAAGCCATCCACGAACGCGTTTCGGGCTGTTGGCGCTCGTCAGCGTTGAGTAGGCTGAACCACTGCGACCAAAAAGATTTTTGGTCCCAGTGGCTTCTAGAGAATTTTTTTTAAATATTGTTTTTTCATGTATATTGTTGCACCAAGTTGCAGCTTTGCAGGGTCGTCGACCTTGGTTTCTTTCTTCTTGGTATTATACACGTTCCCCGAGCGGGTTTCCATATTCAAAGCAAATAAATAAAAGTAAAAGTAAATTAAAATAAATTACCTTTCAACGTTATTGTGTTTATTTATTCGTTGTCTTCCTCGTAGGTCGCGATCCGCAGTCTTGGTCTAGGTCCTCTCTCGCTCCAATAACCAATCAAGATATATGTATAATAAATTATTACAAAAGGAATGAAACTATTAAAAGGAATGATGATAACCTAAATAATCTGTTTTAAATAAATATTAAATATCATAGAATATTTTGAATAAATGTAGGGCGCATTGAAATTGATGCAACAATATATTGGATCAAAATATAATTTATTTACCAATATATCAGTTGACTGAACGCCAACCTTTTTCAGGGTTTTTACAAAATATAAATGTCAACCACAAATTCAGCGCCGCATAACGTCAAAAGAATTAAATTTTAAAATATTTGTTTTGTCTATATTAAATGAGGAGAAAATAAGGATGTGAATATATTGAATATTAACAATAACGCCTATTTTATATTTACAAATATTTTGTAGTATGTGTATGTAAAAAAATAAGTTTTTAAATATATATGTTATAAAAAAGATAATTTCTGCTTTAATTTTGATATCTTGTGGATTATGTTATGGTAATGCAGTCGTGGTTAAAATCTTGAAAGTATAATAACAAAAATGCGAATATTAGAAATAGCTTTAATCGAGCTTACGGAATATAGAAAACATAATTTTAGAAAGGTATGCCTGACTTGAGGCGAGTAGAACAAGGAAAACAAAAAATTATTTACATAATGTACAAAAGGTTTGAGCCGGCCATCGGGAAAACAACAACAATGAGTTTTTATATGCAAAGCGTGACCTCTGGCGGTCGATTCAACAGAGTATTTGTATCTATGAAATTTATTTTGAATAAAATAATATTTTAATATAACATTTATCGAGTATAAAATATATTCTCAACCAATATATATTACACAGGTATATATAAAATATAAAACAATATTCTCTACAGTACACTAGAGACATTTTATCAATGTCAGAAATCGGAGAGAACAACCCCTTATATAACAAAGCGGTACCACACTCCATATAGGTTTATAATATGAAGAAAGGAAGATTTGCTGGGTATAAAAACTCACAGAGGAAAGGACAGAAAGAAAAAGTCGCTCAGGAATTTCTAATACAACTTCAAAGATTCAGAAATTGAACAATCCTTTGCTCTCTTTCACAATGTGCTTCTTGTTCGTAGCTTTAAATCTACTTTAAAATGGAACAATTCTATATTTGCCGCTCTATTGAGGAAGGTCTTGTCAAACGGCGTTAATATATGTTTTCGGGAGATAGATATTCATGGTTAAAGAGAGCACTTCTCCCTTTAAAATGCAATAAAACAATGTATATTTATCCTCCCTGTCCAGAATCAAACCAGTCTTGAATAATTCAGACAAAATCCAACATATATGAATATTGCCACGTGGAAAATTAGGGAAGACCAACTTCAGGATGAGACAACAATATATTTCGGGCAAGAACAAACTATGAGTGATAAACAAAAGATAAGCAATGAGGGAAGTTTACTGAATAGAAAAATATAAACATAAAAAATAATACTCTGCTAATAAAATAATAAATACTTTGGTACAATATGTATAATATTGTTGCGGGTTAAAGCACTAATATACCAGGGTACAGGTTATTTGATTTTGACTGAATTTTCCAAAACTAGTGCTGAGATACCTTCTTTAATCATCAACTTTGCCAACTGCCCAGGGGTGACTAGAAAAATGCATTGATCGCTACAACCCGGAATCGAATCCTACACTGAGAACTTTTTTCCTATTAAATAGACTGTTCCAATGTCTCCCCGATTCTTGCAAAAGTCCAACCCCACCAGTGAGTGCAAGCAACTAAACAGGGCTTTAGTCCACTTTTAAGTGTAAATGTTGAATTGGTTTTAACACATGTATATATTTAGTTAATAAAAATGCATATATTGGATTGAATAAAAGATGTATTTGCCAGTATTTCAGTTGGCTGAACGCCAACCTTTATCAAGGTGTTATAACATTTTAAAGTGTGTCAACAACAAATTCAGCGCCACATAACGTCAACAGCATTAAGTTAAAAAAAAAATTATGTGGCGCTGAGTTTGTTGTTGACACACTTTAAAATGTTATAACACCTTGATAAAGGTTGGCGTTCAGCCAATTGAAATATTGGTAAAATAAATGATTTTTTGATCCCATATATGCCTTTTAAATTAAAGATTTATTTATGGATTGCTCTATTTTCAAAATGTATATATTTAGGTAATAAGAATGCATATATTGGATTCAATAAATGATGTATTTGCCAATATTTCGGTTGGATGAACGTCAACCTTTGTCAAGGCATTACAACCTACGTATTTATTATAAACAAACTCTAAGCGCCACGTGGTGTCATTAAAATTTACGGTAGAAATAGTTTTTACACAAAAGCTTTAGATATGGGTTTTCTATTTTCAATATGCAGACATGTAGTGCAATTACAGGAAAAGCTAGCGCCAACTTCTACCCACCATGATTATCATGGCCTGTACCACATGTACTAAAGATAATTTTTAAAAAATGTTTTGATGCATTTTCGAAAAGAGTTTATTGCCCAATGTGCAACAAAAATTATAAAAAGGGAACAATCTCTCGAAATATTTTGAGAAAAAAAAAAAAACCTTTTTTTTTTTTGGATCTGTGATCCAGGTAGGCCCTGTTTGGTAGCGTCTGTTCTCCATAGGAGCGGCTTCATGTCAGGAGACCAAAAGAATCAAAGTCACACTGAGTGGTACTTCCAGGTCTACAGACCAACAACACCCCTCTTTCCTTCTCCATGATGTTTACATCTGTCTCAGTTTATGCTGCATTGTCCGATGCCCCCAGGACTATAATAGAAAAGCTGAGACAATGGAACCTAATGGAGATCGTTTAAACGACTTGAGGAATAGGCAAAAACAACAGGTAGGCCCTTTTTATATAAACTTATTCAATTGATCATCTTTTGACTTGAAGGTTTATATTGTCTCTTATTTTCATTATTTATAATACAGCCTTTTATCTCTACCTAATGATCTTGAGTTTAACTTCAAAGATCAGGTAAAGGATATTTTTGAAAACTGAATGCTGAATCTTTCCTATCCCCTCTCTATAAGGTGATTAATAAGTTTAAAGTAGCGGTCCTATACCGCCATGTGAGGGAGGTACTCTCCAAGACACTCTCGACAGAAAACAAGATCATTCTCTGCGAATTCCTCAACATGGCAATTGAACATGTTGGAGATAACAACTCCATTATGTACAAGCGCCTATCCAAATTCAGGGTGGCTTGTAGCCCTTGATTTAAACTTGGTTCTACCTAATGATTACAACTTTGTATAATTAGCAGATAGTGCCAACTAAATACTATGGCCATCCTAAGGCAAGTCTCAGAGCCTGCTGAAGAACGAGAGGTAAAGAACCATAAAATAAAGAATTCCGTAATTAGGAACTGGCAGATCAGTTCATCAAATTTATAAAGATCTCAGAGGGCAGGTTAATTGATTTCCCTTCATTTATTACAAGACGTTTTTACGTCAATTACTGTCTCGGTAATTAAATCAGGTTCTGCTGCTGAGGTTGTCTCACCCACGCCATGTACTTGCCTATAGAATGAAACTCTTATATATTTTTATAATATTGTTGCGTTGTTGGTTGACAAAGAATAACTTCTCTGGGTACAAAAGATCTTTAGGACTTTATTCAAGCCTAATCGAAAAATAATTACAGAAAAGTCCAAAAAATAAAACAACAATAAAGAAAACAGCAGTTACAAACTCACCAACTGCAGCACGGTGAGGGAAAGCAGGAGCAGAACAGGAGACAGAAGTTGGTAGAACCTTCTAGAATCTTCCAGGAAGTACACCGGCGGTAAGCAGCACTCCGACCTCTTGAGACAGCAGCTTGCTTGGAGTACATCACGTAGCTTCGTTCTTCTACTTCACTTTTTATCTTTTTTTCCCTTGGCATGAGTTTCTCATCCCTATATATCCCGGAGTAGATCTTTCCAGAACGGTCATGGTTGGTCAGCCAATTAGAAAGCCGCCAGCACTAAGCCTTGCGCAATCGCTTTAGATTGGCCAATCAGTTGTCTTCCGCTTTTTCTACATTATTCTTAAACGTTCTAGAACATTCTCTCTCCATTCTGGAATGTGATTTTCTTCCTATGTAACAATATTTTATAACATTTATAATATGGAAAACATCTGTGATAATTTACCGTGTCACTTTAGTACAGTTTCATCCACGTATAATTTATAGCATTGGTGCGCCATCTGTTAGAAGAATTTTGAACTATTTTTGACGCGTATGATTCGTTGAAACCTAAATCAATTTATTCTATCCTTACTGCAATGATAAAATAATGGGAGGGCCTGGCTCATCAGTGATGAACCCTTCCACCAGTTTCTCTAGTTTATTCTACCATACGGGGGACAAAGTCTGACTGTCATGCGATCGATAGACAACCAATGACAGTAGTTCCCCATCATAGAGACTTTAAGACTAATACAGGCTCCATGACCTTGTGTAATTAAACAATGGGATAATACAAAATAATTCTACGATACTGCTGTTATATTGCACTTTTCGGTTTTCATTTTATACTGATACTGATGCTAGACTCTTGGAAAGGGTATTTTAAATGAACTTGTATATTATATATCTTCTTCTTTCTTATCTCCACTCAATCATATTAGGATATCAAGTTGTGACCCTTGATTGTGTCTGTTTGACAACCATCATATTTGGGTGAAGTAGAATGCGTCTACCTTTGTCATTAAGACTGGGAGCACTACTCAGTGGCAGGCCGACTTAGCTCTAAAAGAAATGGCCGCCTCTAACATGAGGAACAGACGCCATTTGCAGCGGCTCCTAACATGGAGTACAAACACTGCCCATCCTGTATTCCTGGAGTCCTTACAGGGTACTATCAGCCAGGTTTTTTCACCGAGCTTGTTACTGTTTTTTTCATCCGGGCTTGTTACTGTTTTTTCATCCGGGCTTGTTACTGTTTTTTTCACCGAGCTTGTTACTGTTTTTTCACCGAGCTTGTTACTGTTTTTTCACCGAGCTTGTTACTGTTTTTTCACCGAGCTTGTTACTGTTTTTTCACCGAGCTTGTTACTGTTTTTTCATCCGGGCTTGTTACTGTTTTTTCACCGAGCTTGTTACTGTTTTTTTCACCGAGCTTGTTACTGTTTTTTCACCGAGCTTGTTACTGTTTTTTCACCGAGCTTGTTACTGTTTTTTTTTCACCGAGCTTGTTACTGTTTTTTCACCGAGCTTGTTACTGTTTTTTCACCGGGCTTGTTACTGTTTTTTCATCCGGGCTTGTTACTGTTTTTTCACCGGGCTTGTTACTGTTTTTTTCATCCGGAATTTTGTTACTGTTTTTTCATCCGGGCTTGGATCCGGAAAAGGCGAAGTGTATATATATGATAGATTTAGAAAGTAACATAAAGATTTTTTTAAATATTCCACGAACTGGGTTATATATAAACTATATATTATAAGACATAAAATTAAAACTCAATTATAATTTTTGAATTGATTGAACAAGATTCTTCATTATTTTAAAATGTAAAATGTATGTGGTACAAAATCTTTCTACCACTTAGGTGAATTATTCCCTTGGCAATTGGATAGTTTATTAATGGCTGTCTTTACAACCGCGCTGCCTGCTGGGGGATTGTAGCAGACGCCTTCATCGTCCGGCGTTTGGTCAACACAATTCGACCTTTTTCTTCATCTTCTTCAACGTCTTTTATCAACCTCAATAAATTACGTTTAGGAAGATAATAGAAGTTTATAAAAGTCATATGATACGTTTTGTTGAAAAAACAATATTGAGCTACAAAATAATAAAAATTATGTTATTGATGAGTAGTGTGGATCAAATACACTATGGACAAACAACCTTTTGTTTTTTTGAACAGGCCTATGACGTGTAAAAGCCGATTTATAAGCTTGGTTTCGTTGTTAAATATTTATTGATACATATTCAGAGAGAATATTAAATATATATATAAACTAGCGGATGTACCCGGCTTCGCCCGGGTTTTACCCGAGTAAAGGTTTGTCTAACGAACATTTGTTAAATAAATTCTCTATAAACTTATAAAAATAATAATAATAAATATATTTTGATAATTTGAAACTCGTAAATTTGAATCCCTCGATAAAGTGAACATTTTTTCCCGGTCCCTTGAAAAATACTCGATAAGTTGAATAAAATTAATATTAATTGGTTCCCTCGGTAATTGGAAGTTAAAGGAATAGTATCTTGACTTAGAATTGTATCAATATTCTTGTCTCAAATAAATTTCCGTGTCATCCTGAATTTTGTCTTTCCTAATTTTCTACATTACAAAATCATCATTTTATCTATTCTCCCAATATATATGTTGTAGATAAATGATAAAACTAACTTTGACTTGTGCGCAATTAAGAGGTAGAAAATTTTACTTTTGGTAAATAATCTTTAAGATAATAAACTTGGTGATAATAAAACTTATAGATAAAAAACTTGTTATCATCGTCGCAATGGGGGCGCTGCTTGCGAGTTAAATCTACAAATCTGCAAATAACTCTAAGGATATTCAAGATATTCAAGAAATTATTTTTCAAAACCCTTCCCGGGGATATACCTAATAATATCCCAAATTTCCACGGCGATTGGATGTATGGTTTTTGAATCTATAGAGTACAAACATACAGACAGACATTCAATTTTATATATATGTATAAGTAGAATTAAATATAATTTATATGAAAGATAGTTGTAAATTAATGATAATTAAAAACAAATTATAAAATATTATTATTTGGGTGCATCAAAAAGGTTTTATTTTTTTATGTAACAATAAAGGGTTGTAATAAGATCACGCTTTTATCTCGGCAGTTACGCGTCATTTAAGCAGAACATAGAAATATTATATATATATATATATTTTTTTTTTTGGACAGGTCTATGACGTGTCAAATCCGATTTATAAGCTTGGTTTCGTTGTTAAATCTTGCCGTTTAAGAATTTAAATATTTATTGTGATACATTCAGAATATTAATCACAAAAATAAAAATATAAAATCTATTCTACTAATTCTGTTAATCTCTTACTCTTCATTATTTTCTATATAATTATTCACACACATTATTTAAGCTAAAATAGTAAAAGGTATATTCTATGCTGAGGTAGCTATCTGACATAGCTAGCACACCACGTGGATTCCAATTATTTCCACCGCCGGGAACAAAGCTCTGGATAAGACACCAGGGTTGCTAAATAAGTGATCACTGTCCGTTGCCATGGTTACGTCTTTTGGTCGCTGCACGGCTGCCCATGTCTCACTGTCGGCTGATTGAGTTGGCTGAATCAGACGATACTATGATCCCCTCCGTACCATCAAAACCCAATGCCTGCAGGAATGGTAATATAATGCTGCACATGACTGGTACAGAGCAGGAGGGACAAGCACCGGTTCTGTCCTCCCAAGGGAACAACAGTCTTTGATTTCCAGACTTAAGTCTGGTCATCTACAGACAATGACTTTTACAGAATGGTTACAAGGTTTCCCACTATGTACTAAGTGTCAACCTACAGCACCAAAACACATTATTGACTTATTGACTCATCCATTGATGAGCTCTACTCTCCCCCGGCAGACACCATCAACAAGCTTTACAAGCTTGATACCTTAATATGATTGAGTAGAGATAAGAAAGAAGAAGACGATACTATGACCTCTAGAAGATATGGGTACTGATGATACCATTGTCCACGATATGAATGTCTTAAACCGAAGAACGAAAGTACGTGAACTAACAAAATCCATAGAAGTGTCAACCGGAACAGTATTTTATAGAAGAATAAACATAAGTCGGGGAGAATAGCTTCTTCATATAAAAGGACAATCGTACAAGCTTTCAGGAAATCAACAACAACAACAAGACTCCCTTTCCCCTGGTGCACGCGAGTCTTTGTGTGAAAAGGGATTTATTTACACGTCTGTTCTAAAACTTTCCTCACTACCTCTTTTGTGTATGAATCTATTTACAATTGATCTGTAGAAATTATAGAGTTATATTGCTCTATTTTTCTTTTCTGAAATAGTTCCCAGCGTCTTCAGTGGGCTGCTGCTTTCAGGAAATATGCCTTTCTACTTGCACAAATTATTCTGTACCCGTAGAAGGGCTTCTTGCCTGAAAACTTGTACCATTGTCCTCAAAGAATCTCTTCTCCCTGACTTGTATTTTTTCTTGTATATCGAATAGGGGATTATCCTTGTCTCTTTTCAACAGTATTTTATAATTTACATAGAAGTTTGGAGAGGAGAATGATTTCATTCCAGTGGGTTAATGCTAACGATGTACAACAAACGAATTCGACTTTCAACTTCAAAGCAGAACTTGGAACATCTTAAGATATACCCAACATAATTTTGCTTTTATCAAATATAAATTATCAGAATTATAATATTCCTATGTATCAATTAGATCAATCAAATATAAATCTCCGAGGAAATGTTTATTTATTACACTTTTAACGTGTTTACAAGTTTTCTGGTTTTAAACGACCCTTCTACAGGTCTTCTTCTTCTTTCTTATCTCCACTCAATCATATTAGGGTATCAAGTTGAGACCCTTGATGGTGTCTGTTTGACAACCATCATGACTGGGTGAAGTAGAATGCGTCTGCCTTTGTCATTAAGACGGGGAGCACTACTCAGAGGCAGACCGACTTTGCTCCAAAAGAAATGGCCGCCTCTGACATGAGGAAAAGACACCATGTGCAGCTGCTCCTAACATGGAGTACAAACGCTGCTCATCCTGTATTTTTGGAGCCCTTACAGGGTACTATAAGCCGGGCCAGCTGAGCCCAGGTTTTTAGAGAGCTTGTTACTGCTCCCCCTCCTCCTTTTTCATCCGGGCTTGGGACCGGCAAAGGCGGAGTTTCTTCTACAGGTAAAACCCGGAAACTTGTAAACTCGTTAATAGTGCAAATAAAGATACTTATCCTCGGAGATTTATATTTGATTAATCTTATTAAATATATTTGTTAAAGGTTATCTAAAATTAATTCACAAAATATTCAACAATACATATCTTTTTTTTTTGTGTAAAAGATATCTTTCGAGTAATGAAGCTCTTCTACTGACTTAGCAATGTCAAGTGGAGAAATACAAACTGTTTGTTAAAACAAATATGTCAATTCTCTTCTTAGAAACTTGAAAGGAAAAATCCTGTATAAGAAACATAACAACGTGTTCACGTTCATTAAAATGTTTGATCTTCTGGATTTGGTGTCTGAAGGAACAATGGATAAGTATTAAAATAATACAACAGCTTTCTGGAGATGGGTTTCTTTTTGTTAACGCAATTTCAAGTTTTCTGGTATCCTTGCCCTTCTACAGGAGTACGTGGGTCTGTGGGTCCGGCGACCTGTCGCTGGTTCATCAGTACTGGTCCTGCCGCTACATCAGGCCTCTCATCCGGAAGGCATTTACCATCATCCCCCTTGACCTGCAGGGCTGGGTCTTCGGGCATGGCCTAGACGATGACACCATCCTGACGTCTACCAAGACCCACATCTATAGGTACTTCCTCGGTGTGGAAATGAGGAGTGAAGACCTTGTCTGGAGGAGAACTCTCTCAAGGTGGGGAAGCCTTCCTTGCTGAAGACATTTGTACACAACTATATATATTCTCCTACACTTCATATGTCCTTTTACTCTTTTATTTTTCTACCTTTGTAAAATTTGATTGAAAAATTAATAAAATTGTTCAAATTGTCTACACGAGTATATAAAACGAATAATGGCTAACGGCGTTTATTATTATACGTTTTATGTACTCCCGTAGATGGCCAGATATGTCCGAAAACTTGAGATTACATTAATACAATGAAACCCATTTCCAGAAACCTGTTGTATTATCTTAATATATTTATAAAATTACAAAATATTTCCTCACAATGAGTTTCTTTTTATTACAAAACGCTAGCTTTCAAGTGATAATCACTCTTCAACGGGCTTAATAAAACATCGACTATATCTTACAAGGAATTTTTACAAATATATTTTTAAGCCCGTTGATTAGCGATTATCACTTGAAAGCTAGCAATTTAAAATAAAAAGATACTCATTGTGAGGAAAATATTTTGTAATTTTAAAGGTTTTTCATGATTTTATCATGAATAGAGATTGTAATCTAGATTTAAAAGATTTGAAAATCAAGTAAAATTGATGAGTTTGAGAACATGTCTAAGAGTTTTTCGTATTCTCCAGTTTGGGAAGAATGGCCTTCTCAGAAAACAATATGAAACTGACAGAATGTTTCCCAAAATTCAGATATTTTGTGTTTCTCCCTAGAGAACGGATTAGAGAAAACTACTATCATAGATACCCAGCTAAGAAGACAGGAATAAAAAAATGGAAACTATTTCAAATATATTTCATCAATTGATATTTAAAATGATATACTTCTAGATATTTTGAATTGCTTCTTTTATTTATTTATTTTTTTTATTTATTGTTACAAAAGCACGAAGTCCAAAGGACTATTGTGCTGTGCTAGTATTATATATATATATATATTATTAATTATTTACACGATGGATTAGTATTGTTTTGTAAATTATTGTACAAATAGTTCTAAACTTAACAAAGTTCTCATAAGATAGAGTATATACACAAAGAGAATTTGGTAATGTTTCAAAGTATCTACATACAATTTGATTAGTCAGAGGGCAAGATAAAAGAAGATGCTCTGGTGATTCAACATCTAAGCGGCATTCACATGTTGGATCATTGATAGCATTCAGTTTGAATAAGAAACTTAAGAAGGGTCCTTTGCCAGTTAAGAATAAAGTAGTGAATTTATCAGAAGAAATGAAATTTGGGACAGCAATTGGAAAGAATTTCTTGAACAGTTCATTAGATTGAGAAAGATAAAACTTAAATTTTAGATCCAGATATAGTTTGTTTAATTCTTTTTGAAGGGGTTTTTTGAGTGTTCGATCTGTGAGAGAATTTGTCATATTATACTTTGTTTGTAATAATTCAAGATAATCGGACAGTAAAGGGGTTTTCGCTAGTATATGTGTGATGTAAGAAGATGAAGTCCTATAAGCATGAATGCATCTAATAAGAATTTGATATTGTATAGAATTCAACTTGGATCTTTTTGCTGCAGTGATAAAAGGAAACCAAATATTTGATGCATAGCTTATTGTAGAGCGTATCATAGCTTTATATAAGATCAATCTACGTCGAGTATCAATGCCCCAAGTACGTGCACATAATGAGAATAATATATTCTTAAGTTTCGTAGCTTTCATAATTATATTGTCAACATGTGTTCCAAAATTAATCTTATTCCTTTGTCTATGATTTTTAAAAATAACTCCCAAAATTTTAACAGTTTCTGATGGTTGAATTATTTTTCCATCAAAATTAATGGACAATTTTTCATAGTTATGTAGATAGAGCATACCTGTTTTGTTTGGACTTAGTGAAAGTTTTACCTTTTCACACCATGCTTTGATTTTTATTAAACATTTGGTAATATTAAACTGAAGATCATAGATGTTTGAACTCCATACCACAAATGTCACATCGTCCGCGAAAGCAATTACTCTAGCAAAACTTTCGTTAAAAGATAAGTTGAAATCATTAAGTAATATATTCCAAAGAATAGGAGAAATAATACCACCCTGGGGACATCCCTTATTTATCTTTTTTATACACTTTACATTAGTATATTTAAACTCTACACTCCGGTCTTCAAAGTAAGAATTAATTATTTTTATAAGTACCGCTGGAAAATTTGCCTTGTCCAATTGTTGGAGAATTGCCGGATGCCATGCGTTGTCGAAAGCTCCGCTGATGTCCACTGTTACTATTGCCGTATTTTCTGTTTCTCTTTTCAGAAGACTTAATTTAGTTATTTCTTGTAAAGCAGAGATTGTTGATTTTTCTTGTGTAAATCCATGTTGAGCAGGATGCATAACATTATTACTATTAATATGATTTAAAAGTTCAATATGAATTAGACTTTCAAAAATTTTACCTAAATTAGAAGACAAGCTTATAGGGCGGTAGGCTTTCGGATCTTTATAATTTTCTTTATTAGGTTTTTTTATAATCATTACTGCTGACTTTCTCCAGGCCTCCGGATAATAATTAAGTCCCATACAAGCATTGAACAATTTTGTTAACACAGGAGATATATGATGAACTGCCGTTTTGATCATCTGATTGCTTATATGATCTATTCCTGGAGCCTTGCCATTTTTAAGTTTTTTAATTATTGAACAGATTTGAATATTATCAAAATAAATGATTTTATCATTAGAAAAAGTATAACTCTTGTCTCTGATTAATTTATGATAGTTTGTGTCAGAAGATTGACAGTCATTCGGAAATAGAGAAGATAAAAGATTTTTCATTTCTGATTCGAGCACATCTTGAGATACATCTAGAATTGGTAAATCAAAAGACCTAGGAGAAATTTTTTGTTTAAAAGTTTTGTAAGTATTACCAAAAGGAGATGTATTTTCAACTTCCTCCAGGAATACCCTCCAGCTTACATTTCTTGTTTTTTCAATGATATTCATATACTTATTTCGTATTTCTTTATACATTTTTTCATCAACTAGCTGTCTATTTGACCGTTTACCCCGATAATATAGATTTCGAATATATTTAAAATGATTTTTAAAAAGTTCCAGTTCATCCGTCCACCAATTAAATGGATTATTATTTAAATATTTTGGTTTTAATCGTAGAGATGCATATGCAGCTTCAATTAATATGTCAGTTATGAGAGAAACTACACAGTTTATATCGTTTATATTTACTATTTTACCTAATTTCATCATTGCCTCATTTATCCTAGACACATTGATTGCCTGCTCATATTTTTGCCAATTGGCTCTTTTTTCTTGAAAATACCATGTAGAATTATTTTCATGTAATAAACTTTCTGTTTCCAGACTAATGTCGAATGAGATTGCGTGATGGTCTGTGATTTGCGAAAGATTTAACGTTTTCCATCCATTAACAAGTACATGAGCATGACTATTAGTAATAGTAAGGTCTATTATACTTAATCCTCGACATGTTTTGTTTCGATTGTTATGTATGAGCATATTGTGAAAATCAATTATAGGTTGAAGTCTTCTACCGTTTTGATTAATAATATTATCAAACCACATCTGACTTCGAGCATTAAAATCTCCAGCTAAAATCAATGGATTTGTGTTAAAATTTTTAATTAATTTATCAAGGAATTGAACATGACAGGTATCCATTTTATTAGGGTGTATATAAATATTTGAAAGAATAATTTGCCGTTTAGTAGTTTGTACTGATATAGTGGTTGCAAATGAATTTGAAAACTCTTTAATTAATTTACATGATAAGAAAGGGTTTGTAACGATTGTTGCGGTATATATTGGAACTCCCGGTATATTTGCATAATATATTTTTGAACGCATATTAAAGATTACTTCATTATTTATACTATATGGTTCTTGAACTATAATCATATCATATTTTTCTTTAGAAATAAATTCCCTTATTTCATTATTAACCAAATTGCTTTTCCGCGTGTTTTGTTGTAGAATTTTTAATTTGAACATTGACCAAAAAACAAGAATAAATCTATTCTAATCCAAAGTAACAATATCATGATCTAAATCTGCATAACATGTTCTTTGTATCTCATATTTCATTTGTTGAAGGAACACAGGACATAATTTGTCATTAGAACGATGATTATTGCTATTCCTATATTTAGGATGCGTAGAGCAATTTATGCACTTGGGCAAGGATTGACAGTTAACATGTTGGTCATTGTCTCCGCAATTTTTACATTTTATGATGTTACATGAATTTTTACTATGACCATAACTAAAACAGTTTTGACATTGACGTACAAGCACCTTATCCTTCATATATGTAACCTGTATGTCTGTATATATACGTTGTAATTTCTTCATAATTTGGTATGTTGCCGGGGAAATGCGGAGAACAACATCCTGTACATCAGTATTTGATCTCATAGCGAACAGAACCTTTATCTTCTTCTCTCGACCTTCTAACTCTGGGTTCATATTGCATAAAATCGAAGGCAATTCCTTAATATCTGTAGATTTAGTAATTGACTTAAGAACAATTGTAGGATCTAGTGGTTTTGGTGCATAAATTAATGCTTTTTGATTTACCTCATCAATCTTTTTAAACTCTTCAATCAATGTATTCAAATCTTCACCTGAATCAACTTTAAGTATTACGCCAGATTTTGATTTTATTATTTTATTTATTTTGACTTTAGATCTATCATTTCTCATCTTTTTAATACCATTATTTACTTCGCCTAATACTTCAGCCGGGGAAACATTTAACTTGGATTTAAATATTATTGTTTTATCCGTTACGTTTTGATTTTGCATAACTATTTTATCGTCTTCACTAGTAACTCTCGTAGCTTGAGCATATGACCTATTATAAAATTGACTTGAAGGAGATATTTTCTTTATTGATTCGTCCAGATTTCCAAGTCTATCACAAATAGAGCCATTGATTACAGCGATATCTCCCATTGTATCCATCAATATATTCAATTGCTTTAGCAAACCCTGTACAATTGTAAGATCATTTTGATTTATGCTTTTATTTGTAGATGAGTACTTTGATTTTAATGTGTCAGCAATTTGTTCCGAGATGATCTTATGCTGAATCCTACATTCCTCAGTACGTTTTTCAATTTTATCGACCATATTGTTCTAACAAGCGGCAAGCGGTCGCGCCGCGCCGTCTACTGATATGCAAATCAGCTGTATATAAAATGTTTAAGTATACTTAAGAGTTGGTTATTATATTTATAATAATATAAAAAAGTAAGGTATAAAAGATTTTAAATTTCAAAAACAACTCTAAAAACAAATTGAAGTAATATTTACCGGAATTCGCGGAGGAATTGGATAACTTGAGGAAAGTTCCCCTCGAGAAATCTTTTTATGCGCCGCCGTAGTGTTATAATAACACAGTTGATATAATTTAAATTAGAATTATTTCAACTGTGAAATTATAACACTATGCGGCGCTGAGTTTGTGTATACAAAAATGTAATGCCTCGATAAAGGTTGGCATTCAGCCAACCGAAATATTGGCAAATAAATCTTTTATTCAATCCAATATATGCCTTTTATTATCTAATGATTTAAGTATGGATTGCTCTATTTTCAATATATATATATATATATATATAATAAAATATTTTCTATACAATATTAATGAAATATATCTACATATTCAAGAGTAAAACTTCCTAATATAACTTTTTCTGAAAAGGTTTTACAATATTTTGTGGAAAACACATACTTTTAAACCAAACGATCAATTTTATTTCAGGCCAAGTGACACAATCTACCTTTTAAAACAGAAGACAGGTTTATAGGCGCATAAACTGCCCTTTCTATTCTTGATAGACTGGAGAAAGGTTTTCGATCTCAATAAAATAAAGATTTACATTTAAAGACGAATCTATAAATACCCTCATGGGACAAAACTTTGAAGAAGTTTGACCTTTTTAGTGTAATATATAATATGTATATATGGTTTTGACCAAGGACTTGGTTGTTGTTGTTGTGAGATGTTTTTAGTTCTTATGATAATTCTGTAATAATTTAAATATTATGCAAATATATAACAGTAGCATACAATCTCTTTTAATAGAAACTACACTACCTAATATTATTGAACATTAGGTAGAAGAGTAAATAACAGCATGTTTATATGTGAAAAAATAGTACAAATATGATATTATACTGGGATAAGGTGCAAAAATTAAGAAAAAGGCATCTCCTTATCGTGCAACTGAAAGTTGCTGATGGCTTGCGCAAGCTATCGGAATAAATATCAACTATTCTCGTTGGTTTTTAATTATTCCAGAATTGGCCAAATACCTGTTCTTGATTAATCAAGAAAAGCGAACCACTGACTCTTTTCTTAAAGCATGTATATTTGTTATTATAAATTCATATTTTTAATATAAATTATATATTTTCTAGAGAGGTAACAAACCTCTGTTAAGACTCTAGGCCGCCAGATAGCGGTGTATTACATAAATCCATTGTTGTTGTTTCCCGTTGGCTGGCCCAAATCTTTGGTAGATATGTAAATATGTAACCTTTGTTTTCTTTATTCTACTCGCCTTAAGTCTGGTAGTACTTTATCAAATTAAGTCTCTTATATATTTTCTTACTATGATGCGTTAGCACGCCATCTGTTATCAAAATTTGAAACTATTATAGACGCGTATGATTCTTTTAAATATTAATCAATTTCTACTGTCCTTACTGAAATGGAAATATTAATATATGATATATTTATAAATGTATGTAATTCTGCTGTCCTCACAAAGCTTATGTCCATAGTTTATCTAAAATAGGCATTACAAGAGTCTATCATCAGTATCTCTATAAAAGGAAGATAAAAAAATGCAATATAACAGAAAAATGGTAGATTAAACTGGCGAAACCGCTGGGAGGGTTCACCACTGATGAGCCAGGCTCTACCATTAATTTTTCCTATGCAGTAAGGACAGTAGAAATTATTATTATTTTTTTTAAGAATCATACGCGTCTATAATAGTTTATAATATATTTTTATTAGCACAATTAAAGCAAATTGTAATTATTTTCTTTATTGCATTTTCTTCAAAAAATCGCGTCTGTAAAACAATACCAAAAATCGTCATGTATTCAAAATAAGCAGAATATTTCTATTACAAATTTATTGTATATAACAAATTCTCTAACACATATATTTTATGAGAGCCAACAGCCCGAAACGCGTACGTGGTTAGCTTTTCTTGATTAATCAAGAATGGGTATTTGGCCAATTCTGGAATAATTAAAAATCAACGAGAGTGGTTGATATTTATTCCGATAGATGGCGCAAGCCATCAGCAACACTCAGTTTCACGATAAGAAGATGCCGTTTTCATAACATATATTTTAATTATTATATTTTCATAAATTTTATTATTTTTCAAACCAGAGAGAGAGAACGCTCGAATTTATAAGGTTGTCCCAAAAGTTCTTGTTTTTCTTAAAACTTTGTTTTTCTTATTACTCAGCGAAAAATATTATTACGGCGTATACATAATAATACATAATACAATTACTTTATACATAATACAATTACTTTATACATAATACAAAGACAATATACATAACGGCGAATAATATTATGGCAAATAATATTGGTATTTCATTTTTTTGCAAGTGTTTACGAACTTTTGGGGCAACCTTGTACATGCATTGGAAATCCACCGTTATATAAGCAAATAAGAATGGTTTATGTTTAAAAAATGAAACTTCTTTAAGTTTTGTCTATGAGTGTGTATTTCTAATATACACATTTATATTAGATAGTAAAAGGCATATATTGGATTTAATAAAATATTTATTTTGCCAATATTTCGGCTTGCTTAACGCAAACCTTTATCGAGGCATTACATTTTTGTATACACCCGTGTATACTGTATATACAAAGATGTAATGCCTCGATAAAGGTTGGCGTTCAGCCAGCCGAAATATTGGCAAAATAAATATTTTATTAAATCCAATATATGCCTTTTTATTATCCAATGAATTAAATATGGATTGCTCTATTTACAAAACACATTTATATATAAAACAGAATGGATTAGTGACTCATCTATTATAAAAAAATATTAACTATTCTAGTCGGTATCTTTCTTTTTAAAATATAGCAAATTCTAGTATATTTTTTGTATGATGAAAATAATAGGAGGACTTTTAGCCCGCTTCTACCAGTGTAGTAATAACAATAGAGTTCGTTATATTTCAAAAAATACATTTGTCCTTATATAGTTTTCATTTCTGAAAACAGATAGCTCGTTAATGCATCACATTTAAATTATGCCTAACTGGCCTTTTTAGGAATTGTTTGGTGGAAGATACATTGCTCGAGGGATGTATTTATATGAATTTCTACTATCTTCAAAGCTTATGTATGGACAAAATTAGGGAAGTTGTACCTTTCAGAATGTATATCGGGATTCAGACAATAACTCTAAAATATACACTCATGGACAAAACTTAAGGAAGTTGTACCTTTTAACATGTATATCGGGATTCAGACAATAGCTATGAAAGATACACTCATGGACAAAACATAAGGAAGTTGTGCCTTTAAACATGTATATCGGGATTCAGATAATAACTCTGAAGGATACACTCATGGACAAAACTTAGGAAGGTTGTACCTTTCAGCATGTATATCGGGATTCAGACAATAACTCTGAAATATACACTCATGGACAAAACTTAGGAAGGTTGTACTTTTCAGCATGTATATTGGGATTCAGACAATAACTCTGAAATATACACTCATGGACAAAACTTAAGGAAGTTGTACCTTTTAACATGTATATCGGGATTCAGACAATAACTCTGAAAGATATTACAGTGACCTTTATTGAAGACACACGAGATAACCAAGTGTGAACAAAATTGCCTCTGTCTCCTTTAAACATATAGACGACTGGCGATATCAAACTATGAAGGTTTGCCTATGAGTGTATATCCTGAGTTACAATATCAGTTATCAGCTTACTTTCAAATAGTCGTCAGTTCCTGGGAGGAGGACCAATCACATTTGTCCAGGAGGTTCTAAATCCGCCATTAGGCTCCTTTGGTCAACAATGATGATACACTGAGTCATCATCATCACTAATAACTGTCATTTACAATAAAATCTCTTTGAAGCTATTTGTAAATTGTCACGAAAAAGATTTAACAACATTTTCGAAATGCCTCAACAAAGAAAATAGACAGTAAATATTGGCGACACCTCAAATTACTTAAAGATTTATTTTATAAAGGTTTGAAAAATGTTAAGCTTTGTTGTTCCATATATTATATGGAACTGTTCGATAATTTGTTTATCTATTTTTAAATGCCATCTATCGATAATTTTACCCTTTTTAATATAATAATAATATACTGGTCCTTCTTCTCGAATAGATCATCAAATTCTACTTGGAAACAACTAGAAAAAAAGATTGGTTCATCAGTGGAGAACCCTCTTCTCGGCATCGACAAACCTTTCTCCAGATCGCTCTTCTATTTAAGTGTTTCTATTGTGACTTCTTCAGATATTTTTCAATTAATATATACAGTTATCAGAGTCATGCAAAATTCTATCACCGTTTGCTTTTGTGAATGGAATAAATACCCAAATATGGCCATTTCTTATAAGCATCGGTGGTTCAGTGGTAGAATGCTCGCCTGCCACGCGGGCGGCCCGGTTTCGATATCCGGCCGATTCAATTTTCTTTTTTACAATTTTTAAAACTCATTTATATTATTATTATTAAAATATACAAGTATCAGAGTCATCAATACTGTCATCGTTTGCTTTTGTGAATGGAATGCTTTTACGTAATATACGTAAAATACGTTACTAATATGACTGAAATTTTAGCAGTATGTATAGTAGAATCTGGAAAAATTTATATTGAATATTTCAGGTCTCTATCCTGAATATTTTTTCGAGTTATTTGCAAATTTGAGTTGCAAATTTGCTCTTTCGCTCGCAAGCAGGGCCTCTAGCGGTGAAGATAGGAGGTAATATCAGCTGACCTAATGTACATGTAAAACGTGTTTTAACAGGACATAGAAAAAAATATGGAAGAGATATTTGTCGCATTTTTAGCCAAGAAAAATTGAAATTGACAAGTTCTGGACAAAAATTGTTGTTTTTTAGTCAGAAAATGATTATGACAATATTGCTGTATCATATTTGATTATCAGGTACAAAATTATATTCGGAAAAATTCCAAAAAGCAGAGACCACTGGTGAAGCCAGTTAATGTTTAGCATGCAGGAACAAAATTCTAACAAAAAAACATTCGTTCGAGCAGAAGACACAAAGCCAGATCATCTCTTTATAAAAATATCGCTTCTCAGACAAAAAGTCTGGAGCGGGACGTTTCACAAGAATGACATCCACGGCGCCAATTTATAATTGTAACGAATAGTATTTGAATAAAAGCATTTGATCGGGTAAAACCCTAGCGTTGCCCGGGTCATTCGGCTAGTGAATATACAAATATCATTCCAACTTCAAACAAACGTAACCCAGGCTATACGAGCCAGCAAACAATATTGAGAAAAATGAACTTCAAACAATAATTAACCAGACTGTAGGAGCCAGGAAACAATACCGGGAACAAAGGAACTTCTAGCAAACATAAACAAGGTTATACAAGCCAGGAAACCATACCGGGAAGAAAGGAACTTCAACCAAAACCAAACATAAACCAGCCTACAGGAGCCAGGAAACAATACCGGGAAGAAAGGAACTTCAACCAAACATAAACCAGCCTATACAAGCCAGGAGACAATACCGGGGAAGGAAAGGAACTTCAACTAAGCTATACGATCCAGGGGACAATACCGGGGGAAGAAAGGAACATAAACCAGCCTATACAAGCCAGGAAACAATACCGGGAAGAAAGGAACTTCAACCAGCCCATACGAGCCAGGAGACAATACCGGGGGAAGAAAGGAACTTCAACCAGGCTATACGATCCAGGGGACAATACCGGGGGAAGAAAGGAACTTCAACCAGGCTATACGAGCCATGAGACAATACCGGGAAGAAAGGAACTTCAACCAGCCTATACGAGCGAGGAGACAATACCGGGAAGAAATGAACTTCAACCAGTCCATACAAGCCAGGAAACAATACCGGGGGAAGAAAGGAACTTCAACAAGTTCATACAAGCCAGGAAACAATACCGGGAAGAAAGGAACTTCAACCAGGCTATACGATCCATGAGACAATACCGGGAAGAAAGGAACTTCAACCAAACATAAACCAGCCTATACAAGCCAGGAAACAATACCGGAAAGAAAAGAACATAAACCAACCTATACAAGCCAGGAGACAATACCGGGGGAAGAAAGGAACATAAACCAGCCTATACAAGCCAGGAGACAATACCGGGAGGCAAGGAACTTCAACCAGGCTATTCAAGGCAGGAGACAATACCGGGAAGAAAGGAACTTCAACCAGTCCATACGAGCCAGGAGACAATACCGGGAAGAAAGGCACTTGAACCAGACTATACGAGCCAGGAAACAGTACCGGAAAGAAAGGAACTTCAACCAGGCTATACAAGCCAGGAGGCAATACCGGGGGAAGAAAGGAACTTCAACCAGGCTATACGAGCCATGAGACAATACCGGGAAGAAAGGAACTTAAACCAGGCTATACGAGCCAGGGGACAATACGGGAGAAGAAAGGAACTTCAACCAGCCTATAAGAGCGAGGAGACAATACCGGGAAGAAAGGAACTTTAACCAGTCCATACAAGCCAGGAGACAATACCGGGGGAAGAAAGGAACTTCAACCAGTTCATACAAGCCAGGAAACAATACCGGGAAGAAAGGAACTTCAACCAGGTTATACGATCCATGATACAATACCGGGAAGAAAGGAACTTCAACCAAACATAAACCAGCCTATACAAGCCAGGAGACAATACCGGAAAGAAAAGAACATAAACCAACCTATACAAGCCAGGAGACAATACCGGAAAGAAATGAACATAAACCAGCCTATACAAGCCAAGAGACAAAACCGGGAGGAAAGGAACTTCAACCAGGCTATACAAGGCAGGAGACAATACCCGGAAGAAAGTAACTTCAACCAGTCCATACGAGCCAGGAGACAATACCGGGAAGAAAGGAACTTCAACCAGGCTATACGAGCCAGGAGGCAATACCGGGAGAAGAAAGGAACTTCAATCAGGCTATACGAGCCATGAGACAATACCGGGAAGAAAGGAACTTCAACCAGGCTATACGTTCCAGGAGACAATACCGGGGGAAGAAAGGAACTTCAACCAGCATATACGAGCGAGGAGACAATATCAGGAAGAAATAAACCTCAACCAAACATAAACCAGGCTATACATACCAGGAGACATTACCGGGAAGAAAGGAACTTCAACCAAAGACCAACCAGTGTATACGAGCCAGGAGACAATACCGGGAAGAAAGGAACTTCAACCAAAGACTAACCAGGCTAAACATGCCAGGAGACAATACCGAGAAGAAAGGAACTTCAACTAAAGACCAACCAGTGTATACGAGCCAGGAGACAATACCTAGAAGAAAGAAACTTCAACCAAACATAAACCAGGCTATACATGCCAGGAGACAATACCGGGAACAAAGGAACTTCAACCAAACATAAACCAGTGTATACGAGCGAGGAGACAATACCGGGAAGAAAGGAACTTCAACCAAACATGAACCAGTGTATACGAGCCAGGAGACAATACCGAGACGAAAGGAACTTCACCCAAAGCCCAACCAGCGTATACGAGCCAGGAGACAATACCGGGGGAAGAAAGGAACTTGAACCAAAACCAAATAAACCAATCAAACAATAAGCGGCAGCAGGAAGGACACAGGGGAGACTCGAGCATCCGGCAAACATCGCCACCGTGGTTTAATCTCAAGCCGATCAATGCCTGGCCCGGTCCACCAGCCGAATGGAGCTGGCTTCTATTTACATATTGTTCAACCTATCCAGATTCATTTTACCATTGGGATTTACTTCATCTTCCAAATATTATAATATCTTGGATATGCATAGCTTTCGAATGATGTAGATAACCTTACGAAGTCTTAGCTACACGTTCTCTATCTCAATCACATCTATACTATGTTTGGAAACGTGGTGTAGTTGATCATATCAATCCATGTTATGGAATATCTATTCATATGGTTGGACCTATGCCTACTGGAAAACAGTAACGCTTGGGTTAAAGTTGCATATATACCCAATTCTCAGATTGGATATTCAATGGTTGAAATGAAACAATGAACCTGATAGTTAAGGAGAATATAAATCTTGGAAGAATGAAATCAGCCAAGTTCGTTGGTCCTCTCCTTTTTGCACAAAGATAGAAATTGTTTTGAAAATAGAGCAATCCATAAATAAATCATTAATTAAAAATACATATATTTGATCAAAATATCATTTATATTACCAATATTTCAGTTGGCTGAACGCCAACCTTTATCAAGGTATTGAAACATATTGATGTGTGGCGCTGAGTTTGTTGTTGACACACATTAATATTTTATAATACCTTGATAAAGGTTGGCGTTCAGTCAACTAAAATATTGGTAAAATACATATTTTGATCCAATAAATGCCTTTTTAATTAAAGGTAGAAATGTAGGTAGCTGTTGTGATAGGTGACATAGGTTACCTATACAGAGACATTATTTACAACAACAAGCTGTATTAAGACATTTTAGTCTTATACAGATTCTCCAAGCAGAAAGGTAGGGTACATGCAGGAAAAACATTAATAGTACCAGTAATCAACAACAACAAAAAGCTTTATTAAGACCTTTTAGTCTTATACAGAATCTCCAAGCAGAAATGTAGGATACATGCAGGAATAACAGTAATAGTACCTTAATGGTAATATGATATTTATATTCAGAAAAATTATATAAAGACAATAAAGGGACATTATTCACGATTACAGGTGAGAGAAAATTTTATCCTTCTAAGTGTGTTGTGGGTGATCTATCTATGAACATTCGTTCATATACTTAGTCTAGCCATAAATATTGTTACAAAACCAAATCAGTGATAAAAATTTTAATTTAACCGCGTGAAGTATTCAAAATAAAGTAGTTGTTATTTGAATATCTCGTGTACACGTGTTCAGAAAAAAAAAATCGGAATATATTTGTTTTTTGATAATGGATTGAGGTGTTAAAGAAAACCGTATAGCTGTAATAGCCTTACTCAAGGTAGGCCAAAGTCCTTCATCCATTTTTAAACTTTTACAAAATTTGAATATTACGCGTCAATTTGTTTATCGAACCATTGAAATATTCAAAAAGGCTGGCACTATTAATGACCTTGGAAAATCTGTCCGACCGCGCGTGAAACGAACGCAAGCAGCTATAAAAGCCATTCGCGAAAGAATTCGTCGAAATCCACGCCGCAAACAAAATATCTTAGCAAAGCAGATGAATATAGCTCGAAGAACCGTTTCAAGGATAACAAGCGAAAACATTGGACTGAGAGCTTTCAAACAACGCACATGGCATTTGATAATCCCTGCTCTTAGAGATATTAGAAGGGTTAGATCAAAAATGTTGTTGGCGCGGCATGCTGGTCGGTGGAATGAGAGAATCCTTTTCACAGACGAGAATATTTTCACTGTCGAGGAAAATATTAATCGTCAGAATGATAGGATATATGCTCGTAGCTCTCTAGAAGCTTCTTTGAAAGTCAGAAGACTTGAAAAAAGTCACCATCCTTCTTCTGTCATGGTTTGGTGGGGAGTTAACTACCAAGGTGTAACAGATCTCCACTTCTGTGCCAAAGGGGTAAAAACTACAGCTAAAAACTATCAAGAATATATTTTGAAACAGATAGTAAAGCCTCTGAATACAAAAATATTTAATGGAGAACATTGGATATTTCAACAAGATTCAGCTCCTGCTCACAAAGCTAAGTCAACTCGTCAATGGTTGGAGACGAATGTTCCGGAGTTCATAAAGGCCAATGAATGGCCCTCTGGAAGCCTGATACCTGATAAATTGAAATCAGCATTGGTGAGAGCAATGAAAGAAATACCCTTAGAAAAGGTGCGTGCCACCATAGATCAGTGGCCCGAACGTTTGAGATCCTGTGTCAAAAATAAGGGAGAACATTTTGAATGCTTGTATATATTTAAAATCTATGTCCTATTGGCTAATAAAATATGTATTTATATTCCATCAGTTTTTGTTCTTAATCATTTAATTTATAAATATGTTTGTAACAGAATTTATGGCTAGACTGTGTATATGTTATAAATAAAAAGATTTTCTGTTGATTTTTGATCATCTTGAGGATCATGCTATGGTATTGCAGTCGTGACAAAAATCTTGAAAGTATAATACTAAAAATATTTTTGATCAAAGATTTCTTCAATTGAGCTAAAGGAATATATTAAAAACATAATTAGAGAAAGGTACTGCCTGGCTTAAGGCATAAGAATAAATAAATTAAAAACTTATTTACATAATGTACAAAAGGTTTGAGCCGGCCAACAAGAAACAACAACAATAGAGCTTATATAGTGAAAACGGTGACCTCTGGTGGTCGATTTAACAGAGTATTTTATCTATGAAATATATTTTCAAAACATATTTTTATATAACATATATACATGGAGTAACGGCCGAAGCTATGCTGGAGTTTTTCCTCCTACTATATGCTATATTGAAGATAGAGGTTGCCTGGCCGGCATTCATATTTCTGCGGAAAAGACATTCTGTCCAGTTAAAGTTTTATTTTACCAACGTTCCAACAAAAATATTTTGTGTTCGTCAGGAGAAATAAATAAAAATAAAGCATTTGGCAAGGCGTTAAAAATATATTTATTACCTATATACGAAGACAAAAGATTTTTGTTGAAACGTTAAGAAAACAAAATAATAACTGGCCGAAGTGTCTTTTTATTACAGATATATGCTATTTATATATATAATTTAACTAATAAATATATACATTTTGAAATTTTCTTAATAGTATTACATATATACATGAATATATTTAAATTGGAATTTGCATATTGATGTTTTATTATTTAATTGAGTTAATATGCAAATATTATAATATATGAGATAAAATAGACAATATTTAATATGCAAATACAAAATAACTTAATAAAGTTACTTAACATCAAGTAATATGCAAAACATAGTTAAAATATATGCATGTATATATAAATTTAGTTGTATCAAATGGCGTTTTATTATTGTTGTTCTCCTGTAGAAGGTTGGAAATGCTTGAAATTGCAATAAGAACAAAGGAAACTTGTCTCAAGAAATCTGTTTACATTATTTAATTAATACAACATAAATATGTATAATACAAGACACTTGTAAATATACTTTAGATTACAATATAATGTGGCTTATGATTGTAGAACGACATTTGAAAATTATACCGCATGTGTTTCTTTTGAACGAAATATCGAAATTTATTTTAAGGAGAAATAACGATTATTTCTAACCTTAGGGATGAAGTATGAAAGGATGAATTGTGAAGAGTAATGTTCAAATCAATAAGCTTGAGGGATAAGTATCTTTCAAATAAATTTATTTCAAGCTTTCGGGCACAACCGCCCTTCGACAGGAAAAATATATTACGCTACTAAAATGTTCGGATCTAATCTATATATATATATATATATATATATATATATATGAGCAGAAAATGACAGTTATGCAAAAACGGATTTACATAGTGAAGAACACAATAGACTAGAATTTGCTATTTGTAAATATATATAGAGAGAATTTGCATGTCTAAAATATGTACTGATATGAATAGGACAAAGAATATGGCATATCTTGGAAACACAGGAATACATATTGAAATCGTGATCGCAGAGTTCATGATACAGAGGGGGGTTTGGTGGCTGCAGGGAATATTACATTGTAAATTTCAGGTAAATCAATTTTTCTATTGAGGCTGTGGAATTTGCTTGACAGGAGGGATTCGATGATTAGTCTTTGGTGTTTGCTGGCAATATTGTAATAATGAATTTTTGGTGATGTAATGTTGAAGGAATGGCCAGTTTCGTTTATGTTCTGTACAATTAAGGATCTATGGTCTAGGTTATCGATATATCTTTTGTGTTCATGAATTCTAATGTTGACATGTCTCCCGGTTTCGCCTACGTAGATTTTTGGACAGTTCAAACATTCTATGGAGTAAATAACGTTTCGTGGTGTGCTGTGAGGTTCATTAAGTTTCATAATCTGGTTTCGGAGACGGGATCCAGAGGTAGGTGCGTAGGTGAAGTAGGTTTTGATTCCAAATTTCAATAAGAATCTGGCTATTGTGGAGGATAATGGTGAATACAGCATATTGCAAATTGATCTGTATATTGGAGGCTGTGTCTTTTTAGTTGGGTCATAAAAGTGTCGCAATATAAAGGATATCGGGTATGCGCAGTCCCTGAGGTTAGCTAATATGTTCTGTGTTTCAAGGTTCTTGTACTTCTGGAGGGAGCAGTGGGTATGGACTCGTTTTGATAGAGCAATGACTGTGTTGATTTTGTGACTGATAGGACAGAAGGACGAGTATTGAACGTAATTAGGACGGAAGGATGGTTTATAATAAACGGTGGTGTGCAATTCATGTTGGTGCCGGATGATTTTAACGTCGAGAAATGGAAGGGTATTATTGGTTTCTTTTTCAACGGTAAAGTGAAGATCAGGGTGATAATTGTTTAGATTGTAGAGGATGTCATCGGTTTTGGTGGTGGTGCAGATGCAACCTGTCGAAGGGCGGTTGTGCCCGAAAGCTTGAAATAAATTTATTTGAAAGATACTTATCCCTCAAGCTTATTGATTTGAACATTCTATTAGGGGATTAGCCTATTAATTGTGAAGAGTAATGATGAACGGAAAAATAAAATATTGTTTTAATGCTTGGTATTTAAGATTTATAACACATTTAAATTTATAATTTTTTATTTAATTAAGATTAAAATTACACAAGCATAACATTTAAATATATATCCTGCCTAACCATTCTCTATACTAACTATCTAACATTAAGCGATCTATTTACAGTTTGTTTTGGTCACTGGTCCAATATTTTTATTTTCATAGACCAAATTATAAGATTAATTCACAGATGAAAAATATGCAAAATAATTAAACAAATATATACATCAATTTGATATTTATTTAGAACAAATGAATAACTATATACATCAATTTAATATTTATTTAAAACAAATGAATAACTATATACATCAATTTAATATTTATTTAAAACAAATGAACAACTATATACATCAATTCCCCCTTCTTAGGCTTGGCCCCCCCTTATTTATTTATTTACTCTCCATATCTCTGCGGACATCTGCGCTCCCTCTGAGGATACCTGGGGGTTGTGACACTTTTCTCCTCCGAGATTGGAGTTGGCACACGTTCAGCATCATTCATATTAGTGGGATGTGATTTACCAGGCAACATTTTTCTAATGTAGTTTTGATGAACCTTTTTTATACTGTCACCTTGTTTTATTAAATAAACATTCCTTCCTAGTATTTTAATTATCTTTCCTGTATACCAAGAGGGATGCCCATTAGTAATCCACCTAAACTTCACAGTCTCATCCACTTTAAATTTACTGTTAACATATTGACTATTGAATTTGGAGGCTTTTACATCAAGATGGCATTTGATACCTTTAATAGGGTCAGATTTGCATTCAAAAATGGACTCATAATCATTTAAAAGTGAATCTATACTAAAAGAGTCCAATTTATGCAAATAATTGAATGAGATATTGAAAAGATTAAGGAAATCTCTTCCTAAGAGAAATTTAGAACAATTTAAATTAGTTATTAGTATTCAATGGTTCTAGAAACATTTCTTAATTTTATATCAAATTTAGCCTTGCCCAAAATAGGTATTTTAGAGCCACTATAGCCGGTCAAGACTGTATTACATTTATTTAATTTAACATTTTTGAAATATTTAAAGTACTCATATTTAGTTAATGTAGTAATGGCTGCTCCAGTATCAATTTCAGCCAACAATTTTATATTATTTACATATACTGTTTCAGTCAAAGGAGGATGTAAATTTATATTATTCAATGATAAATTATTTTGATATCCCGAAGGATTATTATCATTAGCATGCTTTTTAAATTTATTAAAAGTATTTTTGGGATTTCTGGGCAATTTACGGGCAGAACTGTCTTTTTTATAACATATTGTAGAAATATGCCCTACTCTACCACAAACTCTACAATTAGCCGATTTAAAAAAACAATTATAGTGTAGATGGTTGTTCTTACCACAGTGTTTGCAGGGATTATTGATGGCATGAAGATGCTGTGGGGACCGATGGGCATCTTCGGATCTCTTGAGGTTGTGTAGGTCTTTATCTGCAGACTCCGCAGACAGCGCGATGTCTAATGCTCCCTCAAAAGTTAATCCTTCTTCCTGTAGTAGCTTCTTTTGGGTTGGTGTATCAATGATGCCCGCCACAAATCTGTCTCTTAGTGATTCCTGCAGAAAATCTCCAAAGTTACACCTTTGAGCCTGTTCTTTTAGGCGTATTATATATTTCGAAATTGCCTCGCCAGATTTTTGATCCATTTTCTGGAATACAAATCTTTCATATATTATATTGGTCTTAGGATTGAAATGTTTCAATAAGATCCTGCACAATTTATCAAAGGGAACTTGATCAACTTCTTCCGGAAAAACTAAGTTTCGCAAGATCCCGAAATATTTAGGGCCGATGCTTGAAATAAGAAATGGCGTCTTAAAGTCTTCTTTTGTTTTAGAAATTAGCATGAATTGCTTCAAGCGATAAATATAATTCTCAACATTCTCTAGATTTTCGTCAAATCTTTCAAACATACTTGAAGACATTTTTAAAGTATAATTTCTTTTCACTATTTAAATTCTTTTTCCTTTACAAAATTTGCTTTTCCTCGTCGCCAGTTGTTTTAATGCTTGGTATTTAAGATTTATAACACATTTAAATTTATAATTTTTTATTTAATTAAGATTAAAATTACACAAGCATAACATTTAAATATATATCCTGCCTAACCATTCTCTATACTAACTATCTAACATTAAGCGATCTATTTACAGTTTGTTTTGGTCACTGGTCCAATATTTTTATTTTCATAGACCAAATTATAAGATTAATTCACAGATGAAAAATATGCAAAATAATTAAACAAATATATACATCAATTTGATATTTATTTAGAACAAATGAATAACTATATACATCAATTTAATATTTATTTAAAACAAATGAATAACTATATACATCAATTTAATATTTATTTAAAACAAATGAACAACTATATACATCAAATATGTCCAGGGTAGCCTAGTGGACATGGCATCTGCCCGGTAAGCGGAACACTGTGGGTTCGATTCCCATCCCTGGACACTTTATTTTTCCGTTTATCATTACTCTTCACAATTCATCCTTCCATACTTCATCCCTAAGGATAGAAATAGTCGTTATTTCTCCTTTAAATAAAATTTCGATTTTTCGTTCAGAAGAAACACATGCGGGATAATTGTCAAATGTCGTTCTACAATAAATACACTTTATTCCATTTCTCCTCGATATAGAATTTGTTTTCCTTTCCATTTGGAAGTCCTAAATGTGTGTGTGGATGTATATCACTAAAGTTTCCAATTGAGATTTCAAAAAGGAAGGTAAATATGTAAACTTTCTCCAGAATATAAAATGTTACGACTATATGCAAAAATGTTTTCGGAATATAAACATGAAAGAAGCTATACTTTGAAATGTATAAAATGCTATTAAATGGATATTTTGTTGGGAGGAAATTGATATTTAAAAAACACGTCACTCGTCAAAATAAGTGCCATCTATTGACCGTTTCCACAAATAAGCAGATTAAGGTTAGTGACAAAACTACAACACCAGCTTTGTAAAATCCAGAGCGTTCAGCTGGAGACCGTGTTTTCGGTCTAATGGCCGTTGTCAGTATAGGGTAGGCTTTGATTGCATGAGATCCACATGGGATTCATGGAATCCTCAGAATTTCCAAAGAGTATTTTAGCTGGTAAAGTGTCTGTACCAATTCTATGGCAAAAATATACACTCTTGGACAAAATTTAAGTAAGCTATACCTTTAAGTATGTACTCGTATATCGAAATTCAGGCATTAAATCTGAAAGATTTCTGATATATCGTGGCCTTTATTGACGATACACGAGATAACCAGGTGTTTACAAAGTTGACTCTGTCTCCTTAAAAAAAATATATATATATAGATGACCGCCGACATCAAAGACTTTCCACCTTCTTAATTTTTGTCCATGAGTGTATATGTGAAGGGTTGTCATTCACACTGAGTCGGTTGGCTTGAGAAAGATATGATGATCGGAAACTCTACGAATTTATAATAAACAAGAACCATCTTACAATTCGTCCTTTTACTTCTGTTCTTCTACAAGGACTTAAAATGTAGGTCTTTTTCTTCTTCTTTCTTATCTCAAAGCCATGATAATCATGGTGGGTAGTTAGCGACTGCTTTTACTGTAAGCGCACCACATGTCTACACATGTGAAAAGCAGTTCGACTTTGCACTTACAAATGTGACAGAGCCCCGTTTGGTTACTTGCACTCGCTGGTAGGGTTGGACTTTTGCAAGAATCGGGGGCCATTGGAGCATTTTTTTAACAGAAAAAAAGTGTCCAATGCGGGAATCGAACCCGGGTCGTAGTGGTCGAAAACCAAACGGTTTAACCAGCCTTCCACCGACCCCCCAAAATGTAGGTAATATCGCGGAGGCGACAGTTGATGGTGAGTGACTGTAAATCTGCAACTAAAACCAAGTATCTGAAATACCTACTGTGACTTGGCTTCAGAATAAGTTGCTCCTAATATGTAGAACAGATATCTTAATTGTAGACACCCCAACAAGGATACAAACGCAGACTTTGATTGGTAGTGCTTACTTTAAAGCAATAACGCATAATCAATATATAGTAATTTTTAAATATTCCTAGTACACGTGGTACAGGCCATGATAACCATGGTGGGTAGAAGTAGACGACTGCTTTTACTGTAAGTGCACCCCATGTCTACACATGCGAAAAGCGGTTCGACTTTGCACTTACAAATGTGCCAGAACCCCGTTTGGTTACTTGCACTTGCTGGTGGGGTTAAACCTTTGAAATAATCAAAGGCTATTGGAGCATTTTTTGATTCAGAAAAAAAAGTGGCCAATGCAGGAATCGAACCCGGGTCGGAGCGCTCGAAAACCAACAGTTTAGACCATCCTTCCACCCCTCCCCCCATATTTTAGAAATAAAAACATAAAGACAAAAATATTTTTATTTTCCACATAAAACACATTTTTATTGTCCTTACTGTGATGAAAAGATATGAGTGCTCATCTCATCAATGGTGAACTCTCCCAGTGGTTTCGCCAATTTAATCTACCAGACAGCTTCTTATAGCTCTAATACTGTATTGGACGATTCTGCTTATATATGCTACACTGAAGGTAAGATTCCATTAGAAGATCATAATGCTATAAAGTATGAAATATAAACAGTAGCAAGGCGTTTCTTTATTCGTGTAAAGTACAAGATTTTGGATCTTTATAATCCTTCCATAGACATAGCTATTCCTAAAACTACACTTGAAGTTACACCGCATCAGTTTCTTTTCAATGAAAAATCAAAATTTATTTCAAGGTGAAATATTGACTATTTCTAACCTTTTTGGATAAGGTATGAAAGGGTGAATTATGAAGAGTAATGATGAACAGAAAAATAAAAGTGTCCAGGGATGGGAATCGAACCCACAATGTTCCGCTTACCTATAGCTATTCCTGTAGACAATAACTCTGGTATAGCTATGGCTGTAGAAGGATTATAAAGATTTGAAATCTTGTACTTTGCACGAATATAAAACGCATTGCTACTGTATATATTGTCGCGGAGATAAATAAAGCAAGGGCAAATTTGGGGATAATTAATTTATTATAAAGGTGGTTATTTACCTTTTAGTTCTCCAATAAAATTATATACAAGGGGTATTTAAGGGAGAGATAGTCAGATGATAAAAACAACTTATTCCAAGGTAAAGATAATAATAATGAGCGGCGTCAGCCACCGGGGTCCAGGGATGATTAACCGGTGTCCCATCTGGATGGAGCTTCTTGACAATACTCTTATTTTAAATATGCTAAATCTTATATGCCGGTAGATATAGTTTCACTATTCATCCGGTATCACCATTGAGGTTTTGTTTCCTTTTTGTTACATCAACTCTGATGATGACTTTTGGGTCAGGTCTGTTCTTATCACTATTTACAGCTAAGCTCAATGCCTGATGGCCATTCCTCTATCTGCCACCTGAAGACGTCTGGCAGGATTGATCTCCCCAAGGATTACACTTCTAAAGAAAAGAAAGATCCAGATTGGACCAATATATAAGGTTGTCCCAAAAACTAATGTTTTTCTTAAAACCTTTTTTTTTATTACTTCGCGAATAATATTATTACGGCTAATACATAATACAATTACTTTATATATAATACAAAGATATTATACATAACGGCGAATAATATTATTACAGCGAATATATATATACATAATAATACATAATACAATTACTTTATACATAATACAAAGACATTATACATAACAGCGAATAATATTATTACGGCGAATACATAAAAATACAATTACTTTATACATAATATAAAGATATTATACATAACGGCGAATAATATTATTACGGCGAATACATAAAAATACAATTACTTTATACATAATATAAAGATATTATACATAACGGCGAATAATATTATTACGGCATTACATAAAAATACAATTACTTTATACATAATATAAAGATATTATACATAACGGCGAATAATATTATTACGGCATTACATAAAAATACAATTACTTTATACATAATATAAAGACTACAGAATAAAGCGTTAGGAGAAAATAATTTTTAATAATCGACTACACGAGCTTTCGGGCAGTCACGCCCTTCAACTGGTAATGATACATGATGGCAATAGGCCTTAAATAGGATTCCGTTTTTAAGATATATTTACATATGAGAAAAATAATATAGGACGGCTATTTATACATAACAGCGAATAATATTATTACGGCATTACATAAAAATACAATTACTTTATACATAATATAAAGATATTATACATATAACGGTAAATAATATTTAAGAAAAAGGCATCTCCTTATCGGGCAACTGAATAATATTATTACGGCGAATATATAATAATAATACATAATACAATTACTTTATACATAATACAAAGACATTATACATAAACGGCGAATAATATTGGTATTTCAATTGTTTGCAAGTGTTTACGAACTTTTAGGACAACCTTGTATCTGAGAAGGTTCGGAGTAGGACAAAGAGGCCGATCCGTCATCCAACTTGGGCGGTGTCCACCTTGCTCTCACATCCGTCTTGCTAATCCCACCATAGTACCCAGATGTCACAGCAGTTACAATCTTCCTCTAACCTTCAATACCAAGCTCTATCCTCAGCTAATACATGATGTAAATGGACTTAGAGTTACGCAGACGTATAAAAATATTTTGTTTAAAATAAATGTGTTTACACTATTTCTAATAAATTATTTAATAAGCTAAATAACAATACATGACGTTCTTGTTGATCCTCGAGCCTCAACGTATCAATCCTGAACATTTTGAATAGAGGAATTTGATCTATATAAAAACACAGGTCTCCCGTCAAAATAAACGTCAAAACTAAATGCCATCATTGTTTGAGGCGACCGTCAATAGATGGCGTCTAGTTTTGACCCTTTATTTTGACGGGAGAGGCGACTTTTGCTTTCATAGATCAATTTCCTCCCAGAAAAATTTCATTTATATCTCCCTATATATGTACTAGCCGAATGACCCGTTTTACCCGATTAAATGCTTTTATTCAAATACTATTCGTTACAATTATAACTTGGCGCCGTGGATGTCATTCTTGTATAGTATATAAATGAGTTTTAAAAATTGTAAAAAAGAAAATAAATGCATCGGCCGGGAATCGAACCCGGGCAGCCCGCGTGGCGGGCGGGCATTTTACCACTGAACCACCGATGCTTATAAGAAATGGCCATATTTGGGCATTTATTCCATTCACAAAAGCAAACTGTGACAGAATTGATTGATTGTTGATGACTCTGATACTTGTATATTTTAATTCTCGTCACTAACAGAGGATATAGGGATGTTTTGTCTGAAGGAATATGATCTATAAACAGACAAACACATTGAATAAAAACATTACATGAAACCCTTGTCGATCTCATAATATCTAGTAGTCCTGGACTGACGAAAGTCATTAAGCGCGAAAGTATGGTCTCCTGTTGAACGTTCAGTATTTTCCAATGTGGTTTGCTGTTGATTTTGTCAGATTGCTGGATTATAGAGTTGGTCTATTAATGGCGCAGTTTTTGAGTCCATCTAGATGAGAGAAGCAGTTTATATGGATAAGTATTTTGAATATTGAGTAATCCATATTAATAAATATATTTATACCCAGTTTATAACGAACCATGGAAATTTTAAGGGATTTTTATCAAAAATTGGCGCGGTTGAAGACTCTAGCTGTCATTGTGGCAACGAATTCCAGGAATCGAGACACCAACTGCTGGAATGCCCACTCTTCTTCACCGCTAGACAACAGACAAATAAACAATGTTGTAGATTTATATCAATTTGTAAATAGCAGAGACAATTATCATAGGTTTAAATATTTTTGTAAATATATTTATGATTTTCTTTCAAACCTGAAAGGTTCAAGTTCCTAATATATATTATTGTTTCTCTTTTTATTTCGATTACTTTTTCTTGTATAATATGTTTATAACTGATTCTGTTTTTTTTTATGTAAATTGACGCAATTATCCCTAGCCGGGATATCGCGTTTTATGTGTTGAAATAAAATAAAATAAAATATTAATAATTATATTTAGGAAAAAATGCATATATTAGCTTTAGAGTTTTTTTTAAATTCTTCTACTTTAATAAAAATATCAAAATCTTTCACAAAGAGTTTCCTTAGTAACAAACTTATTGAGAAAGATTTTTGTTCTTTCAGTATTTCGAGAGGCAACTCGCCTCTCTTTATCGAGGATGTTTTGTAACAATACATGTGAGCACGCGTACACCACTCTCGTTCTACAAGACCAAAGAAAGAATTTTATCCGTGATTTAAATATTGCATATAATATACTGTATATACAGTCAATGAAATATGATGCATTAGCGCGCCATCTATTATCAAAATTCGAAACTATTTTAAAGGCGTAAGATTCTTTTTGATATTAAACAATAATTAACCACTGATGAGAGCCAGGCCCTCTCATTAATTTTTCCATTGCAGTAAGGGCAGTAGAAATTGTTTAACTATTTTAAAATAATTTCGAATTTTGAGTCAATAAAATAATATATAATATTACTTTGATAAAGGTTGGCGTTCAGCCAACTGAAATATTGGTAAAATAAATGATATTTTGATCCAATATATGTCTTTTTAATTAAATATATAACTAAACAACAACAAAGCCTTTATTTAGGGCCTCTCGCCCTATACAGGATTCGCCAGTTCACAAGGGATGGGGAGAACACTGTGTTCCGGGATATAATCCTGTGGAATATCGCCACCGCTATATACCTATTCTTTGATATTTCATTAATTAGTGCCGGAAATGAAGGACAAAGTTGCCCCGTTTTATCATTTAGTTTTCGTTTTTCCTCAGACAGAGCAGCACAATCAAATAAGTAGTGCAACATCTCCATTGTTATTCCTGATCCACAGAAAGTACATTTCAGGTCTTCACCCCTCATTAAAATCAGATGGTGTTCTCTGAATTAAATATATAATATTATTTTGACATTTTTGTTATATCACATATAGTTCGATAAAATAATCCCTTGAATTAATATTAAAATAAAAACAAAGCCTCCAGGGAAAAGTTTATTTTAAAAATATTTTTTATTTAAAAAATATCTCGAGATTTCGGGCAAGTAAGCCCTTTTACGGGAGAAAATGCTTTACATGATTAATACGCCAATAAAATAAGATTTAAAATTAAATAAAGTCCATTCACTGTTTACATTTGTTTTAAGGCTTAATCAACGCGGGCTTCTGTTGCGCGTGCTTTACTTGGGGGTTATGGGGTGGGCTCATATAGATAATAAACAATTCTTGATTAATCACAAGAATGGGTATTTAGCCAATTCTGGAATAATTTTAAAAAAATCAGCGAATAGTAGATATTTATTCCGACAGAGGGCGCAATCCATCAGTAACGTTCAGTTACACGATCAGGGGATGTCTTTTTCTTAATTTATCCATCTGATCCCAGTACAAATTCACTTTTATACCATTTTTCAATATACACACACAAAAGCCTTTATTAAGACACACTGGTCTTATAGAGGATTTTCCCCGAGATTACAAGAGAGATAGGCCTGTGAAAGTGGGGAATATATAGAAGAAGAAAAAGAAAGATTATGTAAGTATTATATATACATACACATACATATTTAATTAAAAAGGCATATATTGGATCAAAATATCATTTATTTTACCAATATTTCAGTTGGCTGAACGCCAACCTTAATCAAGGTGTTATAACTTTAAAATGACTATTAATTTAATATTTAATATTAATTTAAAATGACACACTTTAAAATGTTATAACACCTTGATAAAGGTTGGCGTTCAGCCAACTGAAATATTGGTAAAATAAATGTTTTTTTATCCAAAATATGCCTTTTTGATTAAAGATTTATCTATGGATTGCTCTATTTACAAAACGATACACATACATATATACAACATAACAACAAAAGCCCCCATTAAGACCCAAGGTCTTACAAAAGACTCGACTGCAGGATCCAAGAAGCAAAGTAAGAAAGAGATAAAGAAGTGCCATTTTTCAATATATATGTTCATAAAAATATTTCTCTCTAAAATAAATAGTTTCTTATACACATGAATTAGATATTTTAAAGTTCTCTGGAGTGAACACAAAACTCTATTTGAGTTTTATATCAATATATAAAATATTAATATATTCTAACATTCACATGAATAGATTCGATACAAAGCGATTTTATATTTTTGAATCTCAACTAGCTAATATCACCATTCACCTTTTTTAATGTAAGTTTTTTATTAGATATAAAAGATTCTTCTCAGTAAGATATGTAGCGATTTAATAAATTGAAAGAAGACAAGTTTCTTTAATCATTTAACAACGCAAGCTTTCAGGCAAAAACCCTTCAGCGGGCAAGCTAAAGCATAAATACGACACTATGGACGTTTAACTTGCCTGTTGAAGGGTTTTTGCCCGAAAGCTTGCATCGTTAAATGATTAAAGAAACTTGTCTTCTTTCAATTTATTAAATCGCTACAATTTTTTTTTATTCCTTTAAGTTTGACGTGCTCTTACAAAATGTGATTATAAAAAAAAGTGAATCAATCCTATATTATAAAATGGAAATAAATGAGAGAGAGAGAGAGAGAAATGTGAATAGAAAGTAATAAGCGAACATTGGAATTGTCGCCACTTGAAAAGTAATAAAAGTTTAGAACGGATGTTCTCATCAGGCGGATGTCTTTCCAATCCTCAATGCTCCAAACCTAGGTTTCTGTTTCTGCGAGTGATAGAATCCATTGCTTTAATGTGATATACTTTAATAAAAATATCAAAAACTTTAGTAATGAGTTTGTTTATAAACAAACTTATTGAGAAAGTTTATATAAATGGACGTACCTAGATCTGTAAAGAAAAGAAAATCTCAAAATATTTCGAGAGATTGCTCCCTCTTTATCAATTTATTGTACAGAAAATTTAATTTACAAATTTATGTAGATCACACATGGAAACAAGTTTACTGTACAATAAATTGATGAAGAGGGAGCAATCTCTCGAAATATTTTGAGAAAAAATTGCTTTTTTTCTTTACAGATCCAAGTACGGCCTTTTATATAAACTTAATTGATGGATTTTGAGTCAAATTATTGAGAAAGGTTTTTTATTCTTTCAATATTTCGATACGAAACTTTCCGTTCTTTATCGAGGATGTTTTATACCAATACATGTGTGAGCAGGTGTGTACCACTCTCGTTCTACAAGACCAACGAAAGAATAATATCACCTTTGGTATCATCACCTTTGGTACATATGCAAGTATTGAAATCACAAAAGGCATAGAGCACATGAGAATTTTAGATGGCATAGCACCATCTAGAGGAACAGAAATCAACTAAACGTTGATATAGCCTGTCCCTTGATATTTTAGCCAACCCATTTTCTTGATAAATCAAGAAAAGCCAACCTCGAACGCGTTTCGGGCTGTTAGCCCTCATCAGCGTGGTTCAGGCTACAAGTATGTTGCATATAAAGATTCGCCATAGGGTATCAAGAAGACGCGGAAGCCGGTGGTGAATTGAGAAACGTCTCGGCAGTTTATATTCTAGAGTGGGACGGCTCTAAAGTTTGTTTGCGGCCGGAGCAAACAATCTAAAATAGAAGTTGACGACGTGGGCTGAACATGGTGTCCTCCTTGAGGCTAATGATCAAGCAACAAATATGGAAACCCTGAGATTCTTACAAAGATTATTCCTTTAAGCAATCGTGTTTCTAATCTTATTAGACAACAGAATTTCGAGAAAATATATAACAACAACAACGAAAAGTTTTATTGACCTTTTAGTCTTATACAGATTCTCCGAGTAGAAATGTAGGGTAAATACATAAAAAAAGTAAGAAAATATTGTCGCGAGGAAAAATAATTAACTAGGCCTTCGAATTACTTTAAATATTTATTTAATGAGTTATATGAGAGATTTGAAATATAAAATAAGAGTTACTATTTACATGAGCCTCAAATCGACCCAGCCGTTAGAACAAGAGGGGAGAACTGAAATCTTTCCTCCTTCCACATGGCGCCACTGTTTTCCCTGACCTGTCCGTCCAGTCCAGATAAGAGGGAATACTCTGTCCTTCTGGCAATATATAGCATACTCATTTGAAGAAAAAAAAACATTCCCTGGTCATGCAAGTGATACCACCTCAGAAAATGCTCTTTTCTTAATAAACAATGTGTTCAACGATTCACAAACCAAGTAATTGACTTCTGCAAGAGGGGAAAACCTTGCATCAGTCAACAGACTGATTAGGCCTAAGTTGAGTTCAGTTCAATTAATCATCAATTTAAAATAGGAAAGTCATGACATGGCAGGTTATTGGCATAAACAGGTCAAATCTTACATAAAACCATCATATTAGATTTTATATAAATATTGTAACGTAGAAATTAAGTCATTGTATATCTGGGGATGTGAAAGTATTTATTGATAACGTCAGTACGACCAGTCAACCATTATCAACCAAACTATCTACAGCTAGAGAATATCGAGCAAGCAAGCTAGGTAACTAAATGATGATTTTACAAATATAAAATAATAAAAATCTGTTTCAAATATTCTCATTGAAAAATTAAATTAAATGATAAATTATATTTCTTCGTCACAATATATATATACAAGGTGCGTTCATTAATTTCCAGGACTGCTCTGTATCTTTGAAAAAATAAAACTAAAAAAAAACTAATTCAATATTTTTCAAAATAATCCCCTCCTGCCTCAATACACCCGTTCCATCTTTTTTTTTCAATTGTCGAAGCAGGAGATAAAATCACTTTGTTTTTTTCATGTGTTAAGCGTCTTTACGCAAGTTTGGCCTTAAATATCCATTTCTTAGTTTTTCAGGAAGCCATTGGGACCAAAAAATATTTTTGGTCGCAGTGGTTCAGCCTACTCCACGCTGACGAGCGCCAAAAGCGCGAAACGCGTTCGTGGAAGGCTTTTCTTGATTTATCAAGAAATTGGGTTGGCCAAATATCAGGGAACAGGCTAAATCAATGTTTAGTTAATTTCTGTTCCACCAGATGGCGCTCTGCCTTCTGTAAAGCACATGTGCTCCTGGTCAGGATATGCCATTTTTAATATTGATTGCAACACCTGATCTTTTTATCTTTTATTTTTTCTTTCGTTTTTTTAAATATTTATATATATGTATATATAGAATGGGTATTATAAAGATACCTTCTGCCTCTCACTGCTCCCAGGCGCTGTTCCCTGCCATATCCATGTTTCCTCCCTGTATTATGTATAAAAGAAACATTCGTGTTTTTAAATCCTTTCATTTTATTTGCATAGATGGCGCGTTATTGCTTTGTGTTAATTTATGCCTAACTGGCCTTGTCTTTATTGTTTGCGGAAGAGCATTGCTCGATGCAAATATTTGAATGTAATTCTACTGTCTTATAAGCTTATGTCCATAGTTTTCTTGGAAAACCATTTCTGAGATTCCATCCTTCAGTGCTGCGTATATAAGCAGAATCGTCCAATACAGTATTAGAGCTTCTGAGAAGCGGTCTGGTGGATTAAATTGGCGAAACCGCTGGGAGGGTTCAACACTGATGAGCCAAGCCCCCCCCCCCCCCCCCCCAATATATTTTTTCATCGCAGTAAGGATAGTAGAAGTTTGTATTATGTATAAAAGAAATATTCGTGCTTTTAAATCCTTTCATTTTATATGTGTTTATCCATCCCTGCGAGACATTTTTGCTGCCAGATCCCAGGATCCCTTGCCACTGGAAGTTGCGTTCTGCCAATGGGGGTTAGAAGACCATGCTCTAAATGGACAATTAACAAAAGACAAGACGGTATTATAAAGATTCAAACAACGATAATCTCCATATTCACTATAAGAAACACAGGTCAGGGAGAAGAGCTTCCTTATATCTTCCCCTCTACTTGTGTTTCTTCTATAAGGATCCAATATTATATGAATAATGAAGACTACATCCAAAGATGTCCAATCAACCACATGAGAGAAGCCACACATGTTCCAGGTGAGAAGTTTAACCGACCCAATCTAAATGGAAATTTGTGTCTGTTGTCACAGCGCTACCTGAATCTACAAGCGGTGGTCACAGAATGTCACTCAACCGTTTATGTCCAACTTTACATCCATTCTCTACTCCATGGGTAGATTCACTTGCCTCTCTGTAATTTGTAGATTGAATCATACCCCAACTCTTTGTCTAATTTGAATGTTTCCTATTGACGATTTACAGCCAACTTAACCCTTTGTTATCACTTAATTGTTATTTTAATCCTTTGTTGTATCTATTTCAATATATTTCCTATTGTGGAAATCAGGTGAATTTGTTACTAAGAAATGTAGTTGTGTACGGTGATAGATGTCCAGTTGATTTGTTCGCTGATTGGTTCTCGAAAATCACGTGAGGTCAATCAGCCAATCACAGTATTCAGTGTTATATTTACCTCAGTGTTTTAATCGAGAGCGGCAAAGTTCTATATTATAAACAAATATAAGATTGTGTGTAGGGATTGGATTTTGGTTTTATAAATTAAATTATTTTTTATATTAAAATATTACATTTTTTTCATATTCTATGTAAACTACACTCGTGGACAAAACTTGAGGAAGTTGTACATTTTAGCATGTATATCGGGATTGAAACTAACTCTGAAAGATACACTCATAAACACAACTTAAGGAAGTTCTATCTTTTATCATGTATATCGGGATTCAGACAATAACTCTGAAATATATACTCATGGACAAAACATAAGGAAGTTGTACCTTTTAGCATGTATATCGGGATTCAGAAAATAACTCTGAAAGATACACTCATGGACAAGACTTAAGGAAGTTGTACCTTTTAGCATATATATCGGGATTCAGACAATAACTCTGAAAGCTACACTCATGGACAAAACTTAAGGAAGTTGTAATTTTAGCATGTATATCGGGATTCAGACAATAACTCTGAAAGATATTACAGTGACCTTTATTGAAGACACACGAGTTAACCAAGTGTGAACAGAATTGCCTCTGTCTCCTCCAAAAAAACAGACAACGGCGACATCAAAGATTTTCCGCTTCCTTAAGTTTTATTCATTAGTGTATTCAAAAACTACATTTTTTCAGGGTGTTGTATTTATAAATCATATATTGCTATATGAGGCTTTTCATTACCTTTGTCTTATAGCGGATTATTAATCTTGACCTGTTCATTCTGTATTGGTCAACTTTAGAAGGGCGCCTGAATAGTTCGGTTGCTATTTAACATTGATACCCGCATTTTTAGCGTTTAACTAATTCTTGACATCTGCCGCCCCACATGATAAAATTCACACTCTATTAATCTAAGTACACTCATTGACAAAACTTAGGGAAGAGTCAAGTCTTTGATATCACCGGATGTCTGTTTTTTGAAGGAGACAGAGGCTGTTCACACTTGGTTATCACGTTGTCTTCAATAAAGGTCACTATAATATCTTTCAGAGTTATTGTCTGAATCCCGATATACATGCTAAAGTATACAACTTACTCAATATTTGTCAATAAGTGTATCTTTCAGAGTTATTGTCTGAATCTCGATATACATGCTAAAATATACAACTTACTCAATATTTGTCAATAAGTGTATCTTTCAGAGTTATTGTCTGAATCTCGATATCCATGCTAAAAGGTATAACTTACTCAATATTGTTCCATGAGTGTATCTTTCAGAGTTATTGTCTGAATCCCGATATACATGCTAAAAGGTATAACTTCCTTAAGATTTGTCCATGAGTGTAGCTTTCAGAGTTACTGTCTGAATCCCGATATACATGCTAAAAGGTACAACTTCCTCAAGTTTTGTTCATGAGTGTAACTTTCAGAGTTATTGTCTGAATCCCGATATACATGCTAAAAGGTAAGAACTTCCTCAACTTTTGTCTAAGAATTCAGATATTCCCAGACAAGTTACGCTGATATTCTAGAGAAATAAAATATTCCTAAAAATATTTTTTCTGTTTCGTGTTTTTATAACAGAATCTTTCAAAAAAGTGAACATCTGAATACACACAATGGCACTTAGGTAAATGAAGTTTAATTATAACAATGGTGTACTGTCGCTTTGTGAAAATCTAAGAATAAAAGTTTCCTAAAGAAAAGTTAAATAGGATTTAGTTGGCAAAGACATATTTAACAATAAACAGAATCTCCATGCAAGGATATATAGAGGAAGTAGTAGACATTATAATTTCTTCCAATCTTATTTGTAATAAAGATTCATTCCTTCTTTTACACTTTGAATAAATCAATGAGGAATCATAGGTTTGGTTTCTTTTTACGATTCTTTATTTCTCTGCTTTCGGGCTAACATGGCCTTCAACACGGAGATCTACAAGTATTACTCCCTAGAAGAAACCAAGTCCTAGATTTCTTATTTATTTTTTCAAAATCTTATTGATTATATTAACGTTTATTCACAAACTAATAGTTTCAGAAAGAGCACCTTCTAACTAAATATCTTAAATAGTTTTCGAAAACAAAAAGTATGCAAATTTCATCGATAGGAAAGTATGAAAAATAATTATACAAAATTATGTAAAAATAATTATCACAAAGAAATAACGCGCCATCTATACATATAAAATGGAAGGATTTAAAAGCACGAATGTTTCTTTTATACATAATACAAACTTCTACTGCCCTTACTGCGATGAAAAAGTATATTGGAAGGGCTTGGCTCATCAGTTGTGAACCCTCCCAGCGGTTTCGCCAATTTAATCCACACCATAATTATACATGAAAGTTAATAAAAATTAATCATTTTGTACAAATAAATTTACTGGCAATGTGTTTCTTTTAAATATCATCAAACATTGCCAAGCCCTCTCATTAAATAACTCATATCATTGTAGTAAGGTGTATAGAGTAATTATTTGATTCTACTATTTAAAAGAAACACATTTCCAGTAAATTTATTTGTTACACATTTTATCAATAGTGGCAATCGAATTTATAAAAATAAATTAAAAAGTTGCTATTAAATCCATAAGATGTAGACAAAACAAGTAAGTTAAATGTGTTATCAAAATTCGAAGCTATTATAGACGCGTATGATTCTTTTGAAAAATTAAACAATTTCTACTGTCCTTACTGCAATGGAAAAAATAATAGGAGGGCCTAGCTCATCAGTGGTAAACCCTCCCAGCGGTTTCGCCAGTTTTATCTACCATACCGCTGTTATATTGCATTTTTCGATCTTCCTTTTATAGTGATACTGATGCTAGACTATTTGAATAGGTATTTTAGATGAACTATGGACATAAGCTTTGAGGACAGTAGAATTACATACATTTATGAATATATAAAATGCTTCGAGCAATCGCTCTTCCGAAAATATCAATTTGTTTCTTTTATTATAGCAATTATATTATGATGCATGACAACTATCCTGGTGTGGAACTAACACCTACTCACATATTCACATACCAAGGAATGCCCACAGTCTTGCAGAAAATTGACTTAGACTCAGAGCAGCAGCTTTACACACCCAAGATAGTGGACATTGCTGCTGCTGTGATGGAGATGTATGGAGACATCTGAGGCTCTTCATTGGACACGACAACAACAGAAAATTGACATGGACCCAGAGCAGCAGCTTTACCCACCCAAGATAGAAGACATTGCTGCTGCTGTGAAAGAAATGTATGGAGACATCTGAGTATCTTCATTGGACACGACAACAACAACAATATATTATCATGCATTAGCGCGCCATCTGTTATCAAAATTCGAAACTATTATAGACGCGTATGATTCTTTTTGAAAATGTGATATGTAAAGAAAAGACTCCGGCAGCGTGCCTCTCTCCCAACACTATGATACGAGATGATAGGTGATGTATTAGACAATAGTGTCATGTAAGCATGCTGCAGGTGTGCCTGATCAGCGCCATCTGACCGATAGTTCTGGCAGCTAGCGTGCGGATCACACCCAACACGCAAACATCGACAGTACCGATATCTTGTTTACCTACTTAAATATTTATCAAATATAGAATTTTCACGGGGGTCAGTGGAAGGATGGTCTAAACCGTTGGGCTTCGACCGCTACAACCCGCGTTCGATTCCCGCATTGGGCACTTTTTTTTTCTGATAAAAAAGAAATGCTCCAATGGCCCCCGATTCTTTCAAAAGTCCAACCCCACCAGCGAGTGCAAGTAACAAAATGGGGCTCTGGCACATTTGTAAGTGCAAAGTCGAACTGCTTAGAGAGCTTGTGTAGACATGTGTTGCGCTTACAGTAAAAGCAGTCACCTACTTCTAACCACCATGATTATCATGACCTGTACTACGTGTATTAGGGATTAGCAAAAGAATTCTCAGTCGTATCGTGTCTATACATTTAAGATATCGTTGGAATTATCTAGGTTATGTCATATCCAGGTGTTTTTATTCGAATAAACGTCTTATTCGGGTATGCTAAATGTTTTAGAGACAGATTCGTCTGCTATACTTTTAAGACGTAAAGAAAGAGAATATTAAAAACGTAATTAAATCGAAAAAAGTTTTTTATTATCCCTATTACACATGGCCATATAATCATGATGGTTAGTTAGCGACTACTTTTACTGTAAGTGCACCACATGTCTACACATGTGAAAAGCAGTTCGACTTTGCACTTACAAATATGCTAGAATACCTGTTTGGTTAGTTGCACTCGCTAGTGAGGTTGGACCTTTGCAAGAAACGGGACCGTTGGAGCATTTTTAGGGGAATTAATAGTTTTATATATAGATATATATGGACCTGTCTTCATTGTCCGCCAATGGAAGGATCTTCCTTGGTACCGTCTTCCTGGTTATTCCATACGGTCACATGCCAGGAGACAACTTTCAAGAATCGGAGGCCATCGGAGAATTTTTAAATTAGAAAAAAAAAGTGCCCAATGCGGGATTCGATACCGGGTCGTAGCGATCTAAAAACCAACGGTTTGACTACTCTTCCACCGAACCCCCAAAACAAGGTTGACACAAAGCCCACTCAGTTGTTATCACTCAACTTTAAAGAATTCCTGTAGGAAGCTAAGGGCAGTCTGAGAGGTTAGGTTCATTAGACAAAGATAAAAAGGAGTTTTGACGCCGACCCAAGCTGTTGCTAACAATCCATTCTTTGAAACGCCAACCTAATTAGGAACAGGTAATTGATCCGAAACAGAGCAGTATCTTCTTTCTTATTTAAATTAACGTAACAAGGACGGTTCACCTTCCTTTCTATAAAATTCCTATTTAATCTGTTGGAATTGGCATCGCTCTCTGAACGCAAACATTGGTTACATTTTGGTGTGAAAAGATGATGGAATCTTTATTTTTAGTACTTTTCATCAACAAAGTTAAAACCACTGAATTCTTACTTAGTGATATCGACAAATATTCTTCGCGAATTTCCTTATTTGGTGGAGCGATTTGTCTGGTTAATTCGGATAATGAACGAGACTCTAGCCTACTAAATAGACCCACGGTCCTTTGTATCGTGAGCGGGTCTTCTTAGAGGGACAGGCGGCTTTTAGCCGCACGAAACAGAGACAGGTCTGTGATGCCCTTAGATGTCCGGGGCCGCGCTACACTGAAGGAATGTGTCTACCCTTGTCCGAAAGGACCGGGTAACCCTCTGAACCTCCTTCGTGATGGAGATAGGGGATTATTCTTCTCGAACGAGGAATTCCCAGTAAGCGCGAGTGATCAGCTCGCGTTGATTACGTCCCTGCCATCTGTGCACACCGCTCGTCGATACCACCGATTGATTGGTTTGGTGAGGTCTTCGGACTGGTTCATTGATCAGCTCGCTGTTTTTTTTTTTTTGAGCCGGGAAGATGATCAAACTTGGCCATTCAGAGGAAGTAAAAGTCGCCGTCTAGTTCAATGAAATACACAATACCGTCCATTTAAATTGCTATACTACAGGAATAAATACACAATACTGTCCATTTAAATTGCTATACTACAGGAATAAATACACAATACCGTCCATTTAAATTGCTATACTTCAGGAATAAATACACAATACCGTCCATTTAAATTGCTATACTACAGGAATAAATACACAATACCGTCCATTTAAATTGCTATACTACAGGAATAAATACACAATACCGTCCGTTTAAATTGCTATACTACAGGAATAAATACACAATACCGTCCGTTTAAATTGCTATACTTCAGGAATAAATACACAATACCGTCCATTTAAATTGCTATACTACAGGAATAAATACACAATACCGTCCATTTAAATTGCTATACTACAGGAATAAATACACAATACCGTCCATTTAAATTGCTATACTTCAGGAATAAATACACAATACCGTCCATTTAAATTGCTATACTTCAGGAATAAATACACAATACCGTCCATTTAAATTGCTATACTTCAGGAATAAATACACAATACCGTCCATTTAAATTGCTATACTTCAGGAATAAATACACAATACCGTCCATTTAAATTGCTATACTTCAGGAATAAATACACAATACCGTCCATTTAAATTGCTATACTTCAGGAATAAATACACAATACCGTCCATTTAAATTGCTATACTACAGGAATAAATACACAATACCGTCCATTTAAATTGCTATACTTCAGGAATAAATACACAATACCGTCCATTTAAATTGCTATACTTCAGGAATAAATACACAATACCGTCCATTTAAATTGCTATACTTCAGGAATAAATACACAATACCGTCCATTTAAATTGCTATACTTCAGGAATAAATACACAATACCGTCCATTTAAATTTCTATACTTCAGGAATAAATACACAATACCGTCCATTTAAATTGCTATACTACAGGAATAAATACACAATACCGTCCATTTAAATTGCTATACTTCAGGAATAAATACACAATACCGTCCATTTAAATTGCTATACTTCAGGAATAAATACACAATACCGTCCATTTAAATTGCTATACTTCAGGAATAAATACACAATACCGTCCATTTAAATTGCTATACTTCAGGAATAAATACACAATACCGTCCATTTAAATTGCTATACTACAGGAATAAATACACAATACCGTCCATTTAAATTGCTATACTTCAGGAATAAATACACAATACCGTCCATTTAAATTGCTATACTTCAGGAATAAATACACAATACCGTCCATTTAAATTGCTATACTTCAGGAATAAATACACAATACCGTCCATTTAAATTGCTATACTTCAGGAATAAATACACAATACCGTCCATTTAAATTGCTATACTTCAGGAATAAATACACAGTACCGTCCATTTAAATTGCTATACTACAGGAATAAATACACAATACCGTCCATTTAAATTGCTATACTACAGGAATAAATACACAATACCGTCCATTTAAATTGCTATACTACAGGAATAAATACACAATACCGTCCATTTAAATTGCTATACTACAGGAATAAATACACAATACCGTCCATTTAAATTGCTATACTACAGGAATAAATACACAATACCGTCCATTTAAATTGCAATACTTCAGGAATAAATACACAATACCGTCCATTTAAATTGCTATACTTCAGGAATAAATACACAACACCGTCCATTTAAATTGCTATACTTCAGGAATAAATACACAACACCGTCCATTTAAATTGCTATACTTCAGGAATAAATACACAACACCGTCCATTTAAATTGCTATACTTCAGGAATAAATACACAATACCGTCCATTTAAATTGCTATACTACAGGAATAAATACACAATACCGTCCATTTAAATTGCTATACTACAGGAATAAATACACAATACCGTCCATTTAAATTGCTATACTTCAGGAATAAATACACAATACCGTCCATTTAAATTGCTATACTACAGGAATAAATACACAATACCGTCCATTTAAATTGCTATACTACAGGAATAAATACACATACCGTCCATTTAAATTGCTATACTTCAGGAATAAATACACAATACCGTCCATTTAAATTGCTATACTACAGGAATAAATACACAATACCGTCCATTTAAATTGCTATACTTCAGGAATAAATACACAATACCGTCCATTCAAATTGCTATACTACAGGAATAAATACACAATACCGTCCATTTAAATTGCTATACTTCAGGAATAAATACACAATACCGTCCATTTAAATTGCTATACTTCAGGAATAAATACACAATACCGTCCATTTAAATTGCTATACTACAGGAATAAATACACAATACCGTCCATTTAAATTGCTATACTACAGGAATAAATACACAATACCGTCCATTTAAATTGCTATACTTCAGGAATAAATACACAATACCGTCCATTTAAATTGCTATACTTCAGGAATAAATACACAATACCGTCCATTTAAATTGCTATACTTCAGGAATAAATACACAATACCGTCCATTTAAATTGCTATACTACAGGAATAAATACACAATACCGTCCATTTAAATTGCTATACTACAGGAATAAATACACAATACCGTCCATTTAAATTGCTATACTTCAGGAATAAATACACAATACCGTCCATTTAAATTGCTATACTTCAGGAATAAATACACAATACCGTCCATTTAAATTGCTATACTACAGGAATAAATACACAATACCGTCCATTTAAATTGCTATACTACAGGAATAAATACACAATACCGTCCATTTAAATTGCTATACTACAGGAATAAAAAAACAATACCGTCCATTTAAATTGCTATACTACAGGAATAAATACACAATACCGTCCATTTAAATTGCTATACTACAGGAATAAATACACAATACCGTCCATTTAAATTGCTATACTACAGGAATAAATACACAATACCGTCCATTTAAATTGCTATACTACAGGAATAAATACACAACACCGTCCATTTAAATTGCTATACTACAGGAATAAATACACAACACCGTCCATTTAAATTGCTATACTTCAGGAATAAATACACAACACCGTCCATTTAAATTGCTATACTACAGGAATAAATACACAATACCGTCCATTTAAATTGCTATACTACAGGAATAAATACACAATACCGTCCATTTAAATTGCTATACTACAGGAATAAATACACAATACCGTCCATTTAAATTGCTATACTTCAGGAATAAATACACAATACCGTCCATTCAAATTGCTATACTACAGGAATAAATACACAATACCGTCCATTTAAATTGCTATACTACAGGAATAAATACACAATACCGTCCATTCAAATTGCTATACTACAGGAATAAATACACAATACCGTCCATTTAAATTGCTATACTTCAGGAATAAATACACAATACCGTCCATTTAAATTGCTATACTTCAGGAATAAATACACAATACCGTCCATTTAAATTGCTATACTACAGGAATAAATACACAATACCGTCCATTTAAATTGCTATACTACAGGAATAAATACACAATACCGTCCATTTAAATTGCTATACTACAGGAATAAATACACAATACCGTCCATTTAAATTGCTATACTACAGGAATAAATACACAATACCGTCCATTTAAATTGCTATACTACAGGAATAAATACACAATACCGTCCATTTAAATTGCTATACTACAGGAATAAATACACAATACCGTCCATTTAAATTGCTATACTACAGGAATAAATACACAATACCGTCCATTTAAATTGCTATACTTCAGGAATAAATACACAATACCGTCCATTTAAATTGCTATACTACAGGAATAAATACACAATACCGTCCATTTTAAATTGCTATACTACAGGAATAAATACACAATACCGTCCATTTAAATTGCTATACTACAGGAATAAATACACAATACCGTCCATTTAAATTGCTATACTACAGGAATAAATACACAATACCGTCCATTTAAATTGCTATACTACAGGAATAAATACACAATACCGTCCATTTAAATTGCTATACTTCAGGAATAAATACACAATACCGTCCATTTAAATTGCTATACTACAGGAATAAATACACAATACCGTCCATTTAAATTGCTATACTACAGGAATAAATACACAATACCGTCCATTTAAATTGCTATACTACAGGAATAAATACACAATACCGTCCATTTAAATTGCTATACTTCAGGAATAAATACACAATACCGTCCATTTAAATTGCTATACTTCAGGAATAAATACACAATACCGTCCATTTAAATTGCTATACTACAGGAATAAATACACAATACCGTCCATTTAAATTGCTATACTACAGGAATAAATACACAATACCGTCCATTTAAATTGCTATACTACAGGAATAAATACACAATACCGTCCATTTAAATTGCTATACTTCAGGAATAAATACACAATACCGTCCATTTAAATTGCTATACTACAGGAATAAATACACAATACCGTCCATTTAAATTGCTATACTACAGGAATAAATACACAATACCGTCCATTTAAATTGCTATACTACAGGAATAAATACACAATACCGTCCATTTAAATTGCTATACTTCAGGAATAAATACACAATACCGTCCATTTAAATTGCTATACTACAGGAATAAATACACAATACCGTCCATTTAAATTGCTATACTACAGGAATAAATACACAATACCGTCCATTTAAATTGCTATACTTCAGGAATAAATACACAATACCGTCCATTTAAATTGCTATACTACAGGAATAAATACACAATACCGTCCATTTAAATTGCTATACTACAGGAATAAATACACAATACCGTCCATTTAAATTGCTATACTTCAGGAATAAATACACAATACCGTCCATTTAAATTGCTATACTACAGGAATAAATACACAATACCGTCCATTTAAATTGCTATACTACAGGAATAAATACACAATACCGTCCATTTAAATTGCTATACTACAGGAATAAATACACAATACCGTCCATTTAAATTGCTATACTACAGGAATAAATACACAATACCGTCCATTTAAATTGCTATACTACAGGAATAAATACACAATACCGTCCATTTAAATTGCTATACTACAGGAATAAATACACAATACCGTCCATTTAAATTGCTATACTACAGGAATAAATACACAATACCGTCCATTTAAATTGCTATACTACAGGAATAAATACACAATACCGTCCATTTAAATTGCTATACTACAGGAATAAATACACAATACCGTCCATTTAAATTGCTATACTACAGGAATAAATACACAATACCGTCCATTTAAATTGCTATACTACAGGAATAAATACACAATACCGTCCATTTAAATTGCTATACTACAGGAAATAAATACACAATACCGTCCATTTAAATTGCTATACTTCAGGAATAAATACACAATACCGTCCATTTAAATTGCTATACTACAGGAAAAAATACACAATACCGTCCATTTAAAATGCTATACTTCAGGAATAAATACACAATACCGTCCATTTAAATTGCTATACTACAGGAATAAATACACAATACCGTCCATTTAAATTGCTATACTTCAGGAATAAATACACAATACCGTCCATTTAAATTGCTATACTTCAGGAATAAATACACAATACCGTCCATTTAAATTGCTATACTACAGGAATAAATACACAATACCGTCCATTTAAATTGCTATACTACAGGAATAAATACACAATACCGTCCATTTTAAATTGCTATACTTCAGGAATAAATACACAATACCGTCCATTTAAATTGCTATACTACAGGAATAAATACACAATACCGTCCATTTAAATTGCTATACTTCAGGAATAAATACACAATACCGTCCATTTAAATTGCTATACTACAGGAATAAATACACAATACCGTCCATTTAAATTGCTATACTTCAGGAATAAATACACAATACCGTCCATTTAAATTGCTATACTACAGGAATAAATACACAATACCGTCCATTTAAATTGCTATACTACAGAATAAATACACAATACGTCCATTTAAATTGCTATACTACAGGAATAAATACACAATACCGTCCATTTAAATTGCTATACTACAGGAATAAATACACAATACCGTCCATTTAAATTGCTATACTTCAGGAATAAATACACAATACCGTCCATTTAAATTGCTATACTACAGGAATAAATACACAATACCGTCCATTTAAATTGCTATACTACAGGAATAAATACACAATACCGTCCATTTAAATTGCTATACTACAGGAATAAATACACAATACCGTCCATTTAAATTGCTATACTACAGGAATAAATACACAATACCGTCCATTTAAATTGCTATACTACAGGAATAAATACACAATACCGTCCATTTAAATTGCTATACTACAGGAATAAATACACAATACCGTCCATTTAAATTGCTATACTACAGGAATAAATACACAATACCGTCCATTTAAATTGCTATACTACAGGAATAAATACACAATACCGTCCATTTAAATTGCTATACTACAGGAATAAATACACAATACCGTCCATTTAAATTGCTATACTACAGGAATAAATACACAATACCGTCCATTTAAATTGCTATACTACAGGAATAAATACACAATACCGTCCATTTAAATTGCTATACTACAGGAATAAATACACAATACCGTCCATTTAAATTGCTATACTACAGGAATAAATACACAATACCGTCCATTTAAATTGCTATACTACAGGAATAAATACACAATACCGTCCATTTAAATTGCTATACTACAGGAATAAATACACAATACCGTCCATTTAAATTGCTATACTACAGGAATAAATACACAATACCGTCCATTTAAATTGCTATACTACAGGAATAAATACACAATACCGTCCATTTAAATTGCTATACTTCAGGAATAAATACACAATACCGTCCATTTAAATTGCTATACTACAGGAATAAATACACAATACCGTCCATTTAAATTGCTATACTACAGGAATAAATACACAATACCGTCCATTTAAATTGCTATACTACAGGAATAAATACACAATACCGTCCATTTAAATTGCTATACTTCAGGAATAAATACACAATACCGTCCATTTAAATTGCTATACTACAGGAATAAATACACAATACCGTCCATTTAAATTGCTATACTTCAGGAATAAATACACAATACCGTCCATTTAAATTGCTATACTTCAGGAATAAATACACAATACCGTCCATTTAAATTGCTATACTACAGGAATAAATACACAATACCGTCCATTTAAATTGCTATACTACAGGAATAAATACACAATACCGTCCATTTAAATTGCTATACTACAGGAATAAATACACAATACCGTCCATTTAAATTGCTATACTACAGGAATAAATACACAATACCGTCCATTTAAATTGCTATACTTCAGGAATAAATACACAATACCGTCCATTTAAATTGCTATACTACAGGAATAAATACACAATACCGTCCATTTAAATTGCTATACTACAGGAATAAATACACAATACCGTCCATTTAAATTGCTATACTACAGGAATAAATACACAATACCGTCCATTTAAATTGCTATACTACAGGAATAAATACACAATACCGTCCATTTAAATTGCTATACTACAGGAATAAATACACAATACCGTCCATTTAAATTGCTATACTACAGGAATAAATACACAATACCGTCCATTTAAATTGCTATACTTCAGGAATAAATACACAATACCGTCCATTTAAATTGCTATACTACAGGAATAAATACACAATACCGTCCATTTAAATTGCTATACTACAGGAATAAATACACAATACCGTCCATTTAAATTGCTATACTACAGGAATAAATACACAATACCGTCCATTTAAATTGCTATACTACAGGAATAAATACACAATACCGTCCATTTAAATTGCTATACTACAGGAATAAATACACAATACCGTCCATTTAAATTGCTATACTACAGGAATAAATACACAATACCGTCCATTTAAATTGCTATACTACAGGAATAAATACACAATACCGTCCATTTAAATTGCTATACTTCAGGAATAAATACACAATACCGTCCATTTAAATTGCTATACTACAGGAATAAATACACAATACCGTCCATTTAAATTGCTATACTTCAGGAATAAATACACAATACCGTCCATTAAATTGCTATACTACAGGAATAAATACACAATACCGTCCATTTAAATTGCTATACTACAGGAATAAATACACAATACCGTCCATTTAAATTGCTATACTACAGGAATAAATACACAATACCGTCCATTTAAATTGCTATACTACAGGAATAAATACACAATACCGTCCATTTAAATTGCTATACTTCAGGAATAAATACACAATACCGTCCATTTAAATTGCTATACTTCAGGAATAAATACACAATACCGTCCATTTAAATTGCTATACTACAGGAATAAATACACAATACCGTCCATTTAAATTGCTATACTACAGGAATAAATACACAATACCGTCCATTTAAATTGCTATACTACAGGAATAAATACACAATACCGTCCATTTAAATTGCTATACTACAGGAATAAATACACAATACCGTCCATTTAAATTGCTATACTTCAGGAATAAATACACAATACCGTCCATTTAAATTGCTATACTACAGGAATAAATACACAATACCGTCCATTTAAATTGCTATACTACAGGAATAAATACACAATACCGTCCATTTAAATTGCTATACTTCAGGAATAAATACACAATACCGTCCATTTAAATTGCTATACTACAGGAATAAATACACAATACCGTCCATTTAAATTGCTATACTACAGGAATAAATACACAATACCGTCCATTTAAATTGCTATACTACAGGAATAAATACACAATACCGTCCATTTAAATTGCTATACTACAGGAATAAATACACAATACCGTCATTTAAATTGCTATACTACAGGAATAAATACACAATACCGTCCATTTAAATTGCTATACTACAGGAATAAATACACAATACCGTCCATTTAAATTGCTATACTTCAGGAATAAATACACAATACCGTCCATTTAAATTGCTATACTACAGGAATAAATACACAATACCGTCCATTTAAATTGCTATACTTCAGGAATAAATACACAATACCGTCCATTTAAATTGCTATACTACAGGAATAAATACACAATACCGTCCATTTAAATTGCTATACTTCAGGAATAAATACACAATACCGTCCATTTAAATTGCTATACTTCAGGAATAAATACACAATACCGTCCATTTAAATTGCTATACTACAGGAATAAATACACAATACCGTCCATTTAAATTGCTATACTACAGGAATAAATACACAATACCGTCCATTTAAATTGCTATACTACAGGAATAAATACACAATACCGTCCATTTAAATTGCTATACTTCAGGAATAAATACACAATACCGTCCATTTAAATTGCTATACTACAGGAATAAATACACAATACCGTCCATTTAAATTGCTATACTACAGGAATAAATACACAATACCGTCCATTTAAATTGCTATACTACAGGAATAAATACACAATACCGTCCATTTAAATTGCTATACTTCAGGAATAAATACACAATACCGTCCATTTAAATTGCTATACTACAGGAATAAATACACAATACCGTCCATTTAAATTGCTATACTACAGGAATAAATACACAATACCGTCCATTTAAATTGCTATACTTCAGGAATAAATACACAATACCGTCCATTTAAATTGCTATACTACAGGAATAAATACACAATACCGTCCATTTAAATTGCTATACTACAGGAATAAATACACAATACCGTCCATTTAAATTGCTATACTTCAGGAATAAATACACAATACCGTCCATTTAAATTGCTATACTACAGGAATAAATACACAATACCGTCCATTTAAATTGCTATACTACAGGAATAAATACACAATACCGTCCATTTAAATTGCTATACTACAGGAATAAATACACAATACCGTCCATTTAAATTGCTATACTTCAGGAATAAATACACAATACCGTCCATTTAAATTGCTATACTACAGGAATAAATACACAATACCGTCCATTTAAATTGCTATACTACAGGAATAAATACACAATACCGTCCATTTAAATTGCTATACTTCAGGAATAAATACCCAATACCGTCCATTTAAATTGCTATACTACAGGAATAAATACACAATACCGTCCATATAAATTGCTATACTACAGGAATAAATACACAATACCGTCCATTTAAATTGCTATACTTCAGGAATAAATACACAATACCGTCCATTTAAATTGCTATACTACAGGAATAAATACACAATACCGTCCATTTAAATTGCTATACTTCAGGAATAAATACACATCTCTCTCTATCTCTTGAGGTAACCCGGATTCATGGAGCGTACTAAAGTCACCAACTATCCGGATTGAGACTTCACGTCTACTGGTGGACATCCAGTTTACCAGATGTCTTCAGGCTGATTTGTTCTTGGGAATGTTCTGTACAGGAGTAAATATACTTATTCTTGAATACACATAATAAGATTATATTTATTATTTTAAAATTTCAAGAAATTTGTAGGTAAAATTCCTGAGAAATTATTTCCCAGAAGAATCACCTCTGGCAGCAATAACAGCATATATAACCTGGGCGTGGAGTCAAACAGATATTGGATGGTATGTAAAGGTACATATTCTCATGCAGCCTCAGCACAAGATGCTACAGTTCATCAACATTAGTGACTTCTTTTTTCTATTCCGGGTTAATTGGCCTTTTAGAGCAAGGTATTCTAACCCCCATGGCAGAGAACGTGGCTTCCAGTGGCAAGGGATCCTAGGATCTGGCAGCAAAGATATCTCGCAGCGGTAGAGAAAACGTGGAGTTGGCAGGGGAACAGCGCCTGGGAGCAGTGAGGGGCAGGAGTCTCAACAGTAGTGACTTATGTGTGCAAATGTAATGTTCTGGGCAGCAGTTGAAGGGTCCGCATAATTCCGGCAACATTCAGTCATAACATTATCTGCTGAAATGTAGCGTTTCTCAGGCCTCGAATAAAAGGTACTTACGGGTCTTAACACATCATTAATGTATAATACAATATAATTCAAGTGCAATTCTCAACCTGCAACACCAAAACACATTATTGACTCATCTATTGAGCTCTACTCATCCCCAGCAGACACCATTAAAAGTCTCAAGCTTTACAAGCTTGATACCTTAATATGATTGAGTGGAGATAAGAAAGAAGAAGAAGAAGACAATATAATGCGGCTATAATTATAGAACGACATTTAATAATTTTTACCGCAAATGTTTCTTTTTACAGAACTAAAAATCGTAATTTTTCCATCTCTGGACACTTTTATTTTTCCGTTTATCATTACTCTTCACAATTCATCCTTTCATACTTCATCCCTTAGGATAGGAATAGTCGTTATTTCTCCTTAAAAAATGAAAATTACGATTTTTCGTTTTGTAAAAAGAAACATTTATGGTAAAACTTGTTTAATGTTGTTCTACATATTTAATGTGATGGGGACAGTTCGAAGTTCCAGGAATGTAAACTTAAAGTAACCGAGATGTGTATCCAACGTCACTCCATACCATCACTCCAGGTGATAGGCCAGTATGACGATACCAGATGCACGCTGGCAATGTACGAGCATGGCAATTTACGGCAATGTTCTCCACGATGGCGCGTAACACGATGCCATGCCATCTCTGTGTCCAGATTTGTCGTTAACCACACCATTGAAGGCGTTCCTGTCTGTGATGTAGCGTTAAGAGTTAGCCGGATTAATGGAAGCCACGATCCTGGACACATGTTTCTGAAAACGTCGTTGAACTTTTCGTGCAGTCTTTTTGACATTAAAACAGTCCCATTTCTTGATTCGGGGCTCTTGGCGTAGCTATATGATCCATTAAGACCATGTAGGTAACATGTCGGTCTTCTCGGCTGTTAGTAATACCTTGCCGTTGAGATCCAGTACATGTCGTTCCGTATGACCGTTCTGTACCGATCGATTATATATTCTGCTAACAGTCCTGGGATCTCAACCGACAGCAATACTGCCTGCCGTTCTACAGGGGGGATGATTGCTAACCCCGACTTTATTGCTAGCCATCAATTCTTCTGTGGAAAGACGTCCTGTCCATAAAACATGAGATACGATGTTATATATATATTGTAGCGTAGCAGAAAGGTAGAGTCGGTGATCCACAAACGAAGAACGTTATTTTATTAACCAAACAAACCGAGGTCAAAAGAAGAACAAACGAGAAATATGAATGAATTAATTAATTATAATTGAGCGATATCTAGAAATAGCTATATTTAAAATAGTATACAAAGGAGAGAGAGCAAAGAATAAAAGTCTCGTAGCCACGCGGCCTCGCAGGGGTAACCTCCACCGGAACGTGACGTCAGCTCCAGGGTTGCTGAGCCAGCAATTTCACTTCGCTACATAGCCCTCCTCTCAAAGGACATCGACTCGATGCTCAGCAGGAGACCTGCGCCTCCAGTCTACGAGCTCGCGACCGCGTAATAGGGCCAGGGATATCTAGGTCTCCTGGTCTGGGGACCTCCTCCTGGGCCAAGGGTGGTTGCCTCCCTTCCGCTGGAACTTCTTCCTTTTGAGGACTTGATTTTTATTTATTTATGCTTATGAGGTGATACAGCAACGTCTTTACAATAAGAGAGGAGACAAAATGAATCAAATCTAGAAAAAAGAAGTGAGGACTTCTCGGTCATTAAAGTCTGAGAGGCAAGGCCTTCAGCCAGTTCAGGGCTTCCGGGGTGACAGAGTGGAGATTGGAGATTCCTCCATTGAATTATTTTGAGGACTTGATAAGTCGTCTTCCATGTCCTCCTCCAGGTGGTCCTCCCGCTTCTCTGGATCTAAATAGGGCTTCATCCTGCAGATGTGAACTATGTCCTTTGTTTTACGACGACCATGCTGGTCTCCGAATGTCTCCACTTCATATGTCACATCGGATATTTTTCTTGTTACTTTATACGGGCCGAAATAACGTCGCATTAGGTTTTCAGACAAACCCACCTTGCGCACAGGGATATAGATCCAAACGAGAACTCCGGGCTGATAGATTATGTTTCTGTGATGGGCGTCGTAACGGAGTTTATTTCCTCCCTGGGACCTCATAGTGTGAATGCGTGCCAGCTGTCGCGCTTCTTCGGCCCTTGATCCTAGAGTCTGGATGGAGTCATCTTCATCCTCTGAAGGAAATTTGGGGAATAGCAAGTCTAGTGGGGTCTCCGCCTCACGCCCGTGCACAAGGTAGAATGGACTAAACCCCGTAGACTCTTGCTTCGCCGTGTTGTATGCGAACGTCACGAATGGGAGAATCTCATCCCAATCTTTCTGGTTGACGTCCACATACATGGACAGCATGTCTGCTATTGTCTTATTCAACCTTTCAGTGAGTCCATTGGTCTGAGGGTGGTAGGCGGTTGTTGTCCGATGAGTTATTCTGCAGTGTTTGTTCAGATCACGAATCATTGAAGATGTAAAATTTCGTCCTCGGTCTGTGATAACTTCCCTCGGCGCACCGTGCTTCAGAATTACATCTTTAATGAAGAATGTCGCTCCTTCCACTGATTCACTTGTCGGTAGAGCTTTCGTGATCGCAAACTTGGTGAGGTAATCCGTACAGACAATGATCCAGCGATTCCCGCACATAGATGTTGGAAACCTTCCAAGGAGATCCATTCCCACTTTTTCGAAGGCGGCTATAGGCACAGGTATCGGCTGCAAAAGTCCTGGAGGGAGTTGGGGCTGGCGTTTGCGTCGCTGACAATCTGGACAGTGAGCCACATACTTCCTAACATTTCTATACATTCCGGGCCAGTAGAATTTTTTTCTTATTCGATCATATGTCTTAGTAAATCCAAGATGTCCTGAAGTGGGAGAATCATGTAAGTTTCTCAGTATTTCAGGCCTCAAGTGGCGGGGGACCACCAGAAGCCATTCCCTTCCCATTGGATCGTAATTTTTTTATGGAGAGTATCGTTTATTTTTATAAAGGACTTGTTAGATGTTTCCTGTTGGATTTTGTCGGCTATCTTCGTGAGGTCCGGGTCTTTCATTTGTTCTCGTCCAAATTTCTGTAAGGCAACTATGCAAGGAATATCTTCTTCTATATCTTCACTACAATTTAGGGGACTTCTTGATAAACAGTCAGCGTCCTGATGTTTTCTTCCGCTCTTGTGCACAACAGTAACATCAAACTCCTGCAGCCGAAGAGCCCATCTTGCTAACCTCCCACATGGGTCCTTGAGGTTGGTCAGCCAGCACAAGGAGTGATGGTCAGTTACGATAGTGAATGTACGTCCAAAAACATACGGCCGGAATTTGCCAATGGCCCAAATAATAGCAAGACATTCTCTCTCAGTCGTCGAATAATTTCTTTCCGCCTTATTGAGCATTCTCGATGCATAGGCAATGGCTCTTTCCTTTCCCTTTTGAATTTGCGCTAAAACTGCTCCTATTCCATAGTTGCTCGCATCAGTATGTATTTCTGTTGGGGATGAATGATCAAAATGTCCCAAGACAGGCTCAGAAATTAGGGCTGACTTGAGAGCTTCAAATGCGTGCCGCTCTTCTATGTTCCAACTAAACACTGAATCTTTCTTTAAAAGAGCGTTTAATGGTTGGGCTATATGGGCATAATTGGGTATGAAACGGCGGTAGTAGGAAGATAGCCCTAGGAAACTTCTAACTTCTTTTAGCGACTTTGGTCTGGGGAAGTCACGGACTGCTCTATTTTTTTCTGGATCGAGACATATTCCATCTCCACTCACCTCATGTCCAAGAAGTGTTATAGTTTTCGCACCAAACCTGCATTTCCCCGAATTGAGGCACAAGCCAGCCTTCCTCAAACAGCCCAATACCAGCTGAAGGCGTCTCAGATGTTCCTCAAAATCATCGGAAAAAACGACTATGTCATCAAGGTAACAGAGACAGATTGTCCACTTAAGACCCTTCAAGAGGCCTCCATCATTCGTTCGAATGTAGCTGGAGCGTTGCATAACCCAAATGGCATCACTTTGAACTCATACAATCCATCTGGGGTTATGAATGCAGTCTTCTCACGGTCCGCTTCCTCCACGTCGATCTGCCAGTATCCAGATTGGAGATCCATAGAGGAATAAAATCGTGCTCCCTGTAAACAGTCCAAAGTGTCGTCGATCCTTGGGAGCGGGTAAACATCCTTTTTTGTTATCTTATTAAGGCGGCGGTAATCGACGCAGAATCTCCAGCTGCCATCTTTTTTCCTGACCAAAACGACCGGTGAGGCCCATGGGCTCGCAGAGGGCTGAATAATACCAATTTCTTCCATTTTATTTACCTCCTCTTGAATAATTTGACGTTCCGCTGGTGCTACTCGGTACGGTCGTTGTTTGGTGGGAAGGTGGTCTCCAGTGCTAATTCGATGCTTAACATTATCGGTCTTGGACGCTTCTTTTTTTCTGAAATCAAAAATATCTCTATAGTTTCTCAATAAATTTCTTAATTTTTCTTTTTGAAAATCGTCAAGTGAATCATCTATATTTAAAATTTCCGCAAATTTTGAATCCTCGGAATGGCCTATATCTGTTCCTACGTGGTTGCCCTCAGCAAGTACACAAAGCTGGCTATCCTCGATGACGACACCATCGGCCACGTGCATCCCCTGGGGAATTATCTTCGGATATGGGCTCCAATTTGCCACCCACAGTTTTCCCCTGTTACTGGTAAGTGAGATGATAGAGGAGGGAGCCATTAGTTCTCTTTCCAGCGACAGACCTTTTTGACTTTCTGCCACCACAGCTGCATTATCTGAGATGTCTCTGCTTAATACCTCTATCAGCTGACAAGATGCGGGCTCTATTCTGTATTCCCGTTCCGCATAGAGAGGTGAGTTGTTCTTGGGTGTGTCCTCGACTAGGAATTCCTCTAAAAAAAGTGTATCTTCTGCAGAATCAATTAGCGCCCTGGATAACTTCAAAAGGTCCCATCTGATGATCACATCGTGACTACAGTCCTCCAGAACAATAAATTCGAAATTTTCCTGCAGACCATTTAAGTCCAATTTTAAAGAGCAGCGTCCTTTCGGTTTTATAATTTTACCGTTGGCCACTCTTAAGCTCACGTCAGTTTCGGCAAACATTATTTTCTTCAATTTGAGTCTGAACCTCTCGGACACGACAGAATAAGAAGCCCCAGAATCAACAAGAGCACTGGTTATATTTCCTTCTATTTTAATATTTATATAATTTCCTTTCATATCCACTGTAGTCGATGAGGGAGGGTTTCCAAATTTTGGGCCCCACCTCCAAAATAGGTCGCAACCTCTAGTTTTCCTGGCGGGAACGGCGAGGTGACCGACTGGACCCTCTAATAGGCGACGAATGTTGTCCGTTTCGACCAGGGTATGGGGAAGGGCTTCGGTAACGTCTAAAATTATCTCTTGGTTGGTCGTCATTGAGCGCCGGGAATTTGGAACGGGGTCCATAGAAGAACATTGGTTCTTGCCTCCTTTGGGAATATCCGTTTTCTCTTTCGTCATTCTGTCTCCTTCTGTAACGGCAGTAACGGGCGACATGGCCAGGGCGTCCGCAATGGAAGCAAATTGGTCTTCCCTCAGTGGTCCGCCATTCATTTGTGTCCAGTCTTTCTCCCTGTTTCGGGTACCGAGCTCTGGGACGGGGAGTTTGGGGTGCGGCCGTCTCTCTTCTAGCGATTGGTGACGGCGTATAAGTTTGATATTGAGGGGAGCCTCTGGAAGGATTTGATATTGGAGCGAGGGTTTTATCAATTTCTTCCCTCACCATATCTTCAATGGTGGCGATTCTTGGTTCTTCACGAGGAGCGGCCAAGGCCCGTTGCACCTCCTCGCGGACAATTTGTCTAATCATGGATGACAAATCTGTATTATCATCGCAGACATCAAGGGATGCTACATTGGGCAAGCGTTCGTACTTGGCGGGGGTCACACGCCGACGATGAAGCGCTTCAATGCGGCGGCACTCAGACACAAATTGATCCGTATTGTTTATGTCTCTTGGAAGAAGCGCCTGATAAAGTTCTTCCACTATTCCTTTCATGAGGTGGGAGATTTTATCCCCCTCGCTCATTTGGAGATCCACCTCTTTGCAGAGTCGTAGGACGTCTTGTATATAGAACTCGGTGCTTTCACCCTTTAGCTGAGCCCGGATTTTAAGTTTTTTCTCGGCAAGCAGCCGCAGACTCTCACTTTTCCCAAATACACTCTCCAATTGAGTAGTAAACTCTTCCCAATTCCGGATGGTCTCCTCATTATTCTCAAACCATTTGAGGGCAGTTCCATTCAGGTAAAAGTAGACATTGGCAAGACAGAGGGTTTCGTCCCAATGATTATGCTTCGCCACACGTTTGTAACCTTTTAACCAGGTAAGGGGATCCTCACCATCCTCCCCGGAGAACATGGAAGGATTCCTTGGTAGGTGCTGAACAAAATAATTGCCCACCTGGGTAGCTTCCTCTATATTCACGGTCATCTCCTTGAGCTCTACACTATCTTCTTGTTTAACAGTTTCAGTACTTCTTTTATGTCTGAAGGGATTTCGGTCTTGACGATCCAGAGTCTCCACCAGTTGTAGCGTAGCAGAAAGGTAGAGTCGGTGATCCACAAACCGTTTTTGTTGTTATATATATATATATATATATATATATATATATATATATATATGAAATGTAAATAATAAAGTTTATCAAATAAAATTTTAAATCTTAAATATAATTTAAATTAAGTTGATATTATAGAGTGAGTTAAGATGGATTTATATATTGATATAACTATATATAAAACTTTTAATAATAGTAATATTTATATATAAAAGGAAAAATTCTATTAGATTAGCAAGCTAAATCTAAATTAATTATATAAGATAAAAGTTGATAATTATTTTTGTGTTTAAGTTAGATGAGATTAAAAAGTTGTTTATATGTATTATTTTTATATCTTATTTAGGAGAGAAAAATGTAATAAAAGTAATTATATGTTAGAATAATATGTTTTTATTTTAGATAGAAAAAAAAAAATTTGAAAAATAAAAAGAAAATTTAACAAGAAAAGAAGATTTAACAACGTAACGTCTTTTAGCATCGGCTTTTACCCGTCATTTAGACATACTCTTAAAATAAATAGGAATAAAGAAGAGATTTATAATGATTATATATTTATTTTTTAGTAAAAGAGAGGAAAGAGATAAAGAAAGAACCATACACTTTTATTTCAAACAGGTAGAGAATTGAAAGGGTGTTAGTATTTTTTTTTTAGTTAATTAATAGTTTTTGTAATTTTTTATATCATTTTTTTTTCCTATATAATTTTAGATTTTTTTTTTTTCCTAAGAGTAATATATATATATAAACTTATTTACGCTGAGACGGATTCTATTTGTTTTTAATTTTAGAGAATTTTCTGTTTAACGCAAGTTTTTTTTTTCTTTTTGGACAGGAGATTATTAACCGATCTGCAAGCTTAAGAATTGTAATCTCAATTTTATGAATTGTTGTTGTTGTTGTGTCCAATGAAGAGCCTCAGTTGTATCCATACATCTCTATAACAGCATTCGCAATGTTCTCTATCTTGGGTGTGTAAAGCTGTTGTTCTGGGTCCATGTCAATTTTATGTTGTTATTGTTGTCGTGTCCAATGAAGACCTCAGATGTCTCCGTACATCTCTATCACAACAGTCGCAAAGTTCTCTATCTTGGGTGTGTAACGCTTCTGTTCTAGGCCCATGACAATTTTCTGTTGTTGTTGTTGTTGTTGCAGATGTCTCCATACATCTCTATCACAGCAGTCGCAATGTTCTCTATCTTGGGTATGTAAAGCTGCTTACTGGGGCCATTTCAATTTTCTGTTGTTGTTGTCGTGTCTAATGAAAATCCTCAGATGTATCCATGCATCTCTATCACAACAGTCGCAATGTCTTCCATCTTGAGTGTGTAAAGCTGTTGTTCTGGTTCCATTTCAATTTTCTGTTGTTATTGTCATGTCCAATGAAAATCCTCAGGTGTATCCATGCATCTATATTACAACAGTCGCAATGTCCTCTATCTTGGGTGTGGAACGCTTCTGTTTTAGGTCCATGTCAATATTCTGTTGTTGTTGTTGCAGATGTCAGATGCCTCTGTGTGTACATCTCTATCACAGCAGTCGCAATGTCCTCTATCTTGTATGTGTGGAGCTGCTGTTCTGGATCATTTTTCTGCAAGGCTGCAGCCATTGCTGGACATGAGAATATGTGGGTAGGTGTTAGCTCTAAACCAGAAAAATTGTCACATATCCTGTATTCATTCTGATTTGTATTATTGCAAGATAATCAATATATTGCGCTGATTTGAAAATAGTTCTGAATTTATTCTATATGAAAAGATAGTGTGTGTTATTCTATCTTTGAGTTAAAGAATATAAACAACGTTTATTTTTTCAAGAATTTCTAAATTGGAATTTCTCTCAATAGTAGAATATTTAGACAGATGATGGATAGGCCAAGGGGGTATATCTGTGGGGGGCTTGCATGGAGAGGCTGTCAGAGTTGGAACAGAAATATTGTCCAAACCTGACATGCTATCGTTCAAATGGAGTTTTATATCTGAGTGGAATTTGGAAGAATTGTCCGATGTCACGATTCTGAATCTCTCCAGCCACGGTGGGGAGGGTCGGTGGAAAGATGATCTAAACCATTGTTTTCGACCGCTACGACCCGGGATCGAATCCTGCATTGGGCACTTTTTTCTACTTAAAAAAAATTCTCCAATGACTCCCGATTCTTGCAAAAGTCCAACCCTACCAGCGAGTGAAAGTATCCTAACGGGGCTCTGGCACATTTGTAAGTGTAAAAGTCGAACTGCTTTTCACATGTGTAGACATGTGGTGTACTTACAGTAAAAGCAGTCGCTAACTACCCACCATGATTATCATGGCCTGTACCACGTTAACTAGGAATATTTTTAAAAAGCCACGCTCCAGAGAAGTTTAACATCATTATATATCCTAACAATATTATTTACCTAACTTTATTAAAATATCTGTTTACTTTTACCTTGATGAATTCAAATCTCATTTGTTTATTCTTATTGTCTAGTTTTAAAACTTTCTTTTCTCAGATTAAATTGCTTTTTTATATAATTTTAAATCTTGGGTTCAAATAAATTGCTTTATCTTTTATGAAGCAGTGAGTGAAGCTGCAATTTAATATGGAAATATTTTTTGTGAGGTTATAACGAGAAAAATATTTTAGTGTGTTATTATGTGTTTGTCATTGTTTCCTCCTATTGTTACGTCGTACCCAGACATTGTTCGAGTTCTTTGTCTACTCAGGATGCCACAAAGATACACATGTGAGTTCGAAGGGATTTCAGCTAAAGTTAGCGCTTTATTATATCTCACTTAACAGAAGGAATACAACAGTTGGACTTGCCTTCAACCTCTCCGTCAGAAGTATCCTTGGTGCCGTGGATGTCCTCTTGTGGAACCTCCCGTTCCACACTGTACATGTCCAGCTTGTACTACCGTGGCTTGTAGGTCGCTCCGATGTCAGGCTCTCCTGGCACCGTCTTGCAGGATCATCCACACGCCAGGAGACAACTCCCCACGTCTTCTAATTGCCGCAGATGTGACCAGGCTCCCGTTGTCCTCCCCTCACACGGGAATGCCGTTTTTGGCGTCTCACACATGGCAGCTGGAGTCCACCACTCTTTCCCTAACTTTACTCTGGTATATTGGCCGTGTCATCCATTTTACAATATGTGAAAATAGATATAAAGATACGATGATAAGATACGTTACATGTGTTTGATATTCGAAACTACGATTCTTTTTACTATGTTTTTTTAAACTATGATTCTTTTTAAAAATTAAACAATTTCTACTGTCCTTATGCAATGTAAAAATTTATGGGAGGGCCTGGCTCATCAGTGGTGAACTCTCCCAGCACTTTGGTCAGTTTAATCTTTTATTATAACTGGGAGGGTTCACCACTGATGAGCCAGGCCCCTCCCATTAATATTTACATTGCAGTAAGGGCAGTAGAAATTATTCAATTTTTAAAAGATCATACACGTCTATAATAGTTTCGAATTTTCATAACAGATGGCATTACATGTTTGATATGTCCACGGCGTGCGTTCTAGGATTTCTTTGGTTGAAGATTATGGTGACAACAGCAATTTCAAATTTACCTCAGTTTACGTAGATGTTTGTAATCCAAATGAAGGGCAAAGAGTTACGATGTCCAGTAGTTTTTTTGTAGTTATTGAGATCTTCGGCATGTTTTAGAAAGAAAGGTTAGGTTAACCTGTAGACCCACGTTTGTATTTCGCCTCAATGCAGCCACTGAGCTGATATAGATCATGGTAACCATTATATTCTTTTTATATACCCTCATTGATAAAGGCGTTTTATTCGTTTTTATGTACTCCTGTAGAAGTGCAGAGATGCCTGAAACTCGAGATTACGTTAATAAAATGAAAATGAAACTTATCTCCAGAAACCTGTTGTATTATTTAACTCATTGTGAAGAGTTTATTAAGTGAAAAGTCTTTGATGTCTTTTTTTAAGGGATACAGAGGAAATTTTGTTCACACTTTGGTCATCTCGTAAGTCTACAATAAAGGTCACTATAATATCTTTCAGATTTATTGTCTGAATCCCGATATACATGCTGAAAGGTACAACTTCCTTAGGTTTTGTCTATGAGTTATCTTTCAGAGTTATTGTCTGAATCCCGATATACATGCTAAAAGGTACAGCTTCCTTAAATTCTGTCCATGAGTGTATCTTTCGGAGTTATTGTCTGAATCCCGATATACATGCTAAAAGGTACAACTTCCTTAAATTTTGTCCATGAGTGTATGCAGTCTATAGCAGGACGGGAATGTTCGTGTAGCCAGTAGAACGTGGAAACCAGACCGCTCGTACCTCGGCCTTCCTATCTAGACAGAACACAATTAAGTTAATTAAATGAATCTCCGCGCTAATTGACTTCTCGGTGGTACATCCTGGACTTTGGGAATATATTTCAGAATGTGTTTGTCTCTGACTTCTCTGTGATACATCCTGGACTTTAGGAATGGATTTCAGAATGTGTTTGCCTCTGTACTTGGTGTTGACAGCAAAAATATCAGACGAATATCCCGAATGTTTGAACTGTCGGCTGTGGTTGACTCGGGAATTCAACAGAACATGTGGAGGAAAACAAAGGATTAGTTAAACATTGGGCAATAAATCGTCATCTCCTAATTTAAAAAAAGGAAACTTTCAGATCACTAAGCTTTCTTTCCAAATATAACACACTTATTGCTGTCTTTAACTTCGATTGTTGATTTGTATGTAGAATTTATTCCTTGAAGTTCTAGGTTTATTTTGGAACCACGGTATATATGTAAATTAATCTACTACTGCGGTTTGCATATTCTTAGACACCATATATATTAGCGCACCAAATCTATTAATACACTCATGGACAAATATTAAGGAAGTTATACCTTTTAACATGTCCATCGGGATTCAGACAATAACTCTGAAAGATACACTCCTGGACAAAACATAAGGAAGTTGTACCTCTCAGCATGTATATCGGGATTCAGACAATAACTCTGAAAGATACACTCATGTACAAAACTTGAGGAAGTTATACCTTTTGGCATGTATATCGGGATTCAGGCAATAACTCTGAAAGATACACTCATGGACAAAACTTAAGGAAGTTGTACCTTTTAGCATGTATATCGTGATTCAGACAATAACTCTGAAAGATACGCTAATGGACAAAACTTAAGGAAGTTGTACCTTTTAGCATGTATATCGGGATTCATACAATAACTCTGAAAGATACGCTCATGGACAAAACTTAAGGAAGTTGTACCTCTTAGCATGTATATCGGGATTTAGACAATAACTCTGAAAGATAACTCATGGACAAAACTTAAGGGAGTTATACCTTTTAGTACATATATCGGGGTTCAGACAATAACTCTGAAAGATACACTCATGGACAAAACTTAAAGAAGTTGTACCTTCTAGCATGTATATCGGGATTCAGACAATAACTCTGAAAGATACACTCATGAACAAAACTTAAGAAAGTTGTACCTTTTAGCATGTATATCGGGATTCAGACAATAACTGAAAGATATTGCAGTGACCTTTATTGAAGACACAAGCGATACTCCGGTCTGAATAAAATTGACTCTGTCTCCTCAGAAAAAGCAGACGATCGGCGACATCAAAAAACGTCCCCATCTCCTTACGTTTTGTCCATGAGTGTAAATATAAAGTTCAAAATCCATAAAAAGCCCCAAATTTCCACATTTTTATATTTCGCTTTGAGAATCTTTAATACCAAATTATTCATTAATTTCAAACACGTCTCATACTAGCACTGTAGAAAATAATTCAACTGCTTTTATTTCTGAAAATGATATTTTAGATAGCAATTTATTGCAAAGAGTTTTCTGAGATATATATTTGAAATAAATTACAACACACAGCCATCTCAAATACCATACTTCCATAAATAAAGGCAGTTGTATTGTTTTCTAGTAGGGCTAACATTTTTATAGGAATTTACATTTTTATCACAGATATTTATGTTTTTTATATTGTCTTTTCGAGAAAAACTACTGGCTTTATGAAGCGTTAAACCGTGAAAACTTGCCGTTTTAAATAATAAAAAGTTTTTTTTCTGTAAATCTTCACTTTTTGTTTTTTCAGCGCATATATTTATTTATCTATATTATATTTAACGTATCTCTTCCAATATATTAATTTATTTCATTCTAAAATTGTATGCTTTATTAATGAGATGATATATTTAACTAAAAATGTCTTTATACAAGTATTTATAAGTATACAGTACTTGCATTTTATTTTGTTGCACCAAGTTGCAGCTTTGCAGGGTCGTCGACCTTGATTTCTTCCTTCTTGGTGTTATACACCGAGCGGGTTTCCATATTCAAAGCAAATAAATAGAATTAAATAAAAATAAATTACCTTTTAAAGTTATTGTGTTTATTTATTCTTGTCTTCCTCGTAGGTCGCGATCCGCAGTCTTGGTCTAGGTCCTCTCTCGCTCCAATAACCAATCAAGATATATGTACAATAAAATATTACAAAAGGAATGAAACTTTAAAAAGGAATGATGATAATCCAAATAATATGTTTTAAATAAATATTAAATATCATAGAATATTTGGAATAAATGTAAGGCGCATTAAAATTGATGTAACAATATATATATATAGGAATTTAAAACATTTTTTTATATATTCTACATTTACTGTGAACACAAAAAGAAAACAATTATTATAAGATAAATAGATAATCGAATTGAAAACAAACTTCAGGAAATGGAAAGAAAACAAAGGGGAGTTTCATGGACAACAATAATTATAATTTATAGGACAGTAACTGTCACAATGTTACCCGTCTACGTGGAGTTTTGATGAAGGCAGTTGTTGGCCGAGTAGGATAAAGACATGACCCGGGATCGAACCCCGCATTGGGTACTTTTTCTGAAGAAAAAGGTGACTTCAATGGTCCAGTTTCTTGTGCCAAAGTCCAACGCCACTCATGAATACAAGTAACGGGGCTAGGTACACTTGTAAGTGCAAAAGTCGAATATGTGTAACATGTGGTACTCTTTCAGTAAAGGCAGTCGCAGGCTACTACCCACCATTATTATATACGGTGATCCCAAAAGTTCGTTTTTTTCTTAAAACGTTGTTTTTCTTATAACTTGGAGAATATTATTATTACGGCTAATACATAATGATATATTATACATAATACAAAGATATTATACATAACGGCGAATAATATTATTACGGCGAATATACATAATAATACATAATACAATTACTTTATACATAATATAAAGACATTATACATAACGGCGAATAATATTATTACGGCGAATACATAATAATACATAATACTTATACATAATACAAATATATTATACATAACGGTGAATAATATTGGTATTTCAATTTTTTTTGCAAATGTTTACGAACTTTTGAGACAATCTTGTAAATGACCTGTGTAAGGTGGGTACTAGATAATAATTTTTAAAAATTGCACAATTTAGAAATTGTAGGGAGGTTGGATGTGATTATCATGGCCTTCCTGTGTATTATGGATAAAAAAGGTTTTAATGAAATGCAGATAATTGAAATGTCTACAGTAAGGAAGTTGGACATGATTATCATACATTAGACTGTGTTCTATTGTAATTTAAATTTCAGAGAAATCTTCCGATAACATTGTTATTGTTTATATCTTGATTATTTATTGGAGAGAGGAACCACGGACGCGAAGACTACAGACCACCAACTACGAGGAAGTAAAAAAATAAACAAAGTAACTTTAAAAGATAATATTTATTTATTATTCACATTGATTATGGAAACCCGCTCGGTGTACGACACAAAGAAAGATGGAATCAAGGTGGATGACCTTACAAAGTTGTAACACCATGTAACAATATGTAGGGATTTATATTATTCCAAAGTTTTAGTAACGTAGTTGTATCTGTCAAAGGACAGTTATACCAGAAATCTTATATTGTCGTGATAAACTCTTCCCTCAGTTAATTGCAAATTTATAAGTAGACTTTAGTTTATATCTAAGAAGCTAGCTTTCGAACTAAATGGTCTTCAACGTACCTTTATCTCTTTAGTAAGACCAACACAATAATGGTAAATATGGATTATAGTGATATACTAGCGGATGTACCCGGCTTCGCCCAGGTTTTTCTCGAGGGAATGTTTGTAGTCTAGTAATAAGAAAATATACTACACCTAAAAATTATCAGAGAAAAGAGAAACCACGGAAGGTGAACAGAAAAATGCTTACAATGGATGTTATGTTTACGATATCAAGTTAAATAAAAACAAAGATAAAATTTGCATATGTTGGTCACTATAAATTTGTATATTTGTTAGGCGAAATTAGAAACATGATAAAACAATTGGGCATTTAAAAACAAATGTAGAAATAAAAGTTGAAGTATAATAAACAATGTTAAAGATTAGTTTTAATTATTAATCAAGATTGTGTGTGAATATGTGAGAATGATGTAATATCGTTGTTGTTTTCTTGGCCGACTGTTTTACATATGGTGTTATCTTAAAATTGCTTGTTTCGAATATTTTTTAGATTGAGATTATTAGCTAGTATGTAAAAAAATAACTCTGTTGAAATTTAATTTTGTATTTATCTATATTAATAAAATGGAAATTTCATAAGTGGACATCACTAAAAACTTTCGTTACAATGCATCAATTTCAACCAAATTTTCAACATTTATGTAAAACGAGATGGAGCAGGTTTTGCTTAACATCAAAATATATTTCCTAACATTAACATGCGTAACTTCGCTGTTATCGATTAAATACAAAAAAAATCAACAGAGTTAATTTTATTTATATATAAATACAAAATTAAATTTCAACAGAGTTAATTTTTTTACATACTAGCTAATAATCTCAATCTAAAAAATATTCGAAACAAGCAATTTTAAGATAACACCATATGTAAAACAGTCGGCCAAGAAAACAACAACGATATTACATCATTCTCACATATTCACACACAATCTTGATTAATAATTAAAACTAATCTTTAACATTGTTTATTATACTTCAACTTTTATTTCTACATTTGTTTTTAAATGCCCAATTGTTTTATCATGTTTCTAATTTCGCCTAACAAATATACAAATTTATAGTGACCAACATATGCAAATTTTATCTTTGTTTTTATTTAACTTGATATCGTAAACATAACATCCATTGTAAGCATTTTTCTGTTCACCTTCCGTGGTTTCTCTTTTCTCTGATAGTTTTTAGGTGTAGTATATTTTCTTATTACTAGACTACAAACATTCCCTCGAGAAAAACCTGGGCGAAGCCGGGTACATCCGCTAGTATATAAATAAAATTAACTCTGTTGATTTTTTTTTTGTGTTTAATCGATAACAGCGAAGTTACGCATGTTAATGTTAGGAAATATATTTTGATGTTAAGCAAAACCTGCTCCATCTCGTTTTACATAAATGTTGAAAATTTGGTTGAAATTGATGCATTGTAACGAAAGTTTATAGTGATGTCCACTTATGAAATTTCCATTTTATTAATATAGATACACTGTTATAGATGGAAATTTTTGTTAGAGATATATACACTGTTATGTAAATTCGACAATATTATAGACACGTATTGTTCTTTTAAAAATAAAATTATTTCTACTGCCCTTACTGTAATGGAAAAATTAATGGGAGGGCCTGGCTCATCAGTGATGAACCCTCCCAGCGGTTTCGCCAGCTTAATCTACCATACCGTTGTTATAATGCATTTTTAGATCTAAAATGATACTGATGCTAGACTCTTGGAATGGGTATTTTGGATGAACTATGGACATAAACATAATCCGATAGAAGGGTTCACCACTGATGAGCCAGGCCCTCCCATTAATTTTTCCATTGCAGTAAGAGCAGTAGAAATTGTTTTATTTTTAAAAGAATCACACGCGTCTATAATAGTTACAAATTTTGATAACAGATGGCACGCTAATGCATCATAATATATACACTGTATGTATTTAAATTGAATATATACTAATATATTATTTTTAGATAACAATTTGGATTGTTCCATCTTCAATAAATATGTAACAACTCTGAAGGCATCATTGTAGGAATATATAACAAAAATAAACACATACTGTAAAATGTTGAATGAAAACTAATTGGATTTCGGTTACTTAAAATGAACCCAAACTTAGATCCATTGCTGACTTGTATAACCTTTACGTATCTACCTCCTAACGAACTCCAACTAGAGAATATATATACCACGATCAAGATACACAATGGACTGGAGATAATTTTATATGGTGAACTAAACATTCGCACCAACCACCTTGGAGACTTTCTTAACCTGCTGGATATCTCAACTTTATTGTCGCCTTTCCTCAAGAGATATAATAACATCTATCCATGACTCTAGTTCCCCAGCAAACCCACTTCTCTCCCCCTTGACACATTGTAAATAACATGGCTGATTATTGTAACTATTGTATATACCTTCTTCAACTTGGAGAATATGTATAAGACCAAAGGGTCATAACAGGGACTTTTGTTGTTGTTATTACTGTTATTCTTGTATGTACCCTACATTTCCATGCTTGGAGAATCCGTGTAAGAATAAAATGTCTTAATAGAGCTTTTTGTTGTTGTAAATGTAACAACGTATAGTTGCAGGAGGATTATATTCATGTACCTAAAGAGAGACATATCCCTTTAATTATGCATCAAAACTTAGTAAAAAACTTAACTATTGGTGATGAAGAATCCGCCACAACACCAGTGTTGTTAGCTTTTTGTCGGAATTTGTCAAAACTGTGACTCATTCTTCATCTCACCACTAGTAAAATAATTTACTAGCGACAATAAACTTAATGTATCGCTCTGATGCAGTGTTAAAGGAAGTGGTGTCTCTTTAGGTATATACACTTAAGGACAACATTTAAGGAAGTGAAAAGTTATTAGTTTCACCGGTCGTCTATCTTTTTTTTAAGGAGACAGAGACTATTTTGTTTACATTTGGTTATCTCGTGTGCTTTACTGTATATTAGATATCCCAGTATACATGTTAAAAGGTACAACTTCCTTATTTTTTGTCCATGTGTGCATATATAATATATTTTACATTGATTAATGATAAATTGATATTTAAAATTAATTTTAATTTTGACAGAGAGTGTGTATAAGGTAGTACCTTTCCTAAAGACCTCAGACAATACCCAAGGTACAAAGATGGTCGAGACAGGAAGACTGTTCTTCTCTAAAAGAGTTTAAAAAGTTACTTGAGAAGTTTCCAAGTTTCAGCCTCTAGGGAAAATGTCGCCCCATTCAAGGCACCAAGCTATATATAGATCTTCCTCTTAAACGTTCGGATTAAGTCTTCAGTTAACACATTATAGATATAAATAAAGGGGTCGGTGGAAGGATGGTCTAAACCATTGATTTTCGACCGCTACGACCCGGGTTCGATTCTCGCATTGGGTACTTTTTTTCTGATTAAAAAATAATTGCTCCAATGACCCCCGATTTATTCAAAAGTTCAACCCTACCAGTGAGTGCAAGTAACAAAACGGGGTTCTGGCAGATTTGTAAGTGCAAAGTCGAATTGCTTTCCACATGTGTAGACATGTGATGCACTTATAGTAAAAAGCAGTCGCCTACTTCTACCCACCATGAATTTATATGGCCTGTACCATATGAACTAGGAATAAGCAAAAAAACACTATAAATATTCGTATTGTAATAAGTATTAAATAAAAAAGAGTGCTATAATTACTTTATTAATTACACCAATACCTCGCTTTGCGTCGTTTCGTTTTGCGTTTTTTTCGAAGTTGCGTCGCTGCTTAATCTTTACTGATTTTCACTGTGCGTCGTTAGATTTTCGAAGTTGCGTTGTTTTGAATTCGAGTCTTTAAATTTTTTTTTTTTTGAATTTTTTTTTCTAAAATATGGCAACACCTTTGTTTTTGGTTGCGCCATCACATATTTTCTCTTTGCGTCGTTTCAATTTGCGTCGTTGTTTTTTTGGAACGTAACCCCGACGCAAAGCAAGGTATGGGTGTAATTTATTAAAACGAGAGAAAATTATGACATGAATGGCTATTAACATGTCAATGGATATGAATAAAGGGAAAGGCTGTCGTCCATCAATGGTAAAAGTTCTCACGAGAAAGTTCTAATTTAGTTGCTCTTTGCCATATTGAGTTAGGAAGTTGGCAGATTGTGTCAGAAAGACTTTGTTGCTAATTAAGTTTAGGTATAGTGACGATGCTATAGTGTTCTGAACAGTTAGGCCGAGTTGGATCATATATAGTGCTGAGATATACGAAGTGTGTTCAAAAAGTATCGCGACTTTTGTGTTTTTCAAAAATTATTTATTTATTCATGAATACCTATTTTGTCCCCTTCAAAGTAATCCCCATGAGATATTATACACTTGTGCCAACGGTTTTTCCAATCTTCGAAGCACTTCAAAAAATCATTTTTTAAAATCTTTTTCAGCTCCTCCTTCGATGCCGTCTTTATCTCGTCAAGCGTAGCGTAACGTCGTCCTTGCATGGGCCTCTTCAGTTTAGGGAACGAGAAAAAGTCACAGGGGGCCAGATCTGTGGAATACGGTGGCTGCGGCATCATTAGTGTGTTGTTTTTGGCCAAAAGGTCGCGCACAAGCAACGATGTGTGAGCAGAGGCGTTATCGTGGTGCAAAAGCCAATTTTTGTTCTTCCACAATATGGGCGTTTCTGGCGGATTGCTTCGCGCAAAGTGCGCATAACTTGCAGGTAATATTCCTTATTGACCGTTCTACCCTGTGGCAAGAACTCACGATGCACCACGCCCCTGCAATCGAAGAAAACTGTCAGCAAAACTTTCACATTCGACCGAACTTGGCGCGCTTTTTTCGGTCTTGGTTCGTGCGGCAGCTTCCATTGAGATGATTGAGCTTTGGTTTCCACGTCATAACCATAAACCAAGGCTTCGTCACCAGTTATTACCCTCTGGAGCAAATTTGGGTCTTCGCGGACAGAGTCCAATATCTCATTAGCAATGTTCATGCGATGCTGTTTTTGGTCGCAATTGAGCAATTTTGGTACGAATTTCGCGGCGACCCGTCTCATGCCCAAATCATTGATAAAAATCGAATGGCACGAGCCAATCGATATGTTTAGGTCCTCAGCAACTTCTCTAACGGTGATTCGACGATTGGCCAATATCATTTTCTCCATCTTATTAATTTTTTCGCCTGTTGTTGAAGTGCTCGGGCGTCCGGCACGCTCTTCGTCGTTCACATCTTCTCGGCCTTCTGAGAACATTTTGTACCACCGATAAACGTTGCTTCGGTCCAAGGTAGCTTCTCCGTATGCCACAGTCAACATTCGGAATGCATCCGCGCACTTAATTTCGTTTTTCACACAAAATTTGATACAGGTTCTTTGATCCATTTTTTTTTAATAGGTAAAAATCGAAGACGATCCAAAACACCTGCAAACAAAGCAGCTGTCAACAATTAAGTGAACATTCAAAATGGCCGAGCTTGTCGGCATAAGTGAGAGACATGAGTACCAACATAAAGCCACAAAAATATCGAAATTCGAATATACGTAACCCGCGAAAATTCAAAATTCGCGATACCTTTAGAACACACCTCGTACTTGGATCACTTCAAATATTGATTCACTGTTGAATATCCTGTTTTGGAAAGTCTATTTCTCCTCAACCAGCCATAGTTTGGTGGCTGGCAGTATTCCTGTCCTCTCAGAGCTTCCTTTCTATGGCTAGTCTGTTGATGGTATCGTAGGGTCTATCTATTTCTCCTCAACCAGCCATAGGTTGGTGGCTGGCAGTATTCCTGTCCTCTCAGAGCTTCCTTTCTATGGCTAGTCTTTTGATGGTATCAGAGGGTCTATCTATTTATCCTCAACAAGCCATAGGTTGGTGGCTGGCAATATTCCAGTCCTCTCAGAGCTTCCTTTCTATGGCTAGTCTTTTAATGGTATCGTAGGGTCTATCTATTTCTCCTCAACCAGACATAGGTTGGTAGCTGGCAGTATTCCTGTCCTCTCAGAGCTTCCTTTCTATGGCTAGTCTTTTCATGGTATCGTAGGGTCCTATGTCTCCTCAACCAGCCATAGGTTAGTGGCTGGCAGTATTCCTGTCCTCTCAGAGCTTCCTTTCTATGGCTAGTCTTTTGTGGTATCGTAGGGTCTATCTATTTCTCCTCAACCAGCCATAGGTTGGTGCCTGGCAGAATTCCTGTCCTCTCAGATCTTCCTTTCTATGGCTAGTCTTTTGATGGATACTGATTGTACACACATGGACAAAACTTAAGGAAGTTGTACCTTTCAGGATGTACATCGGGATTCGGACAATAACCTTGAAATATACACTCATGGAGAAAGCTTAAGGAAGTTGTACCTTTTAGCATGTGTATCGGGGATCAGACAATAAATCTGAAATATATTAATGTAACCTTTATTGAAGGCACACGAGATAACCAAGTGGGAACAAAATTGCCTCTGGCTCCTAAAAAAAACTGACGACCGTCTAGTTCAAAGACTTTCCACGTCCTTAAGTTTTGCCCCCGAGTGTAGGTGCCGAATCATATTATCAGAATAGCGCATTTTAATATTAGAACTTGTCTGGGTACAATAAATAAACTGGGGAAACTGCTGGAAGGGTTCACCACTGATGAGTCAGGGGTCTGTAGTCGTACTCTTCATTTTGACTATTTTAAACACTTTTAAAATATTACATATTTTTTTAAATTACAGGTCCTCTCAATATTAAAAAACGCAGTAAGGGGATGTCAGTAAAATATCATTTAATTGAGAAAGTTATAGAATCGCGGGGCATATATGAACTTTCTTCTTGTACATCAGAGCATATTTGATGGCTTAGCTTTATTACAATATTATTGTTCAATAAAATTTATCAGGTTGAATAAGGGGTTGGTGGAAGGATGGTCTAAACCATTGGTTTTTCGACAGCTAAGACCCGGGTTCGAATCCCGCATTGGGCACTTTTTTCTGAATAAAAAAAATGCTCCAATGGTCCCGATTCTCTCAAATGTCCAACCCCAACAGCGAGTACAAGTAACCAAACGGGGCTCTGGTACATTTGTAAGTGCAAGAGTTGAACTGATTTTCACATGTGTAGACATGTGGTGCACTTACAGTAAAAGAAGCTGCCTACTTCTACCCACCATGATTATCATGGCCACATGTACTAGGGATAATAATAATAAAAAAGGTTTAGTAAAATTATTTACGTGAACAAAATCTGGGAATATAAGAGATATAAAATTAGCCTATGATTATTTTTGAAATAAAATAATTTTCTTCTGCCCTTACTACAATGTAAAAATATTGAGAGGGCCTGTCTCATCAATAGTGAACCCTCCCAGCGGTTTCACCAGTTTAATCTACCATACCAATGTAATATAATAATGGGCTTCACAATCAGTATAAAAGGAAAACAGCCCACCAAATGCAATATTACTGCAATTTAGTAGAATAAACTGGCGAAACCGCTGGGAGGGTTCACCACTGATGAACCAAGCCTTTCCATAATTTTATCATTGCAGTAAGTGCAGTTGTTGTTGTTGTCGTGTCCAATAAAGAGCCTTAGATTCTCCATGCATCTCTATCACAGCAGCAGCAATGTCCTCTATCTTGGGTGTGTATACTGTATTGTTGTTGTTGTCGTGTCCAATAATGAGCCTCAGATGTCTCCGTACATCTCTATCACAGCAGTAGCAATGCTCTCTATCTTGGGTGTGTATACTGTATTGTTGTTGTTGTCGTGTCCAATGAAGAGCCTCAGATGTCTCCATACATCTCTATCACAGCAGTAGCAATGCTCTCTATCTTGGGTGTGTATACTGTATTGTTTTTGTTGTCGTGTCCAATGAAGAGCTTCAGATGTCTCCATACATCTCTATCACAGCAATGTCCTCTATCTTGGGTGTGTAAAGCTGCTGGTCTGGTGTAAGGGCAGTAGAGTGATAGATTAAAATGGTATAAGCGCTGGAAGGGTTTCAACAATGATGAACCAGGGCCCTCCATAATTTATTATTGCAGTAAGGTCATTAAGAAAATTGTTTGATATCAAAAAGAAACATATTCGTCAAAATTTGAACAAGAAAATGATTATTCTTTGAGTGTGAAAGCTTGTAAAAAAATAGGAACTCACCCTCTACCATTTAATTTGTTTGTTTTTTTTTGTTGTCTGTTTTGCACAAGTTGAATCTGGTTAGAACGATGTATGTAAATTAGATGATTGTTGCCTTAAATACGAGGTTCGTCTCTCTCTATATCTAAAAATGTTTAAAGTTTAATTTTATAAATCTGAGAGTTGTCTTCAAAAACGATCCAACAAAAATAGTATAAATTCCTTTTAAGAGATGACGCGCTAATACATTATATCAGTCTGGGAGTATATATAGGAGTATATCCAGATGGCGCTCTGCCTTCTGTAAAGCACATGTGCTCCTGGTCAGGATATGCCATTTTTAATATATATATATAATATTAGTCGACAGGATATCTGAAACTTGTGTGAACAATATCCCAAAAGCAAAGTTTTTCAAATTCAGGTATGCAAATCTTCAAATCAAAAATAGCTTTCTCAATCAAAAATAGCTTTTCCAATCAAAAATAGCCCATCCTAATCAAACATAACCATCTTGGAGCAACTATGGCCCTCAGCAAACAACCATAGCATCAAACAAACTAAGCCTTCTCCCCAGCCATCTCCAGCAGTTTTCAAGCATCACAACTTCCGCCCAACGCCAGCCATCTCCATCTACAGCCAACTCCAGCCAGCATCATCCTTTTCAAGGTACTTTGTATCAACCATTTTTCGCAGTTTATTTTAACTTTTTAATTCACACTCATGTTTACAATAGTTTACAATCGCTTATTTGCTTATAAGTAGAACTGCTCTTCACTGAAAGTTAATAACGAGTTTACAAAGTGGGAAGAGGAGCTTCTTTTTAAAAAGAAGCTCCTCTTCCCACTTTGTAAACTCGTTATTATTTGCTTATAGTTACATATATTCCTTTTATGTCATTTCTTAAATATTTTTGCCATTTAAATAATGCCACATTTTCTTTGTATAATTAGTTACTAAATATACCTCATTCTATATTTTACTTTTAAATATTTGCAATCAAGTTAGACCATTTTCACCATTTTTTATAATTCCAAATGTTAAACAGGAGGCCGGGAACACAACAACAACAACAAAATATTATATTTTTCTCACATATTTAATCTTTAATAAAATATTATCTTTGTTAATCATATTTCTCATTATATATTTTCGTTAATGACCACTATGCCTTGTGGATTCACATTTCCATATATATTTTAAATTCCCAAACTTTTAATATTTTGATATTTTTCTTATTCAATTTCATTACTTAATGTTATTATTTTGAAAATTTGCATTTATACCCCCATTGCTTATTTCATATGTAATTAATATCTGAAAGCGTACCTGGCCAATATGTAGATTTAGCGAGACCAACATATGTAAATTTAACTTTTGTTTTTGTTCACCTTGATTCTTTTTTTCAATGCCCATTCTTTATTCTTACCATTAATTTCATTTATCTTTACATGTCCATTCCTTGTTTTCACCTTTGCCTTTTGTACATAAACTTTGTCCCAACTTCTTGCTTTTCACAAATGCCCTTTTTATAATCATCAAATGTTTCCACCTATCTTTTACTAATGTACTTCTCATATTGTTTTCAATGTTATTCATCATTTTTATTTATATACTTTTGTAAATATCATGCATTTTTCTTATTTTTAATAATGTCATTTTCGCATGTTTTTCCCAATCTATTGGCTCACAACAAGCCAATATGATCAAGGGATATCATCCTTTTATTTCCCACTTTTTTAATATGCTTTTTAATGATTCTGCATTTTATTTTTCTTCCTCATTAATAATATATGTGTATCATTTTTCTCGTGTCTTTTCCAATCTATTGGTTCACAATAATCCAATACGATTATGGAACCTTTCTTTTCTCTCTTTAACAATCATTACATCATTTTCTACTTTCCTGTCTATTGGTTAACATATAAAAAAACAATATGATAAGTGAATATCACCTCTCACCTTTCTTACTAATCATTTTATCTTTTTTTTAACTATATTTTAATCACTTTCTCTTTACCCATATTATTTTCTTTACAGGGGGGAAATGTTATATAATATTAAATATTAAAATATTAGTTTATTTAAAAATATATTTCATAGATACAAATACTGCTAAATCGACCGCCAGAGGTCATGCTTCCCCTATAAAAACTCGTTGTTGTTCTTCCCCGTTGGTCGGTTCAAAACATTTGTACATTATGTAAATAAGCTTTTCATTTTTTTTCTTACGCCTTAAGCCAGGCAGTACTTTAATCAAATTATGTTCTTATATATTAATTTAGCTCAAATAAAACAAACTCTGATCAAAACCATTTTTGTTATTATACTTTCAAGATTTTAGCCACGACTGCATCACCAATACCATTTAGTACTAAAAAGAACCAACAAATAACTCCATAGCATAATCCCCAAGATGATCATAAATACAAGCAGAAAATATCATTTCTATTCATTTTTATAATATATATATGTTATATGAAAATATTTTCTTTCAAATATATTTCATAGATTCAAATACTCTGTTAAATCGACCACCAGAGGTGCCGTTTTCACTATATAAACTCGTTGTTGTTGTTTTCCGATGGCCAGGTCAAATCTTTTGTAAATTATGTAAATAAGTTTTTCATTTTTTATTCTTACGCCTTAAACCAGGCAGTACTTTTATCAAATTATGTTTTTTATATATTCATTTAGCTCAATTAAAGCAATTACTGATCAAAACTATTTTTATTATTATACTTTCAAGATTTTAACCACGACTGCATCATCAATACCATTTAGTACTAAAAAGAACCAGCAAAATATTCCATAGCATAATCCTCAAGATAATCAAAATCAGCAGAAAATCTTTTTATTTATAATATATATATATATATATATTATATATATATATATGAAACGCCTTGTAGATATTGTTAAAATGGAATTTTCTGAAGCTTCACAATAAAGCGTGAAATAGAATCTGACAGCATTGCCGTATCTAATATCTTATTTTTATTCTGTTTAATAAATTACAAAGAAATGTATTTTTTCTCTCGAATATTTCAAATATTCTATATTTATCACAGCTCTTATCTGAAAATATTTTAATATTAATATATTAGAAATAAAAAATGATATTGATTTATAAATTTAGCAAATAATTTTTCAAATTACACACCGTTGATTATATATATAACTAGCGGACGTACACGGCTTCGCCCGGGTTTTACCCGAATGAAGGTTTGTCTAACGAATCTCTCGATAAAGTGAACATTTTTCCCGGTCCCTTGAAAAATACTCGATAAGTTGAATAAAATCAATATTAATTGGTTCCCTCGGTAATTGGAATTTAAGAAATAGTATCTTGCCTTGGAATTGTATCATTATTCTTGTCTCAAATAAATTGCCGTGTCATCCTGAATTTTGTCTTTCCTAATTTTATACATTACAAAATCATCGTATCATCATGATAATATTTAGAGCAGATTGTTGAATTATAACAGATAATTTAGAATATTTATCTTGATCATTTTTAGGCGAAAAGTTATTTCAAAATTTTATTTGCTAGAAACCTTCCCAGTACTATACTAAATAACTTCCCAAAGTTTCATGGCGTTCCAATGAGTGGTTTGGTCAGGCATAAAGGACAGACACACACATACATTCATTTATATATATATATATAGATTATAGAATTAATTAAAATATATTTTCACTTGTAAAACGACGTTTGGCAAATTTTAACGCAAATTTTTCTTTTGAATAAAAATTCGTAATTTATTTTAAAGAGAAATAACGATTATTTCTATCCTTAGGGATTAGGGAAAAATAAAGTATCCAGGGATGGGAATCGAACCCAAAGTGTTCCGCTTACCGGGCAGATGCCATATCCACTAGTCTACCCTGGACATATTTTTCCGTTCGTAAATATTATATAAAGTAATTTATAAAACAATATAATGCGGCTTATGACTGTAGAACGACATTTCAAAATTATCCCGCATGTGTTTCTTTTAAACGAAAAATCGAAATTTTTATTTAAAGGATGAATAACGATTATTTCTAACCTCAGGAATTAAGTATGAAAGAATGAATTGTGAAGAGTAATGATAAACGGAAAAATATGTCCAGGGTAGCCTAGTGGACATGGCATCTGCCCGGTAAGCGGAACACTGTGGGTTCGATTCCCATCCTTGGATACTTTTATTTTTCCGTTTATCATTACTCTTCACAATTCATCCTTTCATATTTCATCCCTAAGGATAGAAATAATCGTTATTTCTCCTTTAAATAAATAGCGAATTTTCGTTCAAAAGAAACATTTGTGGTAAAATTGTCAAAAGTCGTTCTACAATCATAAGCCTCATTATATTGTATTATATTTAACTTGTTTAGATTAAAGAGAGATATTATTCACCCATCTGTGAATGCATGGATGAATAAATGATGTGTATACCTCCATAATATGGTGTGAAGGTAGCGAGTGTGTAATTTGACATAATTTATCGCCAGAGATGGAAATAAATGAAGGAAGTATGTAAATGAGAAGACACAATAAATTTCCATATTCTAGCTTCTAATAAACGACATAATTGTATTTATTTTGTCGCTGCGTTAATATTGCGGATTTTTTGGATGACATTCCTCTCCTTTTAAAATTGGCGTTTTTTTAGATGAAACTAAAGCTTAACCCTATATAAATATCAAACCTACATAGATATATTATATATTAATATAATCTAGATGAATATACATTCATGAACAAAACTTAGATGGAAGTTTTTATATCGTTGGTCGTAATTTTTTTTAATAAGACAGGGGTAATTTTGTTCATACTTGGTTATCTCGTGTGACTTCAATAAAGGTCACTGTACTATCTTTCAGAGTTATTGTCTGAATCCCGATATACATGCTAAAAGGTACGACGTCCTTAAGTTTGTCCATGAGTGTATTTTAAATGCAAATAAATGAAAAAGGAGCTCGACTTTTTCACTTACAAGGTGACAGAGCCCTGTTTGGTTATCACACGCAATGGTGGTTTATAATTGTGTGCAAGGACTGGGATTATTGAAACAGAGAAAAAAGTGATCAATGCGGGATTCGAACCCGGCCGTGGTAGCCTTAAATCAACAGTATTTTTCAGTCTTCCATTAGTCCTCAGTAGGGAGGTAAATTATTAACGAACAATTTTAAACTACTACAAATTTGATATTAATATTTACATCTATATACATGTTATTTTAAAATATTATTTTATTTAAAATTATATTGCATGGATTCAAATACTCTGTTAAATCGACCTCCAGATGTCACGCTTTCCTTATAAAAACTAATTGTTTTTGTTTCCCGATGGCCGGCTCAATCCGTTTGTACATTATGTAAATAAGTTTTGATTTTTTTTTTATTCTTACGCCTTAAGCCAGGCAGTACTTTTATCAAATTATGTTTTTTTATATATATATTCCTTTAGTTCAATTAAAGCAATTACTGATCAAAACTATTTTTATTATTATACTTTAAAGATTTTAGCAACGACTGCATTACCAATACCATTTAGTCCTAAAAATAACCAGCAAATAATTAACATAGCATAATCTTCAAGATAATCAAAAATCAGCAGAAGTCTTATTTTTATAATATATATACAAGGTATGATCATAAAATTCGAGAAATTGGGTCATAAGAGATTTATTAGATGGATATATACAGAAAATGGTTAATATTCCTCAAAATACTGTCCAAGGGAATCTAAACAGCGTTTCTTTCTTTTTTCCAGTTCCGGAAGCGCTCAGAAAATTCTTCAGAAGTAATGTCCCTCAAAACGCTCAGCGATTTTTCCTTTATGGCATTAACGGTATCAAATCTATGTCCTTTTAGAACTGACTTTATTCTAGGAAAGAGAAAGAAGTCATTTGGTGCTAAATCAGGAGAGTACGGGGGATGAGGCATTGTCAACATGCTATTTTTAGTCAAAAAAGCACCCAGGGAAAGAGCTCTGTGTGCTGGGGCATTATCGTGATGAAGCAGCCATTCACCCGAGATCCACCTTTCAGGTCGTTTCTTCCGTATTGATTCCCGTAAACGGCGTAAAAGATAAAATTTCTGTGAATGACTGTAGACAGTGCGTAAGTAGATAGCCTGAGAATGGAGGTGTAGACATTACGACCTATCCGTATATATATTAATGGCAGGAAGTTTGACATCGGCTAGGTAAACAACGAGATAGTAATTGAAGCAACGTGTTGGTTCTCTCACCTGTGTTACCAAGACAAACACACGCACGTCTGCTTTGATATCAGGCAATGCTTAGGCCTCGTTTCTTCTGAATTACATTCATTCAATCGAATACAGAATATGAAACATCTATTTAACTCTTTTCGCCCACTTCTAATTAGAGATTGCTAATTTAAAACGATTTTTATCGATTTCTTAATGACTTTTTATTGACACTTTTTCTTATGCGGGTTTTACGGCCCGTGGCTTGTAAAAATATGGGCGTGAATATACTATATTCAATATACTGTGTATATAGAAACAGCAGAATTCTGTATTGCTTTTTATATATTTATAGTCATTTTTACACTCTCATGGACGAAACTTAATAAAGTTGTACTTTAGCATGTATATCGGGATTCAGACAATAACTCTGAAAGATACACTCATGGCCAAAACTTAAGGAAGTTGTGTCTTTTACCATGTATATCGGGATCAGACAATAACTCTGAAAGATACACTCATGGCCAAAACTTAAGGAAGTTGTACCTTTTACTATGTATATCGGGATTCAGACAATAACTAGGAAAGATATTAAACTCCAACACTTGTATCCCACATATATATATATGTTACGATGTACTAGAGCGCCATCTGTTATCAAATTATAAAACTATTTTAGAGGCGTATTATTCTTTTTAAAATAAAACAATTTCTACTGTCCTTACTGCGATGAAAAAATTATTAAAGGGAGGGCCTGGCTCATCAGTGGTGAACCCTCCCAGCGGTTTCGCCAGTTTAATCTACCATGGTAGATTAAACTGGCGAAACCGCTGGGAGGGTTCACCACTGATGAGCCAGGCCCTCCCTTTAATTTTTTCATCGCAGTAAGGACAGTAGAAATTGTTTTATTTTAAAAAGAATAATACGCCTCTAAAATAGTTTTATAATATATATATATATAGCTATAGATAGAAGTGATTGTTTGATCTCTCACGCTTCATAAGCTGCCACTGCCAAGACCAACTTTGGAAAGAAGAAAACAACGTCTGACATATGATATAACACAATTCCAACAGTCTCAGCAAATTGTCGTCAATTGAAGATAGAAAATAGCGTTTCCCCGATAAAACCGAAAATCTCTTTTTTGTCAAATCGGTAATTGAATTGGTAAAAAAAATGAAATACGAAACTATAAAACAATGTGAGATGGTGAGAAGAATTCTTGTGTTTGTGAGGAGAATTCTGAATTGTCTGTGAATGATGCGTGTGTGTGAAACTTCTAAAGTGAAAATGAAAACATAAATACCATAAAGGTGAGCTAATTGTGAATTTTACTAATACATATTAATATAAAGCAATAACGCCAATCTATATATTACAAATTGAAACATTAAGACGCGAATGTTTCTTTTGACAAATAAATCAAACTTCTACTGTCCTTACTGATATGAAGAAATATTGGAAGGGCTTGGCTCATCATTGGTGAATCCTCCCAGCGGTTTCGCTAATTTAATCTAAAGAAGCGGTCTGGAGGATTAAATTGGCGAAACCGCTGGGAGGGTTCACCACTGATGAAACAAGCCTTCTCAATATACTTTTTAATCGCACTAAGGACAGTAGAAGTTTTATATATGTACTAGACGAGTGACCCGGGCTTCGCCCCGGGATTGACCCGTGTGCATATCTACCCGAGAGTGATATATATTCAGATAAGATTTTTTTTATAATTGTTTGTTATTAGCATTATCTATTTGTTTGCATCAGCCTAATTTAATCTAATCTTTGATAGAGGGCTCAGTTCGTGAGCTAAGTAGAATAATTAGAATATAATCATAATATTATTACCAAAAAATTAATGTACAAAACCAGTTATCATTAAAAAGCTTCAAAAATAGACCAACCGCTGGATACGGCAATGAAAAAGCATGCTTTTTTTTAGCTAAAAAAATAGAAATAATTTTCTAAAATACAAAATAAAACCCCTATATGTTAAAAAAAAACTATTAATAATCTAAATATAAAAACTTAATCAAATAAATTAAAATATCTTTAAAAAAAAATTGAAAAAGGACTTCAAAAAGACAAATAAATGAATTCGTAAAAGAAATCCCTTGCTTATTTAAAAATATAAATAACCTATTTTTTAGATACAACCCATATATGTAGAAAATATAATAAATAAACTGAATGGCATATTCTGAAAAAAAAATTAGATTGAGATTAATAACAAAAGCTTCAAAACCAGCAATTTCTAAACAAAGCATAAAAATTTCCTGTCTTTTTGAGGTAAAAATGAAAATTTTTAAATTTTTTATTCAAAATAACCTTCAGATATGTTAAAAAGATTTAAAAAAACTAAAATCATAATATTATTACCAAAAAATTAATGTACAAAACCAGTTATCATTAAAAAGCTTCAAAAATAGACCAACCGCTGGATACGGCAATGAAAAAGCATGCTTTTTTGAGCTAAAAAATATAAATAATTTTCTAAAATACAAAATACAACCCCTATATGTTAAAGAAAACTATAAATAATCTACTTTTAAAATATCTAAGCAATTAATTAAAATTTTGTTAAGGTCCTCAAAAAAGACATAAAATTGAGCACATTAATGAAATTTCAAGCTTTTTAGTGAAAAAAAAATAGAAATAACCTAAATTTTTTTACAAAACAACCCATATAAGTGGAAAACACCATAAATAATCTGCTATTAAAATATCTAAACAATTAATTAAAAATTTTGTTAATGTCCTCAAAAAAGACATAAAATTGAGCACATTAATGAAATTTCATTCTTTTTTTGTAAAAAATAATATAAATAACCTTAGTCTTATAAAAATACTAACCACGTAAGTTAGAAATAGCATATATAATCTGTATATAAAATAAAAAAGAAATAAATTAAAATTAGCCTAAAAATTTATCTAAAATATAAAATTGATCTCATCAAGTAAGGCTTCAACTTTTTTGGTATAAAATATGAAAACTATAAAATAAAAGTATCTTACCACGTATAAAAGTTATTAAAATATATATAAAAAAGATTAAAACTAATTTTCAAAGAAGCGCTAAAGTGTAAACACTTTTGAGAGTGTAAACACTTTAACTCTGTTGAATTTTTTTGTATTTTATTGATAACAGCAAAGTTATGTATGTTAAAGTTAGGAAAAATATTTTGATGTTAAGCAAAACCTGCTCCATCTCGTTTTACATAAATGTTGAAAATTTGGTCGAAATTGATGCATTGTAACGAAAGATTTTAGTGAACAACACTTATGAAATTTCCATTTTATTAATATAGATAAAAGAAACATTCGCGTCTTAATGTTTTCATTTGTTACTACTACCTATGTTGGTTATCATGATGGAAAATAGGAATTCCTCATGAGCACGTCTTACAGTTTCTTACCATTGGTTTAAACGCTCTCTTTCACATTTCTATTTACATAAAATTGCCACTGTTAAAGAAAGGACACCTTTCCCTTCAAAATAGTAGCAAACCTTATGCGCAATTAATTTTCCTTCACTGAAAACTATCAATAATTATGGTGAATTCAAACCCCCATCTGGAGATCATTGTTTCTGGCTAATGGCCTTTATCAGTCCAGGGCAATCTTCGATTTCATGGAACACTCATGGATATCATGAAATCGAAGTTATTACTAAACTGACGAAGGCCATTAGCTTGAAAGCATGGTCTCCGGGTGGACACTCTGAATTTGGCGTCATGAACAACGAAAGCTGCACCCCTACACCCCATTCCATGATATCATGAACTCATGTAATTTTGTAATCATCACACAAGGGGATAAGAAACAACAACAATTCTGAATTTGTCAAAGGTGTTGTGATTTTGTCTCCAAACTGTATCTGATTCTTTTTAGAGAACTGTCAATAGAAGGAACGAAATATTTTTCTCTCTAATTTTACAGGAGAAGTGAAGTGTCTTTGCACAGGTATACTCGTATATCCTCCAGATCACAATCCATATTCCCTCTGTGATCTCTAGAGAAACCAGAGTTCACCCGAGATCATTAGATCTTTCTATCAAATTATCTCATCAGTTTTATATATATGTACAGATCTATCTATCCAAAGGAAACCCATACCCAATAAATTCAATGAAATAACGTTTTTCGGTTATTTTCACCGAAAAAAGCTCACATATTCAATTCAACGAATGACTCACAACACCAGAATTTGCATATTCAGACAAACATTCAACCTGTATTTCTGTTGTTTTTTTTTTACTATGGAATTGATCAGTACTTGTCATTTGGTTCTTTCACGGATCGGAATCTGAGATCGTTTCTAAAAAAATACACACATAGACAAAACTTGAGGAAGTATAAAGTCTTTGATGTTACCTGTCAACTGGTTTAGTAAAGACAGAGTCAATTTTGTTCCACTTGGTTATCTGGTGTGTCTTCAATAAAAGTCACTGTTATATCTTTCAGAGTTATTGTCTGAATCCCGAAATATACATGCTAAAATGTACAACTTCCCTATGTTTTGCCCATGAGTGTATCTTTCAGAGTTATTGTCTGAATCCCGATATACATGCTAAAAGGTACAACTTCCTTAAGGGTTGTCCATGAGTGTATCTTTCAGAGTTATTGTCTGAATCCCGATATACATGCTAAAAGGTACAACTTCCTTAAGTTTTGTCCATGAGTGTATCTTTCAGAGTTATTGTCTGAATCCCGATATACATGCTAAAATGTACAACTTCTTTAAGTTTTGTCCATGAGTGTATCTTTCAGAGTTATTGTCTGAATCTCGATATACATGCTAAAATGTACACCTTCCTTAAGGTTTGTCCATGAGTTTATAAATAATGCCTTGTTCTAACATCTTCAATATATTAATTGTTTTAAAAGTTATTAAAAAAAAAGAGAAGTATGAGACTTTTTTTCTAAATGAAACAATCATTCTTCAGAACTTATAAAATACAATTATGAGTATTTTGCCGATGCATTTTGTAATGATATTCAAATTTGATAAAGAAACAAAAAATAATCTGAGAAAAGGTATTATCAGTATTATTATTATTGTTGCTTATCCCGAATACACGTGGTACAGGCCATGATAAGCATGGTGGGTAGAAGAAGGCGACTGCTTTTACTGTAAGTGCACCACATGTCTACACATGTGAAAAGCAGTTCGACTTTGCACTTACAAATGTGCCAGAGCCCCTTTGGTTACTTCCACTCGCAGGTGGGGTTGGATTTTGCAAGAATCGGGGGTCATTGGAGCATTTTTTATCAGAAAAAAAGTGTCCAATGCGGGAAGCGAACCGGGGTCGTACCGGTCCAAAACCAACGGTTTAGACCATCCTTCCACCAATCCCCTTGTATTACCAGTACATTTGAGAAAGCAAAAGTTTGGGTAGGAGTCAAAGTCTAAAAGTCTGAGTTCTCCAAGTTTGATAAACAACATCAGGTCATTGGGGCTCTTATTCATCTGGAAGATAATGTCACAGAGATTACAACATCTCAGCAACATTTCTAAGAACTCCAAAAGTTTCTCAATACCCGCTAAGTATATCTAAGTAAGTGCAGCCACAGTTAATCCTGAGTTAATTGGATAGACACAATCTTGACTTATAGACATAAAAACGTTAAAGGATCTAAACCTACTTCTAACAAACCTTTTTTTTTAAACATCTTTTTCCAAAAATCTTGTTTGTGTTATAAGAGTTTTACTATTTGTGACAATTTTATTTTTGACAATTAAAAATGGTTTATTGACATCTAGTCAATGGTCAAGAGAGAGTTTACAGAGTTTAAAATAGTAGAGAAAATACCAGACGAGGCCTTCTCAGAAGGTACATCTGGATCCTATCAGGACCTTAGAATCGTCTTGAGTTCAGACTTGCGAGTTATGGTATCCGTGTCCCCAGCGATGACTGTGTTGAGGAACTTGACAAGAATAATCTTGTGTTTAGGTAAGGTATCCGCGAGGAAACTCTCCCTAAGATGGGGGTACAGGACCGCGACATCATTATTGTCGTCCCTCGGTTATATAGGGGCCTAAGTATAGTTCCATCATTCAGTTGTTCGATTATGTCCATTAACTGATTCTCACGTTCCATTTCCTGCTCCTCCTGGAGCGTCGGGGCAGGTATTAGAGGCGGAGGGACTACTACGGTTGGAGCCGACCCCTCCTCATGGGGAATAGGCGGCGCTGGTTCAGCAGGTATTTACTATTTGTGTCCAATTATCCGGATTTACTTCAGAGGTCCTTTAACCGTAATAATTCTGAAAAATTCCAATAGCGACCAGTGTGGTCTTACATGTGAGGTTGGTGGAAGATCGTTCACTATAATATTGTCACGTAGCTCTGCAACCCCGTCTACAAGAAGCTACATGGGACACCTGTCAATCATCTCTGGACTCCGGGGGGGCCACAGGTGTGAGGGGTTCTCGGAATCTTATCGGCAAATAAGGAAAACGAGACGGTGGCTGACCACTCTCATTATTTTTACCATGGGTAAAAATAATTATTAAAAATATATATATATTTTTTTTTACTTTGGATACCCTGGATTTCTGCGATCAACATTCTATAAATATTTATAAATGTAATTGCCATCAATCAATAAAATTTGTAACCATAATTTTATGGAAATGCGTTTCTTTTAATATATAGGATCAAAGGTAATGTCTGTAGAGATATTATTTGATTCTATATGTGAAAATAAATATATTGTAGCGTAGAAATAAAGTCTTTGTATATCTTAAGATGTGAGAGTATTTATTGATGGCGTCACCACGACCAGTCGACAATTATCAAACAAGAACAACTATCTAAAGAGACAAGGGTCGCCTCTCCCGTCAAAATAGACGTCAAAACTAGACGCCATCTATTGACCGTCGCCGCAAACCAGTGGCCTCGGGTCGGTGACAAAGCCACAACACCAACTTTGGCAAACTGAAAAACGTCCACCTAAAGACCATGTTTCCGGGCTAATGGCCCTCGTCAGTCTAGGACGTAGGTTGTCACTGACCCGAGACTGCTAGTTTGCGGCGACGGTCAATAGACCGGTTTTGACGTCTATTTTGACGGTAGAGGCGACCCTTGTCTCTTTAGATCAATATCCTCCCGTAAAAAAATCCAACTAAGAACAACTATCTACAGCTAGAGAATATTGAACAAGCAAGCTAATGTATGATGATATCATAAATTCATAGTTATATTCTGTGTTAAATGTTTTCATTGAATAATTAAATTAAATAATGAAACATAAATTATTTCTTCTCCACAATATATCCAGAAAATTATTACAAATTTTATTCTAAAAAGATTGAGAAACTAATGTATTTCCTATAGTCAAAGATAGAACTTTATAGTTGACCCCCTGATTAAAAATAAAAACTTGTTTCAAACCTTTTTGTGCTGAAATTTTAGGTCATTAAAAATGTAATCTTCTTCGTGGATAATCGTCTGCGTAAATAAGTGTCGATATCCATATTCATTAATGAAAAGATTAAAGGATCTTTTGGTCTTAAAAAGTTTTAAAATCGATAAGGTCAGGAAAGGACGAGAGCAGCCACAAGCCTCTAAAGCATTCCTAGATGGATTTGCATATAGCTTTCATCTACATACTAACCATAATTTCATTTTCGCAAATTATTCTGAAATATTGCCAGGTGGTAAATTAGGGAAGACCAATTTCGGGATGATATAACAATTTATTTCAGACAAGAACAAAATATGAGTGATAAACAAAAGATAAACAAAAGAGGAAAGTGTACAGAGTATAGCATTATATAAACATAAAAATAATACTCTGCTAATAAAATATTAAACTAGCCGAGTGACCCGGGCAACGCCCCGGGTTTACCCGAAGGACCCGCAGGTGAGAAACTATAGAAGAAAAATTTTAACAAATCCGAAAATGAAATTGCAAACAACAGAACTACACTTCTTTAAGGACATGAGAGCACATGCACTGTATCACCATACGTGTACCATTTTCAAAGACCCTGCTTAGGATTAAAACTTCTCAGAAGCATAACAATAGTACCAACCTAGAGGTTAACTGGTGTGGATGCATTCCTCTCGGAGTAAGACTATTGAGAAATTCAGTAGGGAGTTATTTTGCTTCTCCGCATTCAAACACTCCAACTGTTAACACTGTGGAAACACTGACTCATGTTTGGTAACATGTATGCTATCCAATGTTCGCACACTTGAAAAAGCCACATATAAAGTTGTCCGTGCGTAAACACAGGCTCTTGTAGCCAAGGTTTGGCCTTGAGCCTTATTTATAGTCATAGCAAAAGCCAACCTTAGTGAAAACTAACGCCTCTCTAGAATGAAGCGAAGGTTGGTATCCGAAGGGGCCAAAGATATTTCAGACACTATACAGTGTGTTCAACTTTGGGCACTGTCAGTATATTTGCTTCAAGGACATGAGAGCACATGCGCTGAAACACCATACGTGTGCCATCGCAAAGATCCTAAAGGCATTGGTGAAAGTATAAATAAATATTTTGGAAATGAAAAAAAAAATACATATATATATAAGAAAATAAATTGGAATAAAAATTTACAAACTATATTTCAGAGTGGATACATATTTGAAAGGAAAAAAAAAAGAAAATTGCAAACAACAAAACTATATTACAAATATGACATGAAAACTAACGCCTCTCTAGAATGAAGCGAAGGTTGGTATCCGAAGGGGCCAAAGATATTTCAGACACTATACAGTGTGTTCAACTTTGGGCACTGTCAGTATATGTGCTTCAAGGACATGAGAGCACATGCGCTGAAACACCATACGCGTTCCATCGCAAAGATCCTAAAGGCATTGGTGAAAGTATAAATGACCCATATCTTCTGCTCCTTCAGATTTCAGTCTTCCATTCATTCTGAAGAGGCATCAGTTTTCACTTAGTTGGCTTTTGCTATGACTATAAATAATATTTGGGTTCTTGCTACAAGAGCCTGTGTTTATGCATGAAAAAGCAAAGTTGTATTTAAACAACAATCAACCTTGTAAATTTGATTTTTAAAATGGTCGAATTATCGAGAGTGTCGAATTATCGAGTGTCGAATTACAGTTTGTTTATGTATTTTTTAATAAGGTCCTCTTATCTTATCTGCAATATAGTTGCATTTTTCGAAATTTTATTTTCTAATTTGTTAATTTCTGTCTTTTTTTTTTTCACTCTAATAATATTTATTTAAATCTAATAATTTTTATTTAATGCAATTTAATTAATAATTTATTTAATCCAATGTCTATAGTTTCTTCCCTGAAATTGCTTACCAAACATGAGTCAGTGTTTCCACAGTGTTAACAGTTGGAGTGTTAGAATGCGGAGAAGCAAAATAACTCCCTACTGAAATTCTCAATAGTCTCACTCCCAGAGGAATGCATCCACACCAGTTAACCTCTAGGTTGGTACTATTGTTATGCATCTGAGAAGTTTTAATCCTAAGCAGGGTCTTTGAAAATGGTACACGTATGGTGATACAGTGCATGTGCTCTCATGTCCTTAAAGTAGTGTAGTTCTGTTGTTAGTATGTATATAAAAAAGCAAAGCCCAATTCTAAACCCAAATATTTTTTTTTATGAGAAGAACATCAACATATTGCATGATTACGGCAGTCCATAGCTTCCCTGACAAAAATTCACCAAGAAAGTTAAATATTCCAAAATTTTTCTGTGTGTAAATTGCTAAATATGTAAAAAACATGTATACAAAAAAGCAAAGCCCAATTCCAAACCCAAATATTTTTTTTATGAGAAGAACATCAACATAATGCATGATTACGGCAGTCCATAGCTTCCCTGACAAAAATTCACCAAAAAAGTTAAATATTCCAAAAATATTTCTGTGTATATATTGCTAAATGTGTAAATAACATGTATATAAAAAAGCAAAGCTTAATTTTAAATTTCATTATCCTTTCCACAGGAAAAGCATCAAAATACTGCATAAGTACGGCACTTTTGCAGCCGCATGATTACGGCAGTCCATAGCTTCCCTGACAAAAATTCACCAAGAAAGTTAAATATTCAAAAATTTTTCTGTGTGTAAATTGCTAAATATGTAAAAAACATGTATACAAAAAAGCAAAGCCCAATTCCAAACCCAAATATTTTTTTTATGAGAAGAACATCAACATAATGCATGATTACGGCAGTCCATAGCTTCCCTGACAAAAATTCACCAAAAAAGTTAAATATTCCAAAAATATTTCTGTGTATATATTGCTAAATGTGTAAATAACATGTATATAAAAAAGCAAAGCTTAATTTTAAATTTCATTATCCTTTCCACAGGAAAAGCATCAAAATACTGCATAAGTACGGCACTTTTGCAGCCGCATGATTACGGCAGTCCATAGCTTCCCTGACAAAAATTCACCAAGAAAGTTAAATATTCCAAAATTTTTCTGTGTGTAAATTGCTAAATATGTAAAAAACATGTATACAAAAAAGCAAAGCCCAATTCCAAACCCAAATATTTTTTTTATGAGAAGAACATCAACATAATGCATGATTACGGCAGTCCATAGCTTCCCTGACAAAAATTCACCAAAAAAGTTAAATATTCCAAAAATATTTCTGTGTATATATTGCTAAATGTGTAAATAACATGTATATAAAAAAGCAAAGCTTAATTTTAAATTTCATTATCCTTTCCACAGGAAAAGCATCAAAATACTGCATAAGTACGGCACTTTTGCAGCCGCATGATTATGGCAGTCCATAGCTTCCCTGACAAAAATTCACCAAGAAAGTTAAATATTCCAAAATTTTTTTGTGTGTAAATTGCTAAATATGTAAAAAACATGTATACAAAAAAGCAAAGCCCAATTCCAAACCCAAATATTTTTTTTATGAGAAGAACATCAACATAATGCATGATTACGGCAGTCCATAGCTTCCCTGACAAAAATTCACCAAAAAAGTTAAATATTCCAAAAATATTTCTGTGTATATATTGCTGAATGTGTAAATAACATGTATATAAAAAAGCAAAGCTTAATTTTAAATTTCATTATCCTTTTCACAGGAAAAGCATCAAAATACTGCATAAGTACGGCACTTTTGTAGCCCCCCTGACAAAAATTCACTAAAAGAGGTAAGTATTCAAAAAAATATTTTGGTATATATATTGCTAAATGTGTAACAAACATGTATATAAAAAAGCAAAGCTTAATTCTAAGTTCTAATATTTTTTTTATAAGAAAAGCTACAAAAGCAAATAGGGAGAAGTGAAGCCATTTAGCCATTTTCAAAATCTGATTGTGAAAGAGTAAAAAAATGAGTAAATAAGAGCAAATATAAAGAAAAAGTATTGCGAAATGTGTAATAAACATGTATATAAAAAAGCAAAGCTTAATTCTAAGTTTTAATATAAAGAAGAAATAAGACACAAAAATGGAGCTAAATTCAAATGAAAAACTATAACAAATTAATAAAAAAAAAATAAGACCTAATTCAAATGCCACCATCATCAGACAAAAGAAAAAATGAGATTTTATTCTTTAGTTCATTTATTCTTCTGTCTGATGCTGTTGCTGAAACGTCACACACTATTGAAGACACTATAAAAGATAGATTGAAGTAATAATTCAATCTACAATTCGAAAAATAATATAACCTGGTGAGTTCCCAGAAAAGGTTAACTTTGGTAGGCGGCGCTGTACGTTGACACCGCAGTACCTTCGAGCCGTTTTACACGAGTTAAAGCGAAGATTTTGGACATAGTGATTTTTACATTTCGATCTTTTATATTAATATATATACTTACTATTTCGAATTATTTTTCTAAAAACGAACATTATTTTTTTTAATTATCTGAAACTAACCTAATTCAACTTATCCAAAACTAACCTTATTTAGCGATTAAACTAACATAATTTAACCTATTTGAATCTAACCTCATATACACTTTTACACTACCTTTTCATTTCAAAATTAAATTAAAATAAGTTTATATTAAATAATAACGTTTTTAAAAATCGACTTTCTGGTTCACACTTTTGTATCTAATCAATTATGTATTTCTTTATTTCTCTCTATAAAAGTACGCAAGTGTAAACAAAAGAATTGATGATGATAAATGCAAAAAATCTACGATTGTAAAATAGATTAAATTAAAAAATAAAAATAACTGTTAACATTAGGAAAATAAAAACAGGCCTATCATACGAAGAAAAAAATAACGAAAATTTTGGTATATAGATCGTTATGTGTAGTTCAGAATCTTCGGAGGAGATAGCTCACGACTTTACAATGGAAAACTCTGTTACGGTATTATCTATATAGATATTTTGTTACAATATTTTATATTCGTTTGGTTTTGAATTGAGAAAGAATTTATTGTCTTTAATTTTATCTGTTTTAAATGATATCATCTTTTTGTGGAATTTAAATGGTTTTGAAAAAGACAAAGGCATCTCCTTATCGTGCAACTGAAAGTTGCTGATGGCTTGCGCCATCTATCGGAATAAATATCAACTATTCGTTGATATTTTTAGTTATTCCAGAATAGGCTGTATTTATTATTAAATGGTTTTGTCTGGCGTGAAAGTATTCGGATGCAAATAATAAAGCTTGAGTTATGACCCATTGAGGTGATAAGTTAATAATTTAAGTTCTTTTCTATATAAATATTGTGAATATACTGCATTATTTTGTAATTTAATTAGTTTGATCGAAGAAAGATAGGATTAAAACGGAGCATATTGTTTGATTCCTAGTAGAAATAAAGCAGAACTCTCACCAGGGGGTCTGTGGAAGGATGGTCTAAACCGTTGGTTTTCGACCGCTACGACCCGGGTTCGATTTCCGCATTGGGCACTTTTTTCTGATAAAAAAATATACTCTAATGGCCCCCGATTCTTGCAAAAGTTCAACCCCACCAGCGAGTGCAAGTAACCAAACGGGGCTCTGGTACATTTGTAAGTGCAAAGTCGAACTGCTTTTCACATGTATAGACATGTGGTGTACTTACAGTAAAAGCAGTCGCCAACTTCTACCCACCATGATTATAATGACCTGTACCACGTGTACGGGGATAAGCAAAAAAAAAAAAAAAGAACTCTCACACAACCGATTTTCTCTTATTCACAGAATATTCCATACTTCAGAGAATCGATACGTGGAGAGATTTTATCTTCACAATAAGAGGGATAGTGGGATATCATGGATAAGAAGAGATAAGACGAGTCGATAGCTAAGACGAGTTTCTTTAATAAAGAGATATAGCCTCCTACAACAGATTGTAATACGAATACAAGACTTGTATCACAGCAGCTTGTCGAAGGACGCTATTGTCTTAAAACTTGTCGCCATCAGGTTCTATTTCTTCGTGCAGATATTCTCTGTTATTTAGTTAAAAAGACATATATTGGATCAAAATATCATATATTTTACCATTATATAAGTTGGCTGAACGCCAACCTTTATCAAGGTATTATAACAGTTCAATGTGTAAAAAAATAGTACAAATGTGATATTGTATTGGGATAAGGTGCATAAATTATGAAAAAGGCATCTCCTTATCGTGTAACTGAAAGTTGCTGATGGCTTGCGCCATCTATCGGAATAAATAGCAACTATTCTCGATGATTTTTAATTATTCCAGATAATAAGCAACTTTCAGTTGCACGATATGGAAATGCCTTTTTCTTAGTTTAATGTGTGCAAACAACAAACTCAGCGCCACATAATGTTAATCTCTGTTATGTAAATATTAAATAGCGTAAAATACTTCTTCATTTTTAATATGATATAAACATAAGGTAATAAGACCAAATAAATAAATAGTGTGTGACGTTTCGGTAACAGCGTTGTTACCATCTTCAGACAAAAGTACTGAATGAGAAATTTTACCACAGCATGTTTTTAAATAGTTACTGTTATCAAGTGTGTAAACAAGATAACAGATAAAAAGAAAATAGTTATCTGAAAAACACAGAATAATATTCTTATATTTAAAAGTGGAAAAAACCTGCTATGTGGTAAAATTTCTCATTCAGTACTTTTGTCTGATGATGGTAACAACGCTGTTACCGAAACGTCACACACTATTTATTTATTTGGATTTGGTCTTATTACCTTGTGTTTATAATCTATAATCCAAATTGTGCCTTAACAATAATATTATATAAATACACAAATTTTTTTGAATCTATTCTATAAGATATGAAATTACTTGATTTTATTCTCAGTTGGAATTGGGTTGAGTGGGAGAATGATAACTTAGGTGTATATAAGCTGTATGAAGTAGTTGCTAAGGGCACAGCAATTCCATTGATACACACCTCGATCATAATTGTACTTGTTTATTGGCTCATCCCTAGTACACGTGGTACAGGCCATGATAATCATGGTGGATAGAAGTAGACGACTGCTTATAGTGTAAGTGAACCACATGTTAACACATGTGAAAAGAAGATACACCCATACCTCGCTTTGCGTCGGAGTTACGTTCCAAAAAAACACGACGCAAATTGAAACGATGCAAAGTGAAAATCAAATTTTGGTGGCATGGCGCAATCAAAAACAAAGTTGTTGCCATATTTAGGGAAAAAAAAAAAATTGAAGACTCGAATCCAAAACAACGCAACTTCAAAAATCTAAAGACGCACAGTGAAAATCAGTAAAAATTAAGCAGCAACGCAACTTCGAAAAAAACGCAAAACGAAACGACGCAAAGCGAGATATTGGTGCATATAATTGTACCTGAAATTTGAAACTATTTTCACTAAATTTACTTGTATTGGTCAAAATATAAATTTCTGATCAGTATGTTCTTGTATATTTAATATAGTTCCTCTTTATAAATGTTAGGTTTGTGAAGAGATGGTACATACCATTGAATTTTGACAACCACGGCTCAGGATTGAATCCCGCTGTAAACACTTTTTTCCCCTCAAATTTCGAAACTATTGCGCGTATGATTCTTTAAAAAAAAAAAACAATTTCTACTGCCCTTACTGCAATGGAAAAATTAATAGGAGGGCCTAGCTCATCAGTGGTGAACCCTCCCAGCGGTTTCGCCAGTTTAATCTACCATACCGCTGTTATATTGCATTTTTAGGTCTTCCATTTATAGTGATACTGTTGCTAAACTCTTGAAAATGAGCCAGGCCCTCCCATTAATTATTACACTACAGTAAGGACATTAGAAATTGTTTTATATTTAAAAGAATCATACGCGTCTATAATAGTTTCGAATATACATAACAGTGTATATATCTCTATAATCCATATTTAGGAAGCTTGTTGGTCTTACTAAAGAGGTATAAGTCTGTTTGTGATCATTTAGTTCGAAAGATAGCCTCTTAGATATAAACTGAAGACTACTTATAAATTTACAATTCACTGAGGGGAGAGTTTATCACGACAATATAAGTTTTCGGGTGAAACTGTCCTTCGATGGGTGTAATTACGATATTAAAACTTAGAAATTATATACATGTTATATAAATAAAGATGAGATTTTCTCTTGTATTTAGATCATGTTGAAGATTATGGTATGGAAATACAGTCGTGGTTGAAATCTTTAAAGTATGATAATGAAAAATAGTTTTGATCATTAATTTAATTGAGTTAAAGGGATATATAAAAATACATAATTTTATAAAAGTAATGCCTGGCTTAAGGCGAGTAGAATAAGGAAAACAAAAGATTATTTACATAATGTACAAAAGTTTTGAGCCGGCCACCGAGATAAAACAAAAACGAGTTTTATATGCAAAGCGTGACCTCTGGCGGTCGATTTAACAGAATATTTGAATTAATGATATATAATTTAAAATGAAATAATATTTTAATATAACATAATTTTAAATAAAATATTTTAATTTAACATACATACCTATATATTGTTACATGGTAGTTTCGAATTTTAATATAAAATTTATAAAACATGAAATATTTATAAATATGTTTTGATACTTTCTATTCTCTTCTATTATTGATATTATTTAAACAAAAAGATAAATAAAGATACAAGCTCTTTTTAAAAGAATGGGCTCCAGCTTTCAATTTCTATTATTAATATATAATACTTGTTTCTATATAGATGGGAGTTGTTGAACTATATCTATAATGTCATTCTTGTTCCAAATTTTCCATTCGAAAGCAAATATGAATGTTTCATAGTCTGCCTCGAAAAGTATTGAAGTAATGGGTTGAGAGATATGGCAGTTTGAAAGATTTGAAATGTATTTATGTTTATTTTCATTCTATGTTTATTTACAGAACAAGTTGATCTGAAAGCAGAGATATCGGTTGTTACAAGAAACTTTGCCATAACACCGACGAAGGGTTGAGAGATAGGAAAGTTTGAAAGATTTGAAATGTATTTATGTTTATTTTCATTGTTTATTTACAGAACAAGTTGATCTGTAGGCAGAGATCACCGGCTATTACAAACAACCTAGCTCTCACACCAACGAAGGGTTGAGAGATAGGGCAGTTTGAAATATTTGAAATGTATTTAGGTTTATTTTCATTCTATGTTTATTTACAGAACAAGTTGATCTGAAAGCAGAGATATCGGTTGTTACAAGAAACTTTGCCATAACACCGACGAAGGGTTGAGAGATAGGACAGTTTGAAAGATTTGAAATGTATTTATGTTTATTTTCATTGTTTATTTACAGAACAAGTTGATCTGTAGGCAGAGATCACCGGCTATTACAAACAACCTAGCTCTCACACCAACGAAGGGTTGAGAGATAGGGCAGTTTGAAATATTTGAAATGTATTTATGTTTATTTTCATTGTTTATTTACAGAACAAGTTGATCTGTAGGCAGAGATCACCGGCTATTACAAGCAACCTAGCTCTCACACCAACGAAGGGTTGAGAGATAGGCCAGTTTGAAATATTTGAAATGTATTTGTGTTTATTTTCATTGTTGATTTACAGAACAAGTTAATCTGTAGACAGAGATATCATCGACTGTTACAAGCAACCTAGCTCTCACACCGACGAAGGGTTGAGAGACAGGGCAGTTTGAAAGATTTGAAAGGTATTTGTGTTTATTTTCATTGTTGATTTACAGAACAAGTTAATCTGTAGACAGAGATATCATCGACTGTTACAAGCAACCTAGCTCTCACACCGACGAAGGGTTGAGAGACAGGGCAGTTTGAAAGATTTGAAAGGTATTTATGTTTATTTTCATTGTTGATTTACAGAACAAGTTAATCTGTAGACAGAGATATCATCGACTGTTACAAGCAACCTAGCTCTCACACCGACGAAGGGTTGAGAGACAGGGCAGTTTGAAAGATTTGAAAGGTATTTGTGTTTATTTTCATTGTTGATTTACAGAACAAGTTAATCTGTAGACAGAGATATCATCGACTGTTACAAGCAACCTAGCTCTCACACCGACGAAGGGTTGAGAGACAGGGCAGTTTGAAAGATTTGAAATGTATTTGTGTTTATTTTCATTGTTTATTTACAGAACAAGTTGATCTGTAGACAGAGATATCATCGACTGTTACAAGCAACCTAGCTCTCACACCGACGAAGGGTTGAGAGACAGGGCAGTTTGAAAGATTTGAAATGTATTTATGTTTATTTTCATTGTTTATTTACAGAACAAGTTGATCTGTAGACAGAGATATCATCGACTGTTACAAGCAACCTAGCTCTCACACCGACGAAGGGTTGAGAGACAGGGCAGTTTGAAAGATTTGAAATGTATTTATGTTTATTTTCATTGTTTATTTACAGAACAAGTTGATCTGAAGGCAGAGATCACATCGACTGTTACAAGCAACCTTGTCCTCACACCGACCAGGTCAGGTCATACATAATTCAACAACGACCGTTAGTTGATGACCAGCAGACAATTGGCTCCATTGTCCGACACGGGATGACTCTATACCTGGGTGGCAGCAGAGAATCCTTCCTACCTATCATATATATTCAGTAGACTCTCCTATAACGCGAGTTTTTACAACGCGATAAAAAATTGCGACAAATTTATTTATACAACGCGAATTTTCGTATAACGCGTTATAAAACAAACTGCGTAAATTTCCTTATTGACAACTGTACAATACATTTGCATATAAAATAATATAACATTTAGTTTTGTTTTAGTATATAATTATTTTTCCTATATATACACTATTTTATACAATACATTTTTACATGATATTTGTCACTAACAATTTACCCTAACAACATTCGCGTTATACAAGTTTTATTTCGTACAACGCGAATTCCTATAACGCGATTTCATACAACGCGGAACACATTAATCGCGTTATAGGAGAGTTTACTGTATATTTATTATTTTAAAATGCTTATTTTGGATCATATATTTTTATTTTCCAATATTTCGTATGGCGCAGATACGCGAGCATCTCAAAACAGTATTGTTCCCCGAAGAAGTTTGGCGAGTTACTATACGAAATATTGCAAAATAAAAATATATGATCAAAAATAAGCATTTTTAAATAATTTATTTTTAATTATTCCAGAATTGGCCAAAATCTCATATACAAATTCATATATGAATATGGATATATCCATGAATTTTTAAACAGATTATTGTTCATGTTTTTTTCTTCATGAAAAAAAGGTGTCCAATGCGGGATTCGAACACGGGTCGTAGTTTTCAATATTCGATGCTTCATACCACTGCTCCACCAGCCTCTCCTTTATTCCTACTAAATATACTTATAATGCGATGTGGGGTTAGAGTATTCACAGAGAAGTAGTTCCAAGTTGACTTTAATTAGACTTGTAAAACGTCTCTCACATGACACATCGAGTTAGAATCAACCAAACGTCACATAAAACCCCGCTCTAACACCTCCCTATGCTCTCTAACATTACTCAAGCAATAAATGGAGCCATAGGAGCGACCATAATCATTAGGGGGAGAAAATTAATTAAAGGGTCCATAAAATTCAAGACGCTAAATTATTTTCAACGCTGCGATAAAACGCTGACTGCTACCAGAAAGTCCCACATTCCTTTTCAACGTTCCTGAAACATTCAAATAAATTCTAAACAAAGACATTTCTTTTTGCATTGATGGGGCTTATTCGTTTTTTTTTTGTTTTTTTTGCTTATCCCTAGTACACGTGGTACTGGCCATGATAATCATGGTGGGTAGTTAGCGACTGCATTTACTGTAAGCGCACCACATGTCTACACATGTGTACGACTTTGTTCGACTTTGCACTTACAAATGTGCCAGAGCCCCGTTTGGTTACTTGCACCCGCTAGTGGGGTTGGACTTTTGCAATAATCGGGGGTCATTGGAGCATTTTTTAAACAGAAAAAAGTGTCAAATGCGGGAATCGAACCCGGGTCGTAGTGGTCGAAAACCAAACGGTTTAACCAGCCTTCCACTGAACCCCTAATTCGTTCTTTTTAGGAATGGATCAGAACCAATTACTCCGTGGATAGAGATAGCTCTTTGTCATTTCTCCATACTCTCTCACGATGACAATGCAAATATTTTGAGTTTGCCAAAGGTGGTGCTGTGGTTTTGTCACCGACCCGAGTCAAATAGTTTTCAGAGATGGCCGATTTGTGTCTTTCTTGACTGAAACGTGCCTTTATAAAAAGTAAGAAAAAATAGAGAAAAAAAGGTCAGATGTTGATATTATAAATATAAATTAGGCATATCCTAACCACTAATATGAGCATATTTAGATGTCTGAGGGCAATCTAGTGGAACAAGAAACAACTGGACGTCGATTTATGCTTATTCTACAATATTTGGCCAACCTATTTTCTCGATAAATCAGGTAAAGCCAACCACGATCAAATTCCGGGCTGTTGACCTTTGTCGCTAATTTTCTTCTAAAAATATATAAGTAAAATTTATATTTCTACAGCCCTTACCGTGCAATGAATAAAATTTGAAAAGGGGATTGCTCATCAGTGGTGAACTCCCCAGTGGTTTAATCGTTTTGATCTCCAGACCGCTTCACTATTGTATTGGAATGTATTTCTTAAATACCCTGTACTTGTCATAGAGGGCAGTGAGTCTCAATGATTATATTTATAACGATGAAGACATACATTCTATTTTTAGACATATAGAAAATGAGATATACGCACAGCTTCATTAAGATCACCGGTCTTATACAGAAATACCGTAGGAAGGAAGCATAGATTTAGCTCCTTTACTCCAGGCAGCACATAACCCAAAAACAGCCTCCAAGTCCGAAGCATATCCAGTGGCCACACCGTGCATACGTCAAGGTTAGCGTTTTACTGAAAAGGCGAAAGTGGAATCAGTTGCGCTCTAGACTTCGCTTTCCTCATCCAAATAGACCACGACATTCGGCGAATCCATCGCAAAAGGGATATTTCTTATGATTTAATATATGAGCATTTTAGAGAGTAGGGGACAGTTTATATTCATATAATATATATATAGCAACCACCAAAATAGATGGTTCAATAGCTCATATCACACACATACAGCTTTATTAAGACCACCGGTCTTATACAGATTCACCACAGGAAGGAAGCATAGATGGAGCTCCTATACTCCAGGCAGCACAACACCCAACAACAGCTCATGTCGAATCTACCGGAGGTATTTTCAGAAACAAATTACCTTAGTGCCCGATCACACCACGAAACATTCGCAGCAAGTTCGGAAATCAATAGCGGTTTGACGCAATCAATGGACACAATCGAAGCCATTAGAATTTACATCAACAACCACAGTAGATTTAAATACTCCTGCGGAGAATTTATACGGTGTAATAACGTATTGATTTCTGATACCGTCAAACTTCGATACCGAATTGATGTTTGGGCAACATTCGTTGAGCAGTAACACAGCTCGGGGCAATTCCACTTCTCGTTCTATTGTACGCTTAGAACGGAATATATAACATTGGTCTTCTTTTTCTATATACACTCATGAACAAAAATTAAGGAAGTTGTACCTTTTTACAATGTATATCGGGATTCAGACAATAACTCTGAAAGATACACTCATGGACAAAACTTAAGAAAGTTGTACCTTATAGCATGTATATCGGGATTCAGACAATAACTCTGAAAGATACATTCCTGGACAAAACATAAAGAAGTTGTGCCTTTCATCATGCATATCGGGATTCAGACAACTCTAAAATATATTTGATACCCAGTGACCTTTATTGAAGACATACGAGATAACCAAATGTAAACAAAATTGTATCTGTCTCTTCAAAAAATACAGTTGACCGGTGATATCAAAGAATTCCCACTTGCTTAAATTTTGTCCATGAGTATAGTTATTCCACACTAACGATTGTGAAGATATATTTATATTATTCCAACCTGTTATTTAATTAAGAGGTTGACATTCAGTCGGTAAAAATACTAGCTGTGAAAATATTCTCCAATTAACTTTCTTCTACTCCGGTCTTGTTTTATATTATAATTGTCGCGAAGAAAAATAATTAACTAGGTTTCCGAATTACTTTAAATATTTATTTAATTAGTTATAGGAAATATTTTAAATATAAAGTTACACTATATACATGAGACCCAGCAGTTAGAACAAGAGGGGAGAACTGAGTTTTTCCCCCTTCCACGTGGCGCCACTGTTTTCTCCGACCGGTCGGTCCAGTCAAGATAAGAGGGAATACTGTCCTCCTGACAATATTGTCCATATCCCCTATAACACATTCACAAGACTAATACATTGATATAATGACCTTATATAACCTATCTCAATGTTGGAATTTAATGCGACGATAATATTCATGAGTAGAAATGAGCCTTTACCATATTTTGAACAATTGAAATTTTCTGCGCAGATTGTTCAGATTCCAAGAATATGCCTCACAAACTCACGATGACACTTCATCAGCTGAAATATCTTTTGGACAAAATCGGTCGATTCTATAACTCCTTCTGTTAGGATGTTAGGAAACCTTTGCTGTACTGATGAGTGTCATTAGCTGAAACCATGGTAAACAGATTGTTGTATAGTAATATCTTTTTGAAAATAGAGCAATCCATAAATAAATCTTTGAATAAAAAGGCATATATTGGATCAAAATATCATTTACCATAAATGATAGAATGATTTGTATATGATAGGTAAAATAAATGATATTTCGATTTAATATATGCCTTTTTATTCAAAGTAATATCTTTGTAAGAAACTGCGATGATTATATCAACACAATGTTTTGATGCATTTTTGAAAAGAAGATAAATTTTCCGATCATAATTCGTTACTTAGTAATATACGTTAAGTTTCATCTAGATATCAAATCGAAGTTATTTCAAAGTGTATGTGCATAAATTCCAAGTGACTTACACGTGTTGGATTTTCTTCAGAATACCTTGAGTTTACTCCTGTGAGAGGGTACGACCTCAAGTATGCAAATATTAACCAGCGTAAGTTCCAGGTAAAAAAAAACACTTTAAATGGTTTTTATTTATTGCTCTTTGTAAATGAAGCATCCATACACTAGTGAATGATTCAAGCTTACTATGAAAGGTACTCTGATAGACAAAAATTGAAAATTTAAAAGTGTTTTATGTCGCCGATCGTTTGTTTTTCTGAAGGAGACATGACAATTTTGTTTACACTTGGTTATCTCGTATGTATTCAGTAAAGGTCACAGTAATATCTTTCAGAGTATTGTCTGAATCCCAATATACAACCTAAAATGTACAACTTCCTTAAGTTTTGTCTATGAGTGTATCTTTCAGAGTTATTGTCTGAATTCCGGTATACAAGCTAAAAGGTACTACTTCCTTAAGTTTTGTCCATGAGTGTATCTTTCAGAGTTATTGTCTTAATCCCGATATAAATGCTAAAAGGTACAGCTTCCTTAAGTTTAGTCCATGAGTGTATCTTTCAGAGTTATTGTATGAATCCCGATATACATGGTAAAAGGTACAACTTCCTTTAGTTTTCTCTATGATTGTATGTAATTCGCTTTTACTTACTCAAGTATACATTATACAATCCATGATGATCATGGTAGACAGTTAGCGACAGCCTCTACAGTAAGTACATCACATGTCTACACATGTAGAGAGCAGCTCGATGCTTAAAGGTTTTCCAAGAATCTCTTTGGTTACTTGCATTCACTTATTGGTTTGGAATTTTACAAGAATCGGTGGAAATTAAAGCAATTAATATGAGCAATAACGAGCCATCTATATATATGACATGAAAGCATTAAAGCACGAATGGTTCTTTTACAAGCCAAGCCCCTCATATACTTTTCATCGTATTAAGGATAGTAGAATATTTTATGTATAAAATAAACATTGTACTTTTAATGCTTTTATTTTTATTTCTTAAAATTAAAGATATTCGGCCAGTAAATATTTTATTATCTCGACGTTTCGACAAAATTCTTTTGTCCTTTCGTCAGATGCGAACAAAAATTGAAACATATATAGAATAATTTTTAACGCTTTGCCAAATGCTTTAATTTGTATTTGTTCCTGAAGATATCAAAAGAATTTTGTCGAAACGTCGAGATAAGATTTATACATGCCGACGTATCTTTTATTCTAAGAACTAAGAATGCCGGCCAGGCAGCCTCGATCTTTACGCTTGAATGCTTATACTAATTCTTAATAATAAAATAAGGAAATGCTTTCTTTATTTTTAATATCAACACCTGACTACTTATTTTTTATTTTTTCTCTTGTTTTTTTTTTCATGTGTTAAGCGTATTTACGCTTATTTAGCCTTAAAATACCCATTTCTTGGTTTTTCAAGAAGCCTCTGGGACCAAAATTCTCTTTGGTCGCAGTGGTACAGCCTACTCCACACTGACGAGCGCCAACAGCGCGGAACGCGTTCGTGGATTGCTTTTCTTGATTTATCAAGAAATTGGGTTGGCCAAATATCACGGAGCAAGCTAAATAAACGTTTAGTTTATTTTTGCTCCACTAGATGGAGCTCTGCTATCCAAAAAGCACATATGGTCAGGATATGCGTTCTTAATTTTTGATAATTCTTATATATGGAAATAATTTATTTATAAAAAAGTGCCCAATGCGGGATTCGAACCCGGGTCATATGTTACGAAAAGCATGGTACGTACCATTCCTCCACCAAGCAACGTGTAGTTATAGCTTAGATGAAGTATATGTAGTGTAATTATAGGGAGACAGACAGGATTGGATTGTCATTACCTCCAATTAATTCGAATAGTTCCCATCTCGCTGTGACAGCTATCCATATATTTAACTTTTAATGATAAAGCAAATATTTATAAACTTATGTAATTCTACTGTCCTCAAAGCTTATGTCCATAGTTCTTCTAAAATACCCATTCCAAGAGTCTACCAACAGTATCACTATAAAAGGAAGTTCCAAAAATGCAATATAACAGCGGTATGGTAGATTAAACTGGCGAAACCGCTGGGAGGGTTCACCACTGATGAACCAGGCCCTCCCTTTAATTTTTCTATTGCAGTAAGGGCAGTAGAAATTGTTTAATTTCAAAAATAATCTTACGCCTTTAAAATAATTTCGAATTTTGATAAAGCAAATCGTTGATAATTTAGCAAAAACGTAAATTGAATTAAAAATTTATTTATTTATTCATATTTTGATTGTGATAGCATATCAACTGTTACTCTCCATCTACGCTACATGCACTTAAGACCTAATGTCTTATACAGGGATTTGCCAAAAATCTGCAGATGAAAGAAGCATAAAATGTAAAAATCAATTTTCGCATTCATGATAATGATGTGGATAAAATATCAAATTTTAAGATAAAACCTTTAATACATTTATTCTCGAATACGATCTGTATGAAAATTCAACCATAATGTGATAGTGCATTGGTGAATGTCCCCTATCAATGTTATCCTCGTAGCGCCATCTCTCGGTGAGAATTTGAACTAATTTACTCAATAGTACTATACAATTCAATATTATCTAATGTTAGAATGCATGATATATATATAAACATAATTGATAGCTCTTTTATATCTACAAAGTAACGATTTATAAAGAATTATGAAAAAGGAATATTCCTTATCGTTCAACTGAGAGTTTCTGATAGCTTGCGACATCTATCGGAATAAATATCAACCACTCTCGTTGATTTTTAATTATTCCAGAATTGGCCAAATACCCATTCTTGATTAATCAAGAAAAGCTAACCACGTACCCGTTTAGGGCTGTTGGCCCTCATTAGCGTGGTGCAAACTGTACCTAAACAACAAAAAAAGCTGGTCATTCAGGCATCCTGAAAATTCATGAAACGCAGAGAACTTTCAAGTGGTCGTTTTTCATCAGGCTTCGCAAAGTTATGCAAATATAGCTTGAACATATGTTTCTTGCTATCATGTGGCCTGGTGACTGCGTATAAGCCTGCCGTGTTAAATGATATAAGGATAACTTTTACAATTTGTGTTCCATCATATATTGAGATTTTCCTTTAACTACAGATTTATAATGATGAGAGCCAACAGCCCGAAACGTGTCCGTGGTTAGCTTTTCTTGATTTATCAAGAATGGGTATTTGGCCAATTCTGGAATACAGATTTAAAAGAGTTTTTAAATATTATTTGACGCAAAAAACATTCAAGTGGTCGTACATCATGAATCTTCGCAAAGTTATGCAAATATAGCTTGAACATATGTTAAACGCTACCCATTGGCCACCGCGTGTAAGCCTGCCGTGCTAAACAATATAAAGAAAACCTTTACGAGATTTATGGAGAGTTTTTTAATATTATTTAACTCAGAAAACTTTCAAGTGGTCTTGCATCATGAATCTTCGCAAAGTTATGCAAATATAGCTTGAACATATGTTAAACGCTACCCATTGGCTACCGCGTGTAAGCCTGACATGTTAAACAATATAAAGAAAACCTTTACGAGATTTATGGAGAGTTTTTAAATATTATTTAACGCAGAAAACTTTCAAGTGGTCGTGCATCATGAATCTTCGCAAAGTTATGCAAATATAGCTTGAACATATGTTAAACGCTACCCATTGGCTACCGCGTGTAAGCCTGACATGTTAAACAATATAAAGAAAACCTTTACGAGATTTATGGAGAGTTTTTAAATATTATTTAACGCAGAAAACTTTCAAGTGGTCGTGCATCATGAATCTTCGCAATGTTATGCAAATATAGCTTGAACATATGTTAAACGCTACCCATTGGCCTGGTGACTGCGTGTAAACCTGCCGTGTTAAACAAGATAAAGAAAACTTTTACAATTCGTTCCAAGTTATATTGCGATTTTTCTTTAACTACAGATTTATATAGTTTTTAAATATTATTTAACGCAGAAAATATTCAAGTGGTCGTGTTTTATGAGGCGTTGCAAAGTTATGCAAATATGGATATGTTAAACGCTACCCATTGGCCACCGCGTGTAGCCTGCCGTGTTAAACAATATGAAGAAACCTTTTAAAATTCGTTACACGATATATTGCGATTTTACTTTAACTACAGAGAAATGTGGAAGCATATCATTGATATATGCACATATATTCACTGAAATTTGTCAAAACTTACACCTACAATATAACATATGTTCAGTAGGAAAGTATACAAATACCAAAATAGACAACTTTTGCTTTTGAAATCCATCAAAATAACATTGAATTTAGTTAATCATCCTAGTATGGAACCTACTGCTGGTGATTGAGATTGAAACTACTTTATTTCAAAGTCCATATAAGATTAGATAAGATTAAATACCGAATAAATATGATTAAATATGATTATATAATGATAGATATATGAATAGATAGATATATTGGTAATAGAGAATATGCCATAATTCAAGTTTTGGCAAAATCAGACAAACTTCAGAATGCATACCGTGATTACGAACTTAGATTTCCATTATTTTAATGTATATATAAAGAGAGAGAGGTGACTTTTTGTCCATATTTCTATATATTAATGACAAATAGAATCATAAATAAAAAATCCTGATTGCTGACATGAACATTTTCTATAATTTTTTTTTTTCAAATTGAATTATGTATATAAGAGGATCATATTTTCAGAAAAAGAATGACTATGAAATAGGTAACTAACTTCTATATCATATTGACAAGAAATCTTGTAAAAAGATGAAGAGCTATAGATTTAACCAGTATGTCTCTTTCCTACTCAGAGTCAAAGAACGTTGAGAATACTGAAGGTAAAGATTAGAGAAAGAAGGACCGCTCCGTCGTCAGAATCGAATGACAGTTTCTAATCTGGCTGTTTGCTCTTCCTTCTAGGTGATCACAATGCAAGTATTTGCTGTCAAAAGTTGACAAATAAATTCTGAACAAAATTTCTACTAAATCTCGATGCATCCGTTGCTGATTCCATGCATCTGTGTCCTCCAGAAACCTAATGCACTCTCTCTAAACACGAATATCTCCATTTCTATATAAATATTTCTGAGTAGCGCAAATAAAACTTTGCATAACTAGAGTGCATATATCTAAATATGTAAATGAGCAATATGATAAAATTTGCACAACAAAATGTTATCTGATGTTAGCAATAGGTTGTTAGGGCTTCGCTGGTCAATCTCAATGCATCTATTGAGTGTAATGCTAACTATGGGTGGAGAGTGTTTTGTGATGGGCTCAAATAGGAAATGTGGGAAGTTGCCGGTGTTGGGCGGGATGCCGCGCGGGCCGCACCGACGGACGCCACTCACCTTGCAGCAGGTGCCGCCACTATCGACCTGGAACTGACGGCACCGCCGCCCGTGGCGCAACACGTGGTCCAACTTGTCTGGCCCAGGACTCAAACTTTCTGCTCCATGGTCTTGTTGACCGTAATTTCCATCCTATATGTCTCTTTCGCAGCTCTATGGTCTTGTTGACCGTTGATTCCCATCCTATACGTCTCTTTCGCAGCTCTATGGTCTTGTTGACCGTTCATTCCCATCCTATATGTCTCTTTCGCAGCTCTATGGTCTTGTTGACCGTTCATTCCCATTCTATATGTCTCTTTCGCAGCTCTATGGTCTTGTTGACCGTTCTTTCCCATCCTATATGTCTCTTTCGCAGCTCTATGGTCTTGTTGACCGTTCATTCCCATCCTATACGTCTCTTTCGCAGCTCTATGGTCTTGTTGACCGTTCATTCCCATCCTATACGTCTCTTTCGCAGCTATATGGTCTTGTTGACCGTTCATTCCCATCCTATATGTCTCTTTCCCAAATCCATGGTCTTGGTGACCGTAATTCCCATCCTATACGTCTCTTTCCCAACTCCATAGTCTTGTTGACCGTAATTCCCATCCTATATGTCTCTTTCGCAGCTCTATGGTCTTGTTGACTGTTGCTTCCCATCCTATACGTCTCTTTCTCAACTCCATGGTCTTGTTGACTGTTACTTCCCATTCTATACGTCTCTTTCTCAACTCCATGGTCTTGTTGACCGTTCATTCCCATCCTATACGTCTCTTTCTCAACTCTATGGTCTTGTTGACTGTTACTTCCCATCCTATACGTCTCTTTCTCAACTCCATGGTCTTGTTGACTGTTACTTCCCATCCTATACGTCTCTTTCTCAACTCCATGGTCTTGTTGACTGTTACTTCCCATCCTATACGTCTCTTTTTCAACTCCATGGTCTTGTGACTGTTACTTCCCATTCTATACGTCTCTTTCTCAACTCCATGGTCTTGTTGACTGTTACTTCCCATCCTATACGTCTCTTTCTCAACTCCATGGTCTTGTTGACTGTTACTTCCCATCCTATACGTCTCTTTCTCTACTCCATGGTCTTGTTGACTGTTACTTCCCATCCTATACGTCTCTTTCTCAACTCCATGGTCTTGTTGACTGTTACTTCCCATCCTATACATCTCTTTCTCAACTCCATGGTCTTGTTGACTGTTACTTCCCATCCTATACGTCTCTTTCTTAACTCCATGGTCTTGTTGACTGTTACTTCCCATCCTATACGTCTCTTTCTCAACTCCATGGTCTTGTTGACTGTTACTTCCCATCCTATACATCTCTTTCTCAACTCCATGGTCTTGTTGACTGTTACTTCCCATCCTATACGTCTCTTTCTTAACTCCATGGTCTTGTTGACTGTTACTTCCCATCCTATACGTCTCTTTCTCAACTCCATGGTCTTGTTGACTGTTACTTCCCATCCTATACATCTCTTTCTCAACTCCATGGTCTTGTTGACTGTTACTTCCCATCCTATACGTCTCTTTCTTAACTCCATGGTCTTGTTGACTGTTACTTCCCATCCTATACGTCTCTTTCTCAACTCCATGGTCTTGTTGACTGTTACTTCCCATCCTATACATCTCTTTCTCAACTCCATGGTCTTGTTGACTGTTACTTCCCATCCTATACGTCTCTTTCTTAACTCCATGGTCTTGTTGACTGTTACTTCCCATCCTATACGTCTCTTTCTCAACTCCATGGTCTTGTTGACTGTTACTTCCCATCCTATACATCTCTTTCTCAACTCCATGGTCTTGTTGACTGTTACTTCCCATCCTATACGTCTCTTTCTTAACTCCATGGTCTTGTTGACTGTTACTTCCCATCCTATACGTCTCTTTCTTAACTCAAATGTCTTATTTACCGTTCATTCCCATCCTATACGTCTCTTTCTCAACTCCATCGTATAGTATATCGCTGCTTCCCACCCTAAACTCTTTTCCCCAACTCCATGGTCTTATTGACAGTTGCTTCTCACCCTATACGTCTCTTTCTTTTTATCCCCATGGTCTGGAGACCGCTTTAATTTAAATACATGTTTAGCTCTCATCCTTTTGTTCTTTTTCTATTATCACTCCCTCTTCTTAACCGAGACCGTGCTGACTGCGTTTTTCACTCTTCAAATGCAAAATATTTCCCAATTTCTAAATATATTTCTTTTTTTATTCAATAATAATTTTAACTGCCTGATAATTTTCCTTATATATATATTCACACACACATATATATCAAAAATAAAAATGGCATACCCTGACCAGGAACATGTGCTTTACAGAAGGCAGAACGCCATCTGGTGGAACAGAAATCAACTAAACATCGATTTAACCTGTTCCCTGATATTTGGCCAATCCAATTTCTCGATAAACCAAGAAAAGCCATCCACGAACGCGTTTCGCTCTGTTGGCGCTCGTCAGCGTGGAGTAGGTTGTACCACTGCGACCAAAAATATTTTTTTGGTTCCAGAGGTTTCTTGAAAAAACAAGAAATGGGTATTTAAGGTCAAACTTGCGTAAATTTTATCTTTTATTTTTTTCTCTCGTTTTTTAATGTGCTAAGCGTATTTACGCAAGTTTGGCCTCAAATACCCATTTCTTGGTTTTTCAGGAAGCCACTGGGACCAAAAAATATTTTTAGTCGCAGTGGTACAGCCTACTCCACGCTGACGAGCGCCAAAAAGCGCGAAACGCGTTCGTGGATGGCTTTTCTTGATTTATCAAAAAATTAGGTTGGCCAAATATCAGGGAACAGGCTATATCAATGTTTAATTGATTTCTGTTCCACTAGATGGCGCTCTGCCTTCTGTAAAGCACATGTGCTCCTGGTCAGGATATGCCATTTTTAATATATATATATATATTAAAACTTGAAATAATAGTAATATTTTAGATAAATAGGGAATTGTATTAGATTAGCAAGCTAAATCTAAATTAAACATAGGAGATAAAAGTTAATGATTTTTTTTGTGTTTAAGGTAAATATATAAACAGTTTTTTATATGTATATTATATTTGAATTTTATTAAGAATAGAAAAAGGTAATAAAAGTAATTATATTGGTTAGAAAAAAAAAAGATATATATATTGACCCAAAGCAATAACGCCCCATTTATATATATAAAATGAAAGTATTTATGCACGAATGTTTCTTTTATATACAATACAAACTTCTACTGTCCTTACTGGGAAGGTTCACCACTGTTGAGCCAAGCCTTCCCAATATATTTTTTCATCGCAGTAAGAACAGTAGAAGTTTGTATTGTGTATAAAAGAAACATTCGTGCTCAAATCCTTTCATTATATATATTTATGTTATATAAAAATTGTAATTCATTTTAAAATTATTAATTTTAGAGCAAACTACACTGTAAAGTCGACCGCCAGATGTCGCGACTTTCCCTATATGAACCCCATTGTTGTTGTTTCCCGAGCGGGTCCTCCCGCCCTCTTCCTGCCTCCTGACCTCCGCGGACCCAATCCGGCCTAACCTGCCTCTTCCCTAACAGAGATCCTGTCCCTAGTCTCTCCAGCCTGGTCATAGTGGTTTTATATATTCCGTTTTACGCGGCCATTGGGGCTCAAAAATCATTTATTTTGGTTAGCAGCCCCGTAAATAAAGATATTTTCTCTTTCCCGAGCGGGCGATGTCAGTGTAACCCGTCCACATTTTAGGGCAGATGTTGTTGTTGTTTCCCGATGGCCGGCTCAAATCTTTTGTAGATATCTAAATACTCGTATATAATCTTTTATTTTCTTCTTTATGCCTCAAATTAGGTATTTATTCCTTAATTATGTATTTTGTGTTCCATAACTTCAATTAAAGCTAATTCTTATCTAAACTATTTTTTAAAATAAAAAGGCATATCCTGACCAGGAGCACATATGCTTTTCAGATGGAAGAGCGCCATCTAGTGGAACAGAAATCAACTAGATGTCGTTCTGCCATCTGAAAATCACATGTTATCCTGGTCAGGATATGCCTTTTTTATTTTTAATATCAATACCTGACCTTTTTATTTATTTTTTCTGTTATAAACTATTTTATTATTTTCATTTCTCCACGACTGCATTGAAATATCTCAATAATTGTCTAAAAAATCAACAGAATTAAAAAAATAATTATATATATGTAGTAAGGTAGTTGTTGTTGCTGTAGGATGACTGTGGCATGTTGGTTGCAGTCGTGGTGGCCACAATGTTTAGAGTGGTTTCAGGCGTGATTAGGATTACATAAAAGGACGAGACATGTTGGATGTCACCACAGAGATGGCGAGAGAGTAAGTGAAGCCGACACCGGTCAGGGGAGATCTGTCTAGAGGGTTCTGTCAATCCTCGTGTCTCCAAGCGGACTAATCTGTTTGAGTAAGAAGGGGGCACACCTGGTAACCCGACATGTTTTGGACCTTTTTCCTGTCCTGGTGCCGACTGTCACTCACTCGAAATTTTATTTTTGTCGTTTAGGTAATTGAACTATAACGTTATAACACATAGGGATATAAGTATATATTGGAATATAATGAAAGGATTTAAAACACGAATGTTTCTTTTATACATAATACCTAATGTGCATAGTTTTCTTGAAACCCATTTGTGAGATTCCACCCTTCAGTGCTGCGTATATAAGCAGAATTATCCAATACAGTATTAAAGTTCCGAGAAGCGGTCTGGTGGATTAAATTGGCGAAACCGCTGGGAGGGTTCACCACTGATGAGCCAAGCCCTCCCAATATATTTTTTCATCGCAGTAATGGCAGTAGAAGTTTGTATTGTGTATAAAAGAAACATTCGTGCTTCTAAATCCTTTCATTTTATGTGTATAGATGGCGCGTTATTGCTTTGTGTGAATATATTGGAATATATTACAATATATATAGGTGATCGTTTTATTACAATATAACATTTCTATAGGAACCAGAGAGTCATTCATCTGTGTTCTGACTTCTTGGCTGCTAGTTCAGCCCACTCTGTGTCTTATTGATCTCTTTGTTCTTCCAGTCTGCTGACCCCATTCTTCTTCTTTTGTCCTTTCATCTCTTTGTCATCCATCTTGTCATCTCTCATTCTTACCTGCTTCTACTTAACTCTTACTTCTTATTTGCCTTAGGTACAAATCTTTTATTGAAATTTCTCAGCCATTTCCTGGCGTCTAAATACCCTGATACCATGATGATCAATTGTTTTCTCTGGCAATAATTCAAATTATCGAAAATAAACAAAGCTTTTATTAATAATTATTTAACTAAATTTTCACAATGGATATGATTTTTTATAATATAATATAATGCGGCTTATAATTGTAGAACGACATTTGAAAATTATCTCGCATGTGTTATTTTGAACGGAAAATCAAAATTTATTTTAAGGAGAAATAACGATTATTTCTAACCTTAGAGATGAAGTATGAAAGGATGAATTGTGAAGTGTAATGAGGGAATTCCCATCCCTTGGCACTTTTATTTTGCGTTTATCATTACCCTTCATAATTCATTCTTTCATACTTCATCCCTAAGGTTAAAAATAGTTGTTATTTCTCCTTAAATTAAATTTCGATTTTTCGTTCGAAAGAAACACATGTGGGATAATTCAAATATATATTTTTGTCTATAGAAATATCCGTTATTCGTAACTCATTTTTAGTGTAAAAATCCATTATATATGATTAAATAGAGACAAAAAGTAAAATAGGAGTAATAAAGCAATTGTATTCTAGATTTTATTTTTTAAATTATTTAAATATGATTAAATTTTAATTTGTTTCTGATAACCTCGGGAAAATTGGATTTTTATGACTGAAATAAAACATGGGGTCTAAAGTGGTCATTAAGCGGAGTAACATAATATTTTAATAATAAAAATTATCACAAAGCAATAACGCGCCATCTATACATATAAAATGAAAGGATTTAAAAGCACTAATGTTTCTTTAATGCACAATACTAACTTCTACTGTCCTTACAGCGATAAAAATATATAAAAAATAATAAAAATCTTAATTTAATTGTTTAGCTTTTGCTTGTTGAACTGTCAATATGGACAAAGCAATCTGCAATTAATTTTTTTAAAATTGTAAAAAAAAAAAATTAACTTTAAAAAAAGAATGTTCCTAAAGTGGAACCTTTCCCTATAATTATGTATCAGAGCAATGTATTTCAGAAGAATGTCTTTAGATTTTTGGCATTTGAACATTTTTATTGACATATTGTCAATAGGGCTTTACAAAATGAATGAGAAATAATAATATTATAAATAATATTTACACTGATTTATGATCGTTAATATAGAGGCTGCCTGGCCGGCATTCATATTTCTTGAAAATAAAGATACTTCGGCCAGTAAATCTTTTTTATTACCTCGACGTTTCGATAAAAATCTTTTGTCCTCGTCAGGAGCAAACAAAAATTATACATTTAGCAAGGCGTTAAAAATCTTTCTCTTAACATAACAAGAATTTTAACGTTTTGCTAAATGTATAATTTTTGTTTGCTCCTGACGAGGACAAAATATTTTTGTCGAAACGTCGAGGTAATAAAAAGATTTACTGGTCGAAGTATCTTTATTTTCAAGAAAAATGATTTATGAGTGAGGAAGACTCCACCATCTTGATAGGGTCCTCCTCCAGACCAGGATTCTTGGACCCCCTGTATATCCAGGGCCAGGAAGTGCCTATACGAGCCTTTGCAGATGCGAGGATGGCCAGGGCGTCGTGGACATGCCCGAAGATCCAGCTCTGCAGGTCAGGGGGCCGCTGTATGTTGGTGAAGGAATATCTTTAGAGGAATTCTCTTGATTAAGTTATTCAATAAAATGATAGAGATAAGCTTTGAGAGAACTGTAGAAATATTTATAGAGAGTTTCTCCATAGTGCCCGGTGTGTATGAAGACAACATCCCAATACAATAGTACAGAGGTAGGTTAGATTAAACTGACGAAACCGCTGGGAAGGTTCGCCACTGATGAGCCAGACTCTTCTAATATTTTCCATCGCAGTAAGGACAGTGGACATTTATTTTATTTGAAAAATAGAAGAAAAATACGCGTAAAATAGTTTTATAATTGATATATAGATGGTGTTGGAATACCTTTTGTCTAATGAGAGAACCATGATGTATAATTGGTTATTAGGAGTGTTAAGCCGTTACTTTTGTAGTTATCTTGTTTATAACTTGATGTGGTATCTGTCGGGAGGGAGGGTTCGCAGCGACAATTGTGTCGAGAGAGATTGAGATTGAAACTACTTTATTTCAATGTCCATAAAAGATTATATAAGGTTAAATACAGAATAAATATAAATATGAATAAATAATATTATATAATGATAAATATATGAATAAATAAATATAAATAGATATAAAATAATTGATAAATATACACATATATATAAATATATACAAGGTCTTCATTCGTGGCGCCCACCGCGGGAAAGACTCCGCCACCGGTGGACTGCGAGAGTTCACAGAGTGGGCAGGTCGATGTGATGGCTGGTGTCACCCAACTCAAGACCAAGATGGTACTTGTAGATGTTCGCCTGTCGGGAGAGAGGGTTCGCAGCGACAATTCTGTCGGGAGAGAGGATTCGCAGCGACAATTCTGTCGGGAGAGAGGGTTCTCAGCGAAAATTGTGTCGGGAGAGAGGATTCGCAGCGACAATTCTGTCGGGAGAGAGGGTTCGCAGCGACAATTGTGTCAGGAGAGAGGGTTCGCGGCGACAATTGTGTCAGGAGAGAGGGTTCGCAGCGACAATAGTGTCGACACAGATCGCCCCAAGTAGGAGCTCAGTTAACAAATCCTCTAACGACGTCGTTACATTTTATTGGATTATTAAAAATAAAAAATGGCGTTACATAATTACCAGGGCAGCTAATGGCAACATCGGCAGGGAACAACGGGCACTAAAAACACACCTAATTAAAACAAGGGACAAATTAGAGGAAATGAAGTTAGCCGCTGAAGGAAAGAAAAAGTTCGTCTTCCTATAAAAACAAGACAAGTTCTTACATGGATTAGATTGGGCCGCAGTGTACTAACTTTCTTAGTTCACAGGTCGATTGGGTCTTTGAATTCCATACAATTTTTCTCTACTTATTGACTTTAAAGTATATTAATCAACAAAGGGTATATATCCCTTCATCAATGATGATCAATACAGGATTTTAAAATTATCCCGAAAATGTTTCTTTTCAACGAAAAATCAAAAATTATTTTAAGGAGAAATAACGATTATTTCTAACCTTTGGGATGAGGTATGAAAGGATGAATTGTGAATAGTAATGATAAACGGAAAAATAAAAGTGTCCAGGGATGGGAATCGAACCCACAGTGTTCCGCTTACCGGGCAGATGCCATGTCCACTAGGCTACCCTGGACATATTTTTACGTTCGTAAATAATCTATATAGATAATACCGTAACAGAGTTTTCCATTGTAAAGTCCTGAGCTATCTCCTCCGAAGATACTGAACTACACATAACGATCTATATACCAAAATTTTCGTTATTTTTTTCTTCGTATGATAGGCCTGTTTTTATTTTCCTAATGTTAACAGTTATTTTTATTTTTTAATTTAATCTATTTTACAATCGTAGATTTTTTGCATTTATCATCATCAACTCCTTTGTTTTGAAATGCTTCTTTTGTCTTATTACTACAACCAATCGTGATGAAACTTTGGGAAGATGTTTAGTATACTACCGGGATGGTTTCTGGCTAATTACTCTTTAGAAATAACCTTTCGTTGCATTTTTATTTACGATAAAACGTAGATTCACTCGCAATCAGCGCCCCCTCGCGGAAGAAGTATGGCCTTAAATAGCCTCGCATGAGCTTATTTGTAACGTCAAGTTTGGCCTATAGGTTAGGTACACAGCTTCGCACCCCCGCAACCTAGGTTCGAGGCTCAGCGTGGGTGTTTTTTTTTTCATTTCTTTTATATTATTGTAGCAAATTATTAAAAATATTATTTTATTTGAAATGTAGGCTTTTTAAAATAAAAATTAACATTCACATTTTTTAAATAATATTTGTAACAAACCTAGGTTCGAGGCTCAGCGTGGGTGTCTTTTTTTATTTTCGTTTCTTTTATATTATTGTAGAAAGATCTGTTTTTACAGCATTATTATATTTTGATTGGTTTATTTTAAATATGTTTGTTAGGAAGGCTCTATGTAATACTATTTGGAGCACATTTTACATTTTAAACACCTAAGCCCCCCTCTTTTTAATATTGTAGCAAAGTATTAAAAGTATTATTTTATTTTAGATGTTTGCCATGAAACTTTGGGAAGTTGTTTAGTATACTATCAGGACGATTTCTGGCGAATTATTTTAGAATAATATTTATAACAATAATTATAGCGAAATTACGACATAGTGATTATATTCTGTGTTTGTGCATATATTAATATTTAACAGAAAATGTTAGAACGTTCTATTAGAATATCTCGAAAACAAAAAACAATACATATAAACGAGTTCACTGACATTTATTAATGCAGTGATTATAATCAATGATTACAATGAAGGGCTATATTATCGATATATATAAAAAATCACTTTCAAATTTTAATGTAACGTTCCATTCTCAATCCCGTAGGGCTTTAGATTGGCTAAAACATTTTTATCTTTATAAGTGAATATTAACTTTACTGTACTGAATAGTTTAGTATAATGTTAATTTAACATATTACAATTTAGCCACAGCAACGCGTGGCCGGGTTCGCTATTTATAATATATATTTCTGATTCATTTGATTATGATTATAATTTGTAAGTACTTTGTTATAGTTTTTCATTTAAATAGAGCTCAATTTTTGTGTATGTTTTCTATTTGCAGTATCTTTCCTAATGTCTTTGGCAACGTTTTTTTCCCTCATAAATAGGCTGAGGTTATATTATTTTTCGAATTGTAGATTGAATTATTACTTTTATTCTATAAAAATTATCTTTTATAAGTGTTTGTTATAGTTTTTCATTTGAATTTAGCACAATTTTTGTATCTGGTTATCTTTTTTGGCATCTTTTCATCTCTCTTTGGCATCTTTTTTTTTTCTCATTAATAAGACCTAATCCAAATAATTTAATAGTGTGTGACGTTTCAGCAACAGCATCAGACAAAAGAATAAATGAACTAAAGAATAAAATCTCATTTTTTTCTTTTGTCTGATGATGGTGACATTTGGATTAGGTCTTATTTTTTTTTATTAATTTGTTATAGTTTTTCATTTGAATTTAGTTCCATTTTTGTGTCTTATTTAATAAATGAACTAAAGAATAATTTGTGTCTGATTTTCTTTTTTACAGTATCTTTCATAATGCCTGATTTGATTACTTGATCTGTTATAGTTTTTCATTTAAATTTAGCTCCATTTTTGTGTCTGTCGTTTTTTTTCTTCTCATAAATAGGCTGATGCTGTATTTGTGTACTCAATTGTTGCTTTTTGTGTCTGGTTTCTTTTTTGCAGTATTTTTTTGGAATCCTTTTTTTTTTCATCAATTGTTTCCTCACATGCTTGGAATTTTATTTTTATGCCTGTCCTGGCTTTCAGTTTTATAGTTTTCCTCTGCTTGGTTCTTATTTTACCTTTTTTTTTTCAGCGTCTTCTGTCATGCCTCGAAAAGGCCGTGGAAGACTCACTCCCCTAACAGCTAGGTGTGCTAATATGACTCGCCGCAGACACAAAACCCCAATTGCTATTTCTCTTGTTTACTTTTTTACCAATGCCTATAATTTTTCACCTGAAAGATTTTTTATTTTATTTGTTATTCAATAAATTATTATCACTTATTTTTGGTCTTCTTTTTACTTACTTATTTTACTGGGGGTTGGTGGAAGGATGGTCTAAGCCGTTGGTTTTCGACCGCTACGACCCGGGTTCGATTCCCGCATTGGGCACTTTTTTCTGAAAAAAAAAAAAAATGCTCCAATGGCTTCAGATTCTTGCAAAAGTCCAACCCCACCAGCAAGCGCAAGTAATCAAACGGGGCTCTGGCACATTTGTAAATGCAAAGTCGAACTGCTTTTCACATGTTTAGACATGTGGTGTACTTACAGTTAAAGCAGTCGCCTACTCGACCCACCATGATTATCAAGGCCTGTACCACGTGTACTAGGGATAAGCAAAAAAAAATTATTTTACTCATTGATCTATACATACAATTATTTGCATACAATTATTTACATACAAATATATGCATACAATTATATACATACACTTTTCTACATTTTTGCACTCTGCAGTCTAATATGTTGTTAATAATAGGGGTTTTAGACAAATATCAACTGTTGAAATTTGATTTTCCAAAATAGTTGAATTATCGAAATTGTCGAATTAGTTTGTCATATGATAGGCCGTAGGTCGAGACATCCAAAAAATGGTCGAATTATCGTGTGTTGAATTAATTAGATTATATTGTATATATAAAAATATAGAATTGTTGTTTTTAATGAGATCTTTTAAATGAATTTATTCCTTTAATATGTTGTCATATCTGCAATTTTTTTCCATTTCCAAAATATTTATTTACACTTTCACCAATGCCTATAGGATCTTTGCGATGGAACAGGTATGGTGTTCTAGCGCATGTGCTCTCATGTCCTTGAAGCACATATACTGACAGTACCCAAAGTTGAACACACTGTATAATGTCTGAAATATATGACTATAAAGAGGGCTCAAGGCCAAACCTTTGCTACAAGAGCCTGTGTTTACGCACAGACGCCTTTATGTTTTTAATGAGGTCTTTTAAATGAATTTATTCCTTTAATATGTTGTCATATCTGCAATTTTTTTTCATTTCCAAAATATTTATTTACACTTTCACCAATGCCTATAGGATCTTTGCGATGGAACAGGTATGGTGTTCTAGCGCATGTGCTCTCATGTCCTTGAAGCACATATACTGACAGTACCCAAAGTTGAACACACTGTATAATGTCTGAAATATATGACTATAAAGAGGGCTCAAGGCCAAACCTTTGCTACAAGAGCCTGTGTTTACGCACAGACGACTTTATGTGACTTTTTCAAGTGTGCGAACTTTGGATAGCATACATGTAAAGTTGAACCCAAGTATATATAAAATGTAGTTTTTAATGAGGTCATTTATCGTCTCCTCTGAAATATAGTTTGTAAATTTATATTCTGATTTTTTTTTTTTTTTTTCATTTCCAGAATATATATTTACACTTTTCACCAATTCCTAAAGTTTCTCACCTGAAAGAAAAAAAACTCCGCCTTTGCCGGTCCCAAGCCAGGATGAAAAAGAGGAGGGGGAGCAGTAACAAGCTCACTAAAAAAACCTGGGCTCAGCTGGCCCGGCTGATAGTACCTTGTAAGGGCTCCTAATCCAGGGATACATTCTTTTGGAGCTAAGTCAGTGGCCTGCCACTGAGTAGTGCTCCCAGTCTTGATGACAAAGGCAGACGCATTCTACTTCACCCAATCGTGATGGTTGTTAATTTCAAGCTTTACAAGCTTGACACTCTAATATGATTGAGTGAAGATAAGAAAGGAGAAAAAAATATTTTTTGTATTTTTTTTTGGCAATAATCTATTTATTATCAATTAATTTGATTTTGGTCTTTATTTATTATTCCCCTGCTCTATACATACATTTTGTACATTTACAATGTCAGCCATTTTCTCTGTAAAACCTTTTTAGCAGTGAAGTTATATTTGAGCAACAAACAATTGTTGAAATTTAAAATGGTCGAATTATCGATAGTGTTGAATTACACTTTGTTATATGATAGGCTGTAGGTCAAGACAACAAAACATGGTCGAATTATCGAGGTTATATTGTATATATAAAACTAGAAATGTAGTTTTAATGAGGTCCTTGAAATATTTTCATTCCTTTTATATGTTGTCTTATCTGCGATATAGTAGCATTTTTTGCAATTTTATTTTCTGATTTGTGTCATTTTTTCACTCTAAATATATTTATTTAAACTCTTCAACTAATGCAATAGTTTCTTTCCTGAAATTGCTTAGCAAACATGAGTTGGTTGTATTGTTATGCTTCGGATATATTTTAATCCTAAGCAGGGTCTTTACGAATGGTACACGTATGGTTACACAGTGCATGTGCTCTCATGTTCTTGAAGTAGTGTAGATGTGTTGTTTGCACTTTTATTTTCTGATTTGTTAGTATTTTTCTTCTTTTTTCATTTTAAATAATTTTTAGGCATAGGAACCACTGCCTATAGTTTCTCACCTGCGGGCCCTTCGAGTAAACCCGGGGCGTTGCCCGGGTCACTCGGCTAGTACATAAAGTAATTCATAATACAATATAATGCGGCTTGTGATTGTAAAACGACATTTTAAAATTATAAATTTTTATTTTTCCGTTTATCATTACTCTTCACAATTCATCCTTTCAAACCTCATCTCAAAGGTTAGAAATAATCGTTATTTCTCCTTAAAATAATTTTTGATTTTTCGTTGAAAAAAAACACATGCGGGATAATTTTAAAATGTCGTTTTACAATGACAAGTCGCATTATATTGTATTGTAATAAAGTATTTATTTAGAAAAACCTATAGCTACATCAACCAATAATATATTTAATTTACGAAGTTTCAGCTGTCACTCTCTTCACTGTGTCCACAGCATCAGTCACTGAAACGTCAGGAGTTAAATCAACTATTGGTTAATGTTCAAATCTAAAAGCTTGAGGGATGAGTTTCTTTTGTAAATAAATCTATTTCGAGCTTTCGGGCAACGCTCTTCTACAGGAAAATTAAAAATAAAGTGAATTAAATTATATTACATTGAGATTAAGCGAGGCAAATGTATAACAAACTATAGAAAATAAATATCAGAAACAAACACACGTGAGACTACTCGTGCGTCAGATACATTTGTTATACATTTGCCTCGCTTAATCTCAATGTAATATAATTTAATTTACTTTATTTTTCATTTTCCTGTAGATGGGCGTTGCCCGAAAGCTCGAAATAAATTTATATTTACAAAAGAAACTCATCTCTCAAGCTTTTAGATTTGAACATTCTATTAAGGGATTAGCCTATTAATTATAGGTTGATGTAGCTGTGTTTTCTCTGAATCTACTACCAACCAACAAATGATTTTCAAAACCAAAGGATTTATATTACTTTAGGGATTAAGGTTTCTTTTTAACATAACACATATATCTGTCATCAAAATTCGAAACTATTATAGACGCGTATGATTATATATTTATAATTGTATGTAATTCTACTGTCCTCAAATCTTATGTCCATAGTTCATCTAAAATACCCATTACAAGAGTCTAGAAACAGTATCACTATAAAAGGAAGATCGGAAAATGCATTATAACAACGGTATGGTAGATTAAACTGGCGAAACCACTGGGAGGGTTCACCATTGATGAGCCAGGCCCTCCCATTTTTCCAATGCAAAAGTACTGCAGAAATTGTTTATTTTTAAAAGAATCATTTGTGTCTATAATAGTTTCGAATTTTGATAACAGATGGCGCGCTGGTGCATCATAACATATTTGTATGAAATGAAAGAGAGAATTAAAGAACGGATGTTTGGATTTTAGGCATAAAACAAACTTATACTGTCCTTACTGCGATACTAAAATTCCCATGTGAGCCGTCAGGAAATGCCTTTTTTGTTTTTTACTACCAACACCTGACCATTTTTATATTTTTCTGACGCCCACACACATGAATTCTATTTGAAAAACCTAGGTAAGAACATTACTCGGTTAGTGCCCGGACTAAGCCGAGATTTCGTTGTTTTTTATTACGGCTGAAGGTTTTTCAAATCAAAGAAAATTACATTTCAAATTTTTGGAATAGAAGATACATTTCAGTGGAAATAAGGCGAACAATATACAAGTTCAGAGAAATGCGCTATTGAATCAATAAAAGTTGAAAGCAATATTTCTGGAGTTGTCCAATCCACAGAGTGAAATATCGGCAGCGACTTTTATTAGGGCCATAAAACAATATAAAATGTGGGAACCGATTTAGACTGAAGCACCAATAGCTGTACCTGGAACTGTGCACGGATGGGCGGTGAAATTGTGGTTTACTGGAGTTGGGTAGACTGAAGCACCAATAGCTGTACCTGGAACTGTGCACGGCTGGGAGCTTATATTGTGTCAAACTGGATTTGGGTGGACTGAAGAACACTAATAGTGCCTGGAGAAAATAGAGAAGGTACCATAGACCTGAACCTTCGAATAAAACGGCAACCCAATAGTTTTCAACTATAAGCATTGATCTAACCGTCTATCTAAAATTATAGGAGGGCCATCCAATAAATAAGTTTCCCTATTTTTTTTCTGCAAACAAAACGTTGTAAAGTTTAGTTAGTATTGTAATAAATGGTCTCTAGGATGCGTTGGAAGCGCGTGACCTTCAAAATCAAGCTACTCTAAGGCGCAAGTCCGTAGCGCTTCAGTTTCCATTGAGCTACCACTGGTGAACGTGTCCACTTGCGAACTCCGTTCTGTAATTCTTTTTTTTTTTTTCACGGCGAAAAATAAAACTGCGGTCAATATTCATCGCAATTTAGTGTCAGTATATAGTGAAGGATGTATGAGCATCCAAATGGTTCGCCGATGGCGTTCATGGTTCTTGGAAGGACGGCAAAACGTGCATGATGACGAGCGAAGCGGCAGGCCCGTTACTGCTACGGACAATGAAGTCGTTGCTGCTGTTCGAAATGTGGTGGAAGCAGATCGCCGCGTCACAATTGACGAAATAATGATTCGACTGCCTCCTGGAATCGAAATTGGACGCTCTTCGATTGGAACAATCATGTCAGATATTTTGAATTTTCGCAAAGTCTGAAAAGTCGGAAAATCACAAGCAACAACGGATGGAGGCAGCCCGAGCTTTTCTGGAAATGCATCGAAGAGATGGAGATCGACTGTTTTCCCGTATTGTCACTGGATATGAAAGCTGGGTGCATTATTCAACTCCAGAAACAAAACGACAAAGCTTGGTGTGGAAGAAGCCTGAGGAAAGTGCACCAAAAAAGGCAAAGGTCACAATCTCTGCAGGCAGAGTTATGGCTATCGTCTTTTGGGACTGTAAGGGTGTTTTATTGGTTGACTATTTACCCACAAACACTACGGTTAACGCTGCAAGGTATTGCGAAGTCCTCACTAAACTCAGAAGTGCAATAAAACGGAAACTCCTGGACTTTTGTCTCGGAAAGTGTTACTCGTCCATGACAATGCTTGCCCTCACGCAGCTCGAACGACCCAAACGTTGCTGGAAAACTTCAAATGGGAAATTTTCACACATCCACCTTATTCTCCGGATCTTGCCCCAAGCGACTTCCATCTTTTTCGAGCACTCAAGTTTCACCTTGGAGGCAAGCACTTTACGAATGATGACGAAGTGCAGGCGGAAGCGAACCACTGGCTACGAAGACAGGACACGGCTTGGTACAACAGTGGTACCAAAAAATTGCTACAACGGTACCAAAAATGTTTGGAAAGAAATTGTGATTATGTAGAGAAGTAGTCTATGAGTTGTATACTGAAAATAAAATAACTGCATAATTGTAAATAATGTTATTTATTTGCTAAAAAATAGGGAAACTTATTTATTGGATGGCCCTCGTATTTTACATATTCACTGTAATATAGTTTTTTCCCCTCTGAAGATGAATACAGGAATATTTCTGAGGGTAGTGTCAGCAAGGCCGTCGAATGAAGGACTACTCTAATGACCCTATTGATTTACAGTAATGTAGAGAGCGTTGCTACAACCGTCTGTCTACGTAAGGATAATTAACCTTAACAAACCTTTTTTTTATCTCTTTTTTTTTTGCTGTTGTCGTGTCCAATGAAGAGCCTCAGATGTCTTCATACATCTCTATCACAAAATTTGCAATTTCCACTATCTTGGTTGTGTAAATCTGTTGTTTTAGGTCCATGTCAATTTTCTGTTGTTGTTGTCGTGTCCAATGAAGAGCCCCAGATGTCTCTATATATTTTTATCACAGTAGTCGCAATGTCCACTATCTTGTTTTGCTCTTCATTGTAAAATGGGTGCGGTTGCCACGTTAGTCATCTCGGAAACGAACCAGAATTTGGTCAAATATTCCAAGGGGGACTCGTGTGGTCGGACTTCTCAAACACAAATTGACCACAGGGTTTTATTTATCATTTATATAGATAGCTTTTAGTTTTCTAATAGAGGGCTATCTGACATTTTATCTCGTTATTCTATAACGGTGAATTCTGGAGTTGTGTGAATTGCTTGATGACGTTTTACGTTGATATATATTTGTTTCTTCTTGAAATGTTACGTAGCATGTGGGGCAGGCTGATATGTAAATATATGTATATTTATATTGTTGCATCAATACGCCCTACATTTATTCGAAATATTCTATGATATTTAATATTTATTTAAAACAGATTATTTAGATTATCATCATTCCTTTTTATAGTTTCATTCTTTTTGTAATATTTATTGTACATATATCTTGATTGGTTATTGGAGTGAGAGAAGACCTAGAGGGAGACTGCGGATCACGACCTACGAGGAAGACGACGAATAAATAAACAAAATAACTTTAAAAGGTAATTTATTTTTATTTACTTTTATTTATTTGCTTTGAATATGGAAACCCGCTCGGGAAACGTGTATAACACCAAGAAGGAAGAAACCAAGGTCGACCCTGCAAAGCTGCAACTTGGTGCAACAATATGCATAAATTATATATAAAAACAAAGTTCGTCTCTCCCGTCAAAATAGACGCCATCTATTGACCTTCACCGCTATCGGCCTCGCGTCGGTAACAAAGCCACAGCACCAGCTTTGGCAAACTAAGAAGCGTCCACCTGGAGCCCATTGTTTCAGGCTAATGGACCTTTTCAGCCCAGGACGGACTTTATTCCATGAGATCCGATGGAATCTTCGAAATCTGCCAAAAAGATTATAAGCTGGCAAAGTGGCTGGCCAAATCTATGGCTAAAATAAAGATAGAAATGAATTTTGACGGGATAGACGATCTTTGCATTTATAGAGATGGATTTCCTCCTGAAAAAATCCAATTATACATATGTATGTGAAAAAAGGTCAGGTGTTGATATTAAAAATAAAAAGGCATATCCTGACCAGGAGCACATGTGCTTTTCAGAAGACAGATTTATTTTAATACATATGTATGTGGAATAGAGTATTTAATATTATAAATAGAATAAAATTCGCTGAGGAAAGAATTTCTTTTCATCATGACTATACAGGCTTTCAGGTATAACACCCCTTCGGCAGGTATGACTACGTTTCGTACCATAGTTATACCTGTCGCTGGGCTGTTACGCCAGAAAGCTTGTATTGTCGTTATATAAAAAGAAACACTTCCCTCAGTAATTTCTATTTATAATTTTACCGAATAGATTATAATATCAACAAGTATTTAATATACTTAATTGTGAAGCTGGTGAGCAAGCTTACCTGAAGATAATCTCGATATGAACAACTTGCCATTTCTGGAGTTGGAGCCGTCCACCAATCTGGCCCCCAATCCCGCGGATTGCCCCGGAATCTAATTTAAAAAGTCTCGGTGTTTACAGAGCGACCAATAATGAAATCTACTTCCCATCTCCGGACTGGCTGGGGTTCTCTTCTTACATATCTGGCCGGCTACATAGTTTTATATTTACATATTTGGCTGATCACATGGCTTTATATTTACATATCTGACCGACTACATAGCTTTACATACGTGGCTGACAACCTAGTTTTATATTTACTGCCAGTTAAACGCTTCTTAGCACAACTAAGAATACGTCTTCTACAGAGAAAATTATGTAAAAAACTTAAAAATAGATGAAATATATTGAACACTATGTAAAAGCATAACCAAGGCAGAACTAGAACACTACATGTTGGAATGTTCGTTTCTTGACTTAGAAAGAGACTTGCTTCTCCCGGGAAATGCTCAGACCTCATTATATTATTCAATATCCAACCTGACAGTCATTCACATTAAATGTATATAAATTTTACATGAAGGCTTTGAAATCAAAGACATGTCTAATTAAAATTTTACACAAATAAATTTACTGGCAATGCGTTTCTTTTAAATATCATCAAATATTATCTCTACAGATCTTATACCATTGCAGTAAGGTCTGTAGAGATAATATTTGATGATATTTAAAAGAAACGCATTGCCAGTAAATTTATTTGTGTAAAATTTTAACGATAGATGGCAATTAAATTTAATTTACTAATGTCTAATTAACTGTATCTTTCTCGAATTTCTCTATTTACTTATATAATATCCCTTCTCATATAATGGAGAATCTGTGTGAGACCAGAGAGTCTCAATAAAGGCTTTGTGTGTATAAAATTATTGAAAATCATCTCTTTTATATTTAAAAAAATAGCTTTAAATGATCCCATATTCAACATACCATGACGCTACATAGTCAGTATACATGTGAACATATGTGATACTAGAGGCAGACAACAAGCCAATCTGCTAAAAGGCCGAAATGGACTGGCGCTAATCAAGAAAAAACAGCCGACTGAAATAATAATAAGTTAAAAACAAAATTGTACGACTTTAAAACATGTTCACAATTGGGTAGAATTGGTGAAGAAATATTTGATGAGAAAATACCTAAGTGTTATATAGGATATTTTGAATATTTTATGCCCTTAGAATTTATATTCCGACTTTAGATAATTTTTATAATACTCAATTTGTTACAAACCACGGAAATTTCAAAAGTTTTTTAAAAAGAATAAAGGCAGTGGAGGATTCAAGTTGCTTTTGTGGTATTGAGGAACAAACCTCAAGACATCTACTGATCGATTGCCCTGCATTTCAAGATTATAGAATGAAGAATGAACTAGTTGTTTGTGAACTTAATGATTTGATTTCCGATAAAAATCATATTTAAAGTTCAATTCATTTTGTAAATACATTCAAAACGTTCTACAAAATCTGGATCTCTAATGTTTTCATGTGTTGAATAATGTAAATAACTTATGTAAATAAACCTTTCTCCTTGTTTGGCGCAAGTATCCCTTGCGGGATATAGCGCTTTGGAAATAAAATAATTGATAATTGATAATTGACTTTAGATAATCCTCCATTCTTGTATTTTTATATTTTTTGCTTATCCCTAAGTACACGTAGTACAGGCCATGATAATCAGGGTGGGTAGAAATAAGCGAATGCTTTTATCGTAATTGCATCACATGTCTACACATGTAAAAGCAGTTCAACTTTGTACTTACAAATGTGCCAGAGCCACGTTTAGTTACTTGCATTCGCTGGTGGGATTGGACTTTTGCAAGAATAAGAGGCCATTGGAGCATTTATTTTTTTTAAATAAAAAAAGTGCTCAATGTGGGAATCGAACCTGGGTCGTAGCGGTCGAAAACCAACGGTTTAGACCACCCTTCCACCGACCCCTTGATACCTGATAGTTATGTATATTTATCTCAAAATTCTACTAATTATTGTTCATTAAGAGCTTCTTGTTCTCGGCTGCTTGTATTTAAGTTTATGATAAGACCTTCCTTTCTTTCTTCCCCTCTTTTCATGCAGTGTAAATAACATTGTTGATTACTGGTATTATTACTGTTATTCCTGTATGTATCCAACATTTCTGCTTGGAGATTCCGTATAAGACTAAAAGGTCTTAATAAAGGTTTTTTTTTGTTTATGTTTGGTATTGAATATTTTGGGTATAATCGTATATTTTTGTTGGATTATATTTACAAAGATTTGTGGTACCCACTTTATATATATATATATATTAATTGAATAGCATATTTTGGATCAAAAATAAAATAAACATTTTATTTAATATAAATGCCAATATTTCAATAGGCTATACGCCTAACTTCGTCAGGGCTTTTCTTGTTTTTGAACTGCTTTGGTTCATCACGTGATGCCTTCACGCGAATATTTGCAACTCTGTGGGATAAAATTTAAAATATATACACACAAAAAATATTAATAAGAATAGACTATATATGTACATTTATAAAAATTAAAAAATAATATATGATTCCTAATAAGTATAATAAAATAATTTTAAATCTATTTGAACTGTAAATATAACGGAGGTATGTCAATTTTTCTATTAATACTGTTGGTATCTTTCATTGAGGTCCAACTTTCTAAAAAGAGTCTTGAATGTTGTTATATATAATTTCTGTTTTTTTCAAAATTTGGTATATGGTCCTGTTTGAGTGCGTGATCTACTAAAAGTGATAATGGGCTATGGTTTTTAAAAGCTGTTTTGTGTTGATTTACTCTTTCTTCAAGAGTTTTACCGGTTTCTCCTATATATGTTGCAGGGCATGATTTGCATGGAATGCGATATACTATGTTTGATTTAAATTGATGTTTGCTATTATGCTTAGTGTTGGGATGGCGTAAAATTTATTTTAGATTGGCTGTGGTTTTGTATCGGGTTTTGATATTGTAATTTTTAAGTATTCTTGTTATTCTTTCAATGCCATAATTGTATGGCAGTGCACAGTATTTATTCGGTTCTTCACTATTGTTTGTAGGACTGTTTGTGGGCTTATATATATGTTTCTTGATGAATATTCTTCGATATTAGGGAATAATATGGATCCAAGATGCAAAACATAAAAATATGCGAAGGTGGCAGAAAATAGAAAAGAAAGTCAGTCATGAAAAATGAAGAAACGGGTATTTCATGGCCTCTTACACTCAAGAACAAAACTGAGGAAAGTGAAAAGTCTTTGATTTCGCCGGTTATTTTTATTTATTTACTAGCAGACGTACCCGGCTTCGCCCGGGTTTTACCCGAGTAAAGGTTTGTCTAACGAATCTCTCGATAAAGTGAACATTTTTTCCCGGTCCCTTGAAAAATACTCGATAAGTTGAATAAAATCAATATTAATTGGTTCCCTCGGTAATTGGAAGTTAAAGGAATAGTATCTTGCCTTGGAATTGTATCATTATTCTTGTCTCAAATAAATTGCCGTGTCATCCTGAATTTTGTCTTTCCTAATTTTCTACATTACAAAATCATCGTATCATCAAGATAATATTTAGAGCAGATTGTTGAATTATAACAGATAAATTAGAATATTTATCTTGATTATTTTAAAGCGAAAAGTTATTTCAAAAATTTTATTTGCTAGAAACTTTCCCAGTACTATACTAAATAACTTCCCAAAGTTTCATGGCGTTCCAATGAGTGGTTTGGTCAGGCATAAAGGACAAACAGACCACACACACGCACACATACATTCATTTTTATATATATAGATTTATTTTAAGGAGACAGAGACAATTTTGTTCACACTTGGTTATCTCGTATGTCTTCAATAAAGGTCACTGCAATATCTTTCAGAGTTATTATTCCGATATACATGATAAAAGATACAACTTCCTTAAGTGTTGTCCATGAGTGTATAGTAACATTTAAAGGTAGCGTAGGAACCCACCAGTGAAACCGCTGGGAAGGTTCACCACTGATGAATTAAGCTCTCCCAATGTTTTTCTATCGCAGTAAGGACAGTAGAATTTTGTTTTATGTGTGAAAGAAACGTTCGTGCTTCAATGCTTTCATTTCTTATATTTGGCCAATATTTTCAATAAGGGTAAAACAACGATAGTTCATATTTCCACAGGTAGATGGCGCTCAGTCATCAATAATTGCTGCTGTTAGAACATTTCATCCGATATAAACAGGTAGAAGAATATTGGAAGATGAGTCGACATCACTGTCAATATACAGCGATAATATCTGTTCTCCCCTGAAGTTGAGACCAACTCCGCATCCAGCTAGCGCTCTGTCGACCAGACTGGCCGACTTGGCAGGTTACTTGCCTCACCTCGATGCCAAGCCAGGTAAGTGTTCTGAGAAGCTTGTGTTATACCGAGTAATCCACGCCAGGGGCTTACATATTGTTTACCTTCGCTAATGGAAGCTCCCGGGATTACGCCATTATCATGTCTGCGGTGGATTACCAGCTGGGTGGGATTTTGTGGTAATTGAGGCCGGCATAACTCTCCATAAACCGCAGAAATAGCCTGCTGCATACTGTCTTCTCCATACTGCTTGTCTCTTACTGCCTGCTCCATACTGCCTTCTCCATACTGCTTGTCTCTCACTGCCTGCTCCACACTGTCTTCTCCATACTGCTTGTCTCTCACTGACTGCTCCATACTGTCTTCTCCGTACTGCTTGTCTCTCACTGCCTGCTCCACACTGTCTTCTCCATACTGCTTGTCTCTCACTGCCTGTTCCATACTGTCTTCTCCGTACTGCTTGTCTCTCTCTGCCTGCTCCATACTGCTTGTCTCTCACTGCCTGCTCCATACTGCTTGTCTCTCACTGACTGCTCCATACTGCTTGTCTCTCACTGACTGCTCCATACTGCCTGCTCCATACTGCTTGTCTCTCACTGACTGCTCCATACTGCCTGCTCCACACTGTCTTCTCCATACTGCTTGTCTCTCACTGCCTGCTCCATACTGTCTTCTTCATACTGCTTGTCTCTCACTGCCTGCTCCATACTGCTTGTCTCTCACTCACTGCTCCATACTGCTTGTCTCTCACTGACTGCTCCATACTGCTTGTCTCTCACTGACTGCTCCATACTGCCTGCTCCACACTGTCTACTCCATACTGCTTGTCTCTCGCTGCCTGCTCCATACTGCTTGTCTCTCTTTGACTGCTCCATACTGCTTGTCCCTCACTGCCTGCTCCATACTGCTTGTCTCTCACTGACTGCTCCATACTGCTTGTCTTTCACTGACTGCTCCATACTGCCTGCTCCACACTGTCTTCTCCATACTGCTTGTCTCTCACTGCCTGCTCCATACTGTCTTCTCCTAACTGCCTGCTCCATACTGTCTTCTCCTAACTGCCTGACTCAAATGACCTGATGGCAAACTTGTTTAACCATCACTCATCCTATCAACTTCAGATATTCTAGAGTAAAATAAAGTGCCGCAACTTTATAAATATAGGACGGAACTAATCCTCGCTAATTTGAAAGAGCGAACTAATTAAAAAGAGCGGGGCATAATTTGTATTTAAGATAAATGTTGGTTTTTCCGCTCGGCAATTGTACAGTAGGTCGCTCTTTGACGATGTTCGCAGGAACTGTGGACAACGTCAACCTAGAGAGTAGAATGAGAACCGAACAATCGTCAGAATGGCTCTCAAACTCCCAGATTTTTTTATTAAAAACGACGTGAGCATGAGTGACTGCAAGAGACGCTTATAGGAAACTTAGAGAACGAGGGCTATGCACACGGCTTGCTCAGTGTCAACTTACTCTTGATCTGTGTACATCGACAAACACGTTTCCAGTGGTGCTAGAATCTTTCATCCTGGGATTTTACAGACTGAAGTAGAAATGTGAGGAGTCTCACTACAAATTTATCCTTGATGTCCAGCGAAGACATGTCTGGAGACGACAGCGTAGAGATATCAACCTGATTGTCACACACAATACGGCCTGACAACCGGGGGTTATGGTCTGAGATGTCATTTTATTTCATAGCTGGACCTACTTGGTTGTCATCTGCATTCTCACAGCACAGAGCTACGTCGACGGGATTCTATTCCCAGTTGCTTATGTCCATATTTAATTCAAAATACCATTTTAAAGAGGTCAGCGTTAGTATCGGTATAAAAATAAAACAAAAAAATGCAATATAACAGCGGTATGGTAGATTAAACTGGTGAAACCACTGGATGGATTCACCATTGATGAGTCAGGTCCTACCATTAATTTTTCACTGCAGTAAGGGCAGTAGATAATTGTTTAATATTTGAAAGAAACATACGTGTCAATAATAGTTTTGAATTCTCATGACCAGTTGTGTTGCCATTACGGCATCCTGGGCTTACATTCCAACAGGATAATACCCGACTACACACGGTAATAGTTCCTACTGATTGTCTTCATGATGGCCCAGCATAGCAAGGTCGTCCGATCTCTCTCTTCTATTGAACTCGTCTGGGGTTTGTTGGGAGGGAATCGCACAGTCCTGTCGGTACAAGCTAGAACTTACTGCTTTTAAATAATATGTATGTACCTCTACATACCTATAAGCTTATGTCCCTAGGTTCCCTAAACACCCCTAAGCTGCCTTCCATAGAAAATGCGGGGTAAATCCCAAACCAATCCAATACAATAGTAGAGCGGTCTGGAGATTAATTTGGCGAAACCGCCAAGAGGATTCATCACTGATGAGACAAACCCTCTCATTCAATAACTTATATCATTGCATTAAGGTCTGTAGAGATAATATTTTACGATTTTATTGAAATAAACATATTGCCAGTATATTTATTTGTTACAAACATATTGTTTCCGATAGTATGGTTCAATGTTCAATACACCTTTTGTTACCTTCAGTAAACCGGTATTTTATAGATGTTCTAATTCCATTGTAAGCTATATCTCTCTCTATAAATTACCATATATATAGACTACTAGCCGACTGGACCCGGCTTCGCCCGGGTATTGTTCGAGTGAATTTAACTCATGAATGAATAGAGCCCCCAACTGTTTTAAAACTTATAGTAATGATTTTTTTTTCTTTCAGCACAATGGAGATAAACTGCAAATAGCAAAATTGAATATGCTAGTAAAAAGAATCTGAAATATGAGATCAATTTCACAAACACATCTAATGAATAGAATGCTGTTTTGGAGGAGTGGTCTAAACTGTTGATTTTTAAAAACCATGACCCGGGATCATCGAATCCAGCTTTGGGCACTTTGTTCTGAAAAAAATAATTTCCCAATGGCCCCTGATTCTTGAAAAAGTCCAACCCCTCCAGTGAGTGCAAGTAACCAAACTGGGCTTTGGTATCTAAAAAATGAAGAAAAAATCTAATGATTAGTGTGAATTAAGCAAAATGGTCCTCGCAACCTGAAAATTTCACTTTCTCCACTTCACTTTCGGCTGTTCAAGAAGAAACAGCCAGATTAAACATTTTTAAGGGCACCTAATCCGGCACTTACATCTCTAAATAGTTAAGCAACTTTTATAAATGTAATATATCTGCAATACTGAAATACCCCGACTTGGATCTATAAACTATGTATAGAGAAAGACAAATTATAAATAAAATAAACTAATTATAATACTGCCGACTCTCGATAATTTGAAACTCAAGAGACCAAGGAAATATTTCAATTTATCAAGAGATCAAAATAACAGGAGTAAAATAACTAAGAGGAAGGGAGGAAAAAACCAAATAAACAAGAGTTTGAAGTTTTGTCAGTTTCGGAATATATTACTATGTTGATACACGATTGAATAAGTGACTTACCGCAAGTTTTTAAAGTAATAAATTTATTGGGAGATTTCGGATCTTTCCCTTTCTCAAACAAGAGTTTGATCTTAAAATTCGTGATTTATTATTTTAAACATTTATACAGTTATTAACAAATGTTCATTTGTGTCACGATACTATTCCTTCACCTTCAAATTACCGAAGGAACCAATTAATATTGGCTTTATTCGACTCATCGAGTGTTTTTCAAGGGACGGGAAACACATTTCAATAAATCGAGAGATTCAAATTAACTAGTTTCAAATTATCGAGAGGCGACTGTATATATATATATAGACTCATGGACAAAACTTAAGAAATTTGTTCCTTTTAGCATGTATATATATTTTTATGATTCAAGATTAAATTGTGAAAAGCGCTTAATAAAACTTCAAATATTTTCTTACAATGAGTTTATTTATTTTTTTTTTAAATTTTAAATTGCCCGTTGAAGAGTGATTATCACTTGAAAATTTGCAATTTAAAATATAAAAAAACTCATTGTGAGAAAATATTTGAAGTTTTTTTTTAATGAAAATTCGAAACTATTATAGACGCGTATGATCCTTTTAAAAATTAAACAATTTCTACTGCCCTTATTGCAATCGAAAAATTATTGGAAGGGCCTGGCTCATCAGTGGTGAACCCTCCCAGCGGTTTCGCCAGTTGCATAATATAATAGTTTTTTTCATATATACATTTTTGATATAATTTTTATATTTCATCTTTTTATTTTAAATATTTAAAGGAAAGAGAACGTTCAAATTTGCATGTATAGGAAATCCGCCGTTAAATAGGCAAATAAGGAGTGGTTTAAAAGGTTGGGTGCGCAATTATGACTCCACGTTTTTTTTTTTTAACTGATGAAATTATGAAATAAAATTATTCAAAAATTAAAAATAATTAACCCATTGTTATATACAGCATTCTCCTATAATTTGGCAGATCTCCCATATATGCATAGAATGATATTTTTATCATATATACTCATGGACGAAACTCGCCCTTCGTATGTTTTTTTTTTTTTTTTTTTGAAGGAGACAGAAGCAATTTTGTTCACACTTGCTTATTTCGAATGTCTCCAATAAAGGTCACTGTAATATCTTTCAGAGTTATTGTTTCAATCCCGATATACATGCTAAAAGGTTCAACTTCCTTATGTTTTGTCCATGAGTGTATATTGGTTATCTTGTGTGTCTTCAAAAAAGGTCACTGTAATATCTTTCAGAGTTATTGTCTGAATCTCTATATACATTCTAAAAGACATAACTTCCTTTTGTCCATGATTGTATTCTAATCGTCTATTCCAAAAGATATGGAGATATAAAATATGTGATAAATATATGTACAATTACCTCTAGCCATGTGAATGCCATGGAGAACACTTCCAATAGAGAGAATGGTCCTTGCCATGTTGTCACACGCTCTTCTCATCAATTGACTCTCGCGGTCCCAATTACATTTCCATCTCCCGCACCTCCTTCAATACCCAGTGTTGTCCTGGCTATGGTGAGTGGTTACACAACAATGGCAAACCCAATTTATTGTTGAAAATAATCTCAATGCGAAGTAAAGGACCAAATTAAGTAGATCTTTGATAATATATATACATAACCCTGACTAAGATAGTCGTATATCCTAGCGAAATATTGGATTTTTTTAATAAATGTTTTATTTTATTTTTGATCCTATATATTGATTAATGAGTAATCCATAATTTTAAAGTTATATTCAACAAAGATGCATATATTGGATTTATAAGTATTTTATTGTTCCAATATTTCGAGGGGCAACTCGCCTCTCTTTATCGAGGATGTTCGTGTTTTTCACTAAAACATACGAGCACGTGTATACCACTCTCGTTCTACAAGGCCAATGAAAGAATTGTATCTTTGACTTAAATATTACATTCAGTATATATACAGCTAATAATTATATTTAATATTATATATTATTATTTTATCTATGAAAGAGAGAGAGGTTTATATACAACAGTGTAATAGTTTAATTAAAAAGGCATATATTGGATCAAAATATCATTTATTTTAGCAATATTTCAGTTGGCTGAACGCCAACCTTTATCAAGGTGTTATAACATATTTAATGTGTGTCAACAACAAACTCAGCGCCACATAACGTCAACAGCATAAAGTTTTCAAAAAGGTTTGTTATATTCAATGGGGAGAAAAAAATTGATGTATAAATTTATATTATGGACAAAATAAATTTTGTAAAATATGAATGTGAATATTTTGAAAATTAACAATAACGCCTATATTATATTTATAATTATTTGTACTATGTGTAAAAAGATTATATATATATATGTGGCAATATAATTGTCGCGTTCAGCGGCGTAGCGCCCAGGCTCTATTTTGCCCAGACGCCCGAAGTCTCTTATTCTGGTCCCGGGGAGGAAAAAAACCGTGGAATCTCAAAGGTAGAGAAGAGCGATTCCCAAGAAGTCAAATCTACGGAAGTGTCTAAGGCAGGTATCAACCAAGGCGTAGACCTCTCGAGGGCGGGCCGAGAAACCACACGACTCTAACCAGTCAACATCAGTTTATTTTTTGTCACGAATATATATACATATAAATATTTACATATGACAAATATGTTTCTTATAATGGATTAAATTTACATATATTTAGAAAAATATAAATCTATAAGAAAATTAACATTCTATTCCCAACATACTCCCACCTTGAGTTTTTTCTACAGAAACTCAACCAATAGTTGGGAAACGACCGTTCATTCCAGTTCTTTAGGATTGGGCTATCTTCGTAGGGTCTTTACTGGCTTCTCCTCCGGAGCCTCCCCGGCGTGGTTCCGACTGTATACTCCTCAAGGTACTCCCCAGATCGGCGGGTATCTCTTCTGAAGACTAGCCCTTTCAATAGAGTCCAGATCTGGAACTCCTATTTCTTTGAGGTCGTGCAAGAACAAGACAGGGGTTAATGGACGTGAGTTCATCAAAGACTCTGTGTCACAGATAATGGTGTAAAGTTCCTCAAATTCCAAACGAGCTTGACCAAGAATCTTCCTAAGGAGTTGTTTCAGCAAACCAATCAATCTTTCCAGATCTTGTCTCCTACTTATTTTAGTTTTGACCCTCAACAATCCCAAAGAATCGCAGCATAACTTGAAATCCTTCAACCTCTTGTCCTCTGGTCCAGTGAAGGATTCCCGTTGGATAACTCTCACCAGCATCAGTTCCGCCCTTTTAATTTCATTCACAGTAAGATCACCTTTCACTCGCTGACCTATTGTTCCTCTCGCATTTGTTAAAAACCGGTTCATCCAGGCAGTTACTCTCAATATCTTGTAGTAGTTTGAAAAGCGATAGTAGTACTGATCTTTTTCCCTTTCAATACATGTTGATGTTAAAACAATCTTTCTCTTTTCCGAGTTCACAATATCTGGGTCAGGGTATATTTTCCTATGGGGCCAATCTCTTCTTGGTCTTCTCAACCAACTCGGGCCCTCCCACCACTTCGATCTCTCCAGAGAATCGGCTAAGCACCCCCGTGATGGTAAATCCGCTGGATTCAAACATCCTGGTACACGATACCAATCCTCTGTCTCACTGAGAGATCGGATCTCCATAACTCGATTCATTACAAAAGTCGCCCAGTTATCTTCCATTGCAATTTCTGGAACCTCTTGAGAACATTGAGCTTTACATCCTGAAGAATCAGGATCTTATGCCGAGGCATCGTCTTTAGGCTTAGAGGTATCGTCTGAAGGCTTAGAGGTATCGTCTGAAGGCCCAGAGGTATCGTCTGCAGGCCTACAGCAGTCATAGGACTCTGAACTCTTCCTTAGAGATCTCAAACCACTCAATATAATAGTCCTATGATCTACAGGATTCGCAATCCTTTCCGGTCTAGCACTTTCACCCGACTTTCTGGAGACTTGTCTCCCAAATTAAGACCTTTTCGCTGGAGTAGGCACTTGCCCCTTTGGAGAACTGGCCGGAGTATATAACATTGGAGTTACTGCAGCTCCAGAAACAGTTTCCTTCGATACAAGTTACATTCCATTGCTTGGAAGATATTTGCCAATTGAACCTTTTTCTATTGGCTCTCTCCTCACATAGGTGATCTGGACAGTGCAACCCTGCTTAGAAAGCGTTTCACCTTCTCCAACCATGCATCATCATTCAACCATTTACTTTTCTTCCGGATTTAGAGGCACGGGCACTCAACCAAAATCGTCTACAACGATTTCCCGCTCAAAACCATCAGTTGTCCATCTTTTTTTTTCCAAAGAAATTTGAGGTAGTCCCAATCATTATCTCTGATGGCGATCATCTGGAAATATCTTTTCAGGTCGGCCACAACTCCGAACTTATTCCTCCGAAGCTTTATCCTTATCTCAGGGATTCTTCTCAGCAGACTGTGTATCCTCTTCATATATCGCTTCAACGAGAATCCGTTTCGTCCTCGATAGGAAGCGCCGTCTTTCGCTGGCCGTACAGGCGCAGCCCTGGAGTCACACCCACATACAGGGCGATCAGGCAAATAGTATCCCTTTACTTTAAATTCCGCATCTCCTATCTGTCCTGCTTCCATCAATTTACTCGATGCTGGAATTCTGACAACTCTTTCCTCAATATCATCAATGGACTCAGCCTCACCATCTGCAATCTCCACTTGATCCGCGCCTTCAGCTACCGCTTTAGAGTTGCTCACCGATTCACAAGCCTCAATTGCAGTTCCAGAATCCTCCACTTCATTATCCTTGGTTTCAGCTTCAGAATCCTTTACTCCGTCGCCCTTAGGCTCATCTTCAGAGTCTTGTACTCCATCGCCCTTAGGCTCATTTTCAGAGTCTTGTACTCCGTCTTCCTTAGGCTCATTACCTTGTTCTGCATATGGCCTTTCTGCCATCCTTAAATCGGTACCTTGTTTTACATAGAGCAGCTTCACTTCTTCGGTGTTCTTTGAATCCATTCCTTGTTCCACATCCAGCACTTTCTCTTTATCTGCTTCAACGGATTCTTTCTCAACTTCAGCCCTATTACTTTCATCAACTTCTACAACAGACTTCTTCTTGACTTGAGCCTTTTCACCGTCTTCAGCACAGCGCTCTCTTACTACTTGAGCCTTATTACTTTCTTCAACAGCAATCTGCTTGGATGGCTCCTTTACCATTTGCTCGGATGATACCACCATCTCAGCATCTTCCTTAATAGAAGCTGGATCAACTCCTTTCATCAGGGTAACTCCGACAACACTTGGCTTCTCACTCATCCCGATTTCCAAACTGCTCCCATCGCAGATCCTCATATCCATTGTCAATTTGGGTAACTTAACCATCCCAGTTAGAGTCGGTCGACCGATTTCTCCTGGATATTCCTTCTTCGTGGCAGTTGCAGTTTCCCTCTGCATTCCTTCCGCTACCACCAGACTTCTTTTCTTTAACAAATATTTCCACGCCACGGCCTTTTCCCGGTATTCCTCTACCATCTTTAGATCTTTCTCTAGATCTTTGATGTCAATCAGCTTACCGATTTCTTCGTCTACCCGCCTCAGTTCTTCGTAGACATCCGAAAGCTGCCCCAGCAGTTCCTCGTGGTCACACTCCTTGTGCACGTCATATTCCTCTATTCTTTTCCCGTACTTGGATAAAGACGTGCGGAGTATGGTTCTCTTCTTCTTGAGTCTCTCTAGCGCTTCTTCTCTTTCCATCTTCTGATCCAAAAGGGTTCCAAATATAGGCACGGCTTTCTCCTCGCGTCCCGGCTGGGATGCCAAATGTCGCGTTCAGCGGCGTAGCGCCCAGGCTCTATTTTGCCCAGACGCCCGAAGTCTCTTATTCTGGTCCCGGGGAGGAAAAAAACCGTGGAATCTCAAAGGTAGAGAAGAGCGATTCCCAAGAAGTCAAATCTACGGAAGTGTCTAAGGCAGGTATCAACCAAGGTGTAGACCTCTCGAGGGCGGGCCGAGAAACCACACGACTCTAACCAGTCAACATCAGTTTATTTTTTGTCACGAATATATATACATATAAATATTTACATATGACAAATATGTTTCTTATAATGGATTAAATTTACATATATTTAGAAAAATATAAATCTATAAGAAAATTAACATTCTATTCCCAACAATAATAATAATGTGGGGAAAGAGAAATAATCACACCACAAGTTGGTAGAGGAACCCAGGCAACCAGAGAGAGATAGACGGGCCTGCCACCGCTGAGCGGCCGGCCGTTCGAGTCGAACACAATCACCCACTGCCCTAATAGTCCTGAGGTTCCAAGTAACGGGCCCCAACGGGCCCCTTGGAATGTCGCTGATCTCTCAAGTGACCGGACTTTACATCCTGTCTTAATAGTCCCGAGAACTCACGGGCCCCTCTGGTCGCCCCTTGGAATGTCGCTGATGTCTAAAGTGACCGGACTTAACCTGCCCGTCTCTCTCTGGGTCAACTGTAGGTTTGCTTTATTATTCCTGGAAGAGTATATATTATGACATATATTTATAAATGTATGTAATTCTGCTGTCTTAAAAGCTTATGTCCATAGTTCATCTAAAATACCTATTCAAATAGTCTAGCATCAGTATCACTATAAAAGGAAGATCGAAAAATGCATTATAACAGCGGTATGGTAGATTAAACTGGCGAAACCTCTGGGAGGGTTCACCACTGATGAGCCAGGCCCTCCCATTATTTTTTTCCATTGCAGTAAGGACAGTAGAAATTGTTTTTAAAAAAATCATACGCGTCTATAATAGTTTCGAATTTTAATATAAAAAATATATATTTAGAGTATTTTGTGATATGTGATATATCTAGGTCACAAAATCCAAATTTTCTATAATGTTAAAACAGAATCTATGAGAGATGAGGGTTAATAAATTTAATAAACTTATTTTTTTATTAAAGTATGTTGGAATGGTGTTTATTATCTTAGTGTTTTAAAAGTTATTAAATATACATTTTTAGCTCTAATGGAACTCTGATATTTTTCATTAGCATCCTATTATCGAGTGTTAATTAGATTTTAAATAAAGAAAGAAATTAATTGCCTTCTATGAAGTGATCCTTTATCGTTTAAAAGAAGCAATTTCAGTTTATGAAGCAAGTTTGGCCTGTTATCATCATTTTTGTAAACCCGCCATCTATGAGAGCGTTTGTTCTCTTGAAGTAGTGGCTATTGACAGATCAAGTGGGTCATCAACTTTATTTGAGAATGTACATTTCTCTGTGATATTTTTGAATCTATAAATCAACCTTTCTTTAATATAAAAACTATAAATATACACACAGGATTTACCACTGATGATCCAGGCCCTTAATTAATTTATCATTTCAGTTAGTGCAGTAAAGAAAAATATGTTTATTTTATGAAAAATTCCCCAAAGAGTGATTGAATCAACGCTCCCATTCAGAGGGATGGTAAGTATTGATTAGTCGACCTGGAGGTTTGTTTGTAAATATTTCCAGAGATTAAATCGTCAGTCAATACCTGGACTTTCTTCTTTTTCTGATGTCGTTGTGGTGACAGTGAAGGATGTCCCCAGGTGTCTTTTTGTCCAACCCACCAGATGTTTCGTGTTTCCCAACTTCTCCTTTTTTTACCCAAATGCCTCTTTATTCACCGCCATATGTAGAGCTGCATTTTAATATGCAAATTGCTTAAATTAAACAGCCATTTTGTGAAGTTTATCTTTCTATCTAAGATAGCTTTGTAGATTTTCAATAAAAATGTTAAATATTGAATAAAACTCAAATTAAAGAGGCAATAATATATTTTACTCTATGATTTATTTATATAATCTGTTCGATTTTTTTTATTGTTGACAAACAACTTCTTTATGTTCTTAGTGCTATGAAAAATTGGAAAGGCCTGGCTCATCAATGGTGAACCCTCCCAGCATTCGCCTGTTTAAACTACCATACCACTCTAATATTTTTCCGGTCCCAAGTCCGGTTGAAAAAGGAGGAAAGAGAGCAGTAATAAGCTTGCTAACAAACCTGGGCTCAGCTGGCCCGGCTGATAGTACCCTGTAAGGGCTCCAAGATACAGGATGAGTCTGTACTCCATGTTAGGAGTGGCTGCACATGGTGTCTGTTTCTCAAGTCAGAGGCGGCCATTTCATATTGGAGCTAAGTCGGCCTGCCACTGAGTAGTGCTCCCAGTCTTAATGACAAGAGCAGACTCCTTCTACCTCTCCCTAAGATAAAAAGAAAGATTGTATCTGGCTGTAGTGTCTTTATATATTGAAAATTTTATAAATTATTGGTAAATACATTCAACTACTTAAGACATAAGCTTTGAAAACAGTAAATATTTATACAAATATAATATTCAAATGCCTCGAGCAATTCTCTTCCGAAAGGTTTTTCATTTGTTAAAAAAATCACACACTAACTAGTAAAAAATATACACTCAAGGACAAAACTTAAGGAAGTTGTACCTTTTAACATGTATATCGAGATTCAGACAATAACTCTGAAAGATACACTCATGGACAAAACTTAAGGAAGTTGTACCTTTTAGTATGTATATCGGAATTCTGACAATAACTCTGAAAGATATTACAGTTATCTTTATTGAAGACACCCGAGATAACCAAGTGTGTATACACTTATGGACAAAACTTAAGGAAGTTGTACCTTTTATCATGTACTAGCCGAATGACCCGGGCTACGCCCGGGTTTTACCCGATTAAATGTTTTTATTCAAATACTATTCGTTACAATTATAAATTGGCACCGTGGATGTCACTTTTGTGAAACGTCCCGCTCCAAACTTTGTGTGTTTTTAAAATATAAAAATAAATATGTAAATTTTCACAACGATATTTGAAAATTATATTATTTTGATTTTCAAATACTATTCGTTACATTATAAATTGGCGCCGTGGATGTCACTCTTTTGAAACGTCCCGCTCCAAACTTTGTGTCTGAGAAGCGATATTTTTATAGAAAGATGATCTGGCTTTTTTTTTCTGCTCGAGTGAATGTTTTTCTGTTAGAATTTTGTTCCTGTCTACGAAATAATGAACTGGTTTCACCCGTGGTCTCTGCTTTTTGGAATTTTTCCAGATATAATTTTGTATCTGATAATTAAACATGATACAATAATATCGTCATAATCATTTTCTGACTAAAAATATATGTTTTAATAATTGATTCATATATTTTTTAAAATAGCCTATCGTCTTCCCCATATTTTTTTACCTATGTATGGAAATTTTGGTTTGAATTAGTGAACTACTGCGAATTTGTATACCGGACATACAAACAAACATACAAACATTCATTTTTATATATATAGAAGAAATCGGGATTCAGACAATAACTCTGAAAGATACACTTATGGACAAAACTTAAGGAAGTTGTACCTTTTAGCATGTATATCGGGATTTAGACAATAACTCTGAAAGATACACTCATGGACAAAACTTAAGGAAGTTGTACCTTTTAGCATTTATATCGAGATTCAGATAATAACTCTGAAAGATATTATAAAGAAAATAAAATTTCCAGGGCTAAGTTTCTTGCTCAAATTTTTATTCTCTAGCTTTCGGACCTGTCAGTCCTTCCACAGTAGTTCTGAAAGATATTACAGTTATCTTTATTGAAGACACACGAGAAAAACAAGTGTGAACAAAATCGCCTCTGTCTCCATAAAAAACAAACAGACTCCATTTACATCAGAGACATTCCACTTCCCTAAGTTTTGACGATGATTGTATTGTTGCCGTCTAATAAATAAGTTGGTTTTATGACATTGCGCTAGCAGATAAATTCTTGCAGTAAAAGATGACGTCATAAATGGCAATGGTCCTCTTGCTCTAGCAAACAGCCATATAAATGGACATACCTTTGACACGATTGTGTCTTTTTTATTATTCTACTTCCCTGATGGCTCATCACCTGGGTATTGGTTCTTCCATTTCATTAGTCTTACAATACTACTGGGAGTTCGGAAGGTACCATGAGTCCCATGTGGATCCTCTCTTGGGAATGTAATCCGGGTTAATGAAGACCATATCCCGAACCCATAGTCTTGAAGTGGCTTTCCGAATTTATTAAAGCTGGTGTTAAGACTGGTGTTTAGATATCCACCCAATCTATAGAAGAAGAAAGACAAGTCGGGGAGATGAGCTTCTTTTATACGAAGATGTTCGTACAAGCTTTCGGTAGTCTTGTCCGAACTCAAGATTACCGAAATTTATCCAGCCAATTTTTTTTATAATATACATTTTTTTTAATTAAACAATTTCTACTTCCCTTACTGCGGTGTAAAAATTATTGGGAGGGCCTGGCTCGTCAGTGGTGAACGCATAAACTGGCGAAATCGCTGGGAGGGTTCACCACTGATAAGCCAGGCTCAATTTTTTCCATTGCAGTAAGGGCAGTAGAAATTGTTTATTTTTTAAAAGATCCATACGCGTCTATAATAGTTTCCAATTTTCATAACAGATGGCGCGCTAATGCATCCTGATTCAATATTTTATGTGGCATGGCGACTTTAAAACATAATAATACAGAATTGGTAGAATTGATTCTTCAATCTGCTTATGCGACCAAGACAAAAGGTGATTAAACTGGTGAAATGGCAAGGGCCGATTTTCTGGGTTAGAATAAAACATAAATTTATGCGATAGGATGATATTGGTGTACTAAAATTGTTACCTCTCCCTTTGAAATCACAATGATATGGTTTATCTCCCCTATAAAAATCGTATTGGTTTTGAAAAAGTACGAATCACAACACCATTTTTGGAAAATTCAGAATAAAGGCCAACCTGTATACCATTATTTGGGCTGAATTTGCCAAAACTGGGATAGTGGCTTATTACGATTTGTTCTGAAGTGATAATTCAAATGAATTCCTAATGCATTTTGAAGATAGAGGTGCCATCTTTGCTTCATGAACATCACCCTACCGTAACTTTGCTATACATAGTAATTTATAACACAATATAACGCAGCTTATGATTGTAGAACGAAGTTTGACAATTTTACCGCAAATGTTTCTTTTGAACGAAAAATCGAAATTTATTTTAAGGAGAAATAATGATTGTTTCTAACCTTAGAGATGAAGTATGATAGGATGAATTGTGAAGAGTAATGATAAATGGAAAAATAAAGTGTCCAGGGATGGGAATCGAACCCACAGTGTTCCGCTTACCGGGCAGATGCCATGTCCACTAGGCCTGTCAAAATTCGTTCTACATAGTAATGTAACCTTGCGCTGGATAATATCGCAATATATTCCAAGAATTCCTGTAATCTATTTGGAATAATTTTATCCTATCCTAATTAGATATGTTTGGATTAGTGATTTAATGTTTATTACCACTGGGTGAACACAACATCCAATTATATCACACATAGGATAATAAATTCCATTTCGTCGAATACTTGGATTAATTTAGACTTACATCAAAGAATTATTGTCGTTCTTGGAGGTTCCACGTTAAGCCTAATCTACATGTTGATATATACACACATACAGCTTAATTAAGACCATATCCTTATATTTAAATAATTCGTCTGGGATTTATCACAAATAGTTTACCCTTGAGTATATATGCAATAAAGAACACAATCAGATTCGAATTAAATGCTCTATTTAGGGCTATCGTTCCAACCTAAAACACAGAACGCTTTGCCGACAGCAGAGCAAGATGACATGTGTTGTTTTGAAAGATATTTTCCACAGCATTTCTCATCACCTTAGTTTAACTTTCTGTTTTCTCATTCCACGTGAGAGAGGGAGCTGAGCCACGTGCGCCAGCTGTGTGATTGGGCAGTATGATATTGAAAGAGAGCATGCTAACATCAAATGGATCATATTGGTTAGTGTCTATATATCTGCAAGGAGCTGTTTGTGTGGCTAACGACATCGTTGTTCACAGAAAGGTTGCTGTTGGGAGATAATATTGGAGGTATCTGCGCGACACAGTGGGTTAGTGATTGATAGGAGGAGCTTGGAGTTTTGGTTCTCTTTGGTTGAGGGCTGCTGCTCTTTTATATAGTATAGTGCCGTGCGTACACAAGGCGTGTACTACAGATAGGTTCACAAGATGGGTACTATAGGGTAACATGGGGAGCAGCAGCCCCCTTAACAGCCCCACCACGAGAAGATAGAGAACATGGGACCGCCTGAAACACACGGTTAAACACGTGGAGACTTCCTTCATTGAACGCGAACCGGTTTCGAATGTTTGACACCCGCTCTGATCTCCCATATCGTACTTGAGACGCATATGCCCGCTCGTACTCGACTGTGACCAGATTCAATCTGAAGAGAGTCTCGACACCACAGTCTTGCGTGCATCGTATGGCTGCGACTCGTTCCTCAGGGCTGAGGAGTCATTTTACTAATGGTTGGAACTCAGGAAGTATCTCCCTAAACTATAAAAAGAGGGTAGGGTATCTGCACGCAGCAAGTAAGAAACAATTCATACCTTTGCGGGTCAGGCGGTAGAATCCAGCGGCTCCAGCATCCGAGCTGTAAACGTATGTGGTTATATGCTCCAACAAACAGCTGCCATCAACCTGGAAGTACAAAGCAAGTTTGGTGGTAGAGGTTGAAAATTTCAGCAGGTCCGGGGTTTGGGGCTGCAACAATTACAAGATATAAAATTCACTCACCGGGCATCCTCCTGGGAGACTGTGTTGAGGGCTTGACCTGGACGTGAAACAAGAGATATTAATTCAGTTTGGTATCGTCGTGCATCTTTGCTAACCTTGATCCACTTCTGAAGACGTCAAAGGAGCAGCCATCCTTGAAACACTGGAACACTCAACACACAGCCTCCTCCTTCACTAACTATACCCACTTACTCTGTAGTCTGGGCTCCACCATTGAAGAACTGAAACACCCAACACACACAGCCTCCTCCTTCACTAACTATACCCACTTACTCGGTAGTCTGGGCTCCACAATTGAAGAACTAAAACACCCAACACACACAGCCTCCTCCTTCACTAAATATACCCACTTACTCGGTAGTCTGGGCTCCACCATTGAAGAACTGAAACACCCAACACACACATCCTCCTCCTTCACTAACTATACCCACTTACTCGGTAGTCTGGGCTCCACCATTGAAGAACTGAAACACCCAACACACAGCCTCCTCCTTCACTAACTATACCCACTTACTCGGTAGTCTGGGCTCCACCATTGAAGAACATAACAACCCAACACACACTGTCTCCTCCTTCACTAACTATACCCACTTACTCGGTAGTCTGGGCTCCACCATTGAAGAACTGAAACACCCAACACACAGCCTCCTCCTTCACTAACTATACCCACTTACTCGGTAGTCTGGGCTCCACCATTGAAGAACATAACAACCCAACACACACTGCCTCCTCCTTCACTAACTATACCCACTTACTCGGTAGTCTGGGCTCCACCATTGAAGAACTGAAACACCCAACACACACTGCCTCCTCCTTCACTAACTATACCCACTTACTCGGTAGTCTGGGCTCCACCATTGAAGAACTGAAACACCCAACATCGCTTACATTAAGAACATCCTTTTTCACTTTACACAGAAAAATATTTCTGAACTCCATTTATGAAGTCTAAGAAGGAAACTATATTTTACAAGTAAAGATAGTTCGCGTCTATATGGCTTCAAGATCTACATTACATAGAGAAACTGCAGCAACTGTATGAGCCGGTCAAGTCAAAAAAGCAGCAGCTGCAAGGAGATAATTTCAACACTGTTGAGCCATGGCCTAACCCAATATTTTTAATATAAATAGAGAGATTTTCAATATATTTTACAAATAAAATAACGGGAAATGCACCTAAACTCTACTCATAAATGGTGCGCAATGGGTTCTCATTCATATTTGATATGTTTATTTTTCAATCCTCTCAAAACTCTCTATTATGTTTATAGAATTTCTAACTACATTTGCTAAGGATAACATTTGATATCAGCTCTATAAACCGTTTTCAAAAAGCAGAGAACGCGGTCTGGCCGCTCGCAGGCTGCACCATCTCCCTGCTTACCTGCCACTCTAACCTCAACCAGCTACCTCGATTCAGCAGGGCCTTGCCACGATTTGACGGCATCCTGTCCTGCCCCCTATTATCTGCTATCCGTGCTTTGATAGCAGCGTCGCCTTCTGTTCCCTGTCTCCCGTACTCTGACGGCATCCTGACCCGCATTCTGTTACCTACCTCATCTTACATGCCGTGGTTTTTGCTGCGTGCGCTCGCCCGTTATCCCTTGCAGGTGAACCAAGTGCTGAAAAACCTAGGGTTCTGTGTGGTATCCGGTAAACTGAGGGAGTAGAGTGATCTCTCCAGGGTACGATCTCTCCTCTTACATTCGCATAACAGAACTTCCTTGAGATCCTCCCAGGATCCTCGTAACGAAGGAAAGGAATGGTGATGGCCTATGGTCTGACTTGGCTACGTCTAGGCCAGCAGTTTGAGTTAACCCGGGTGAGTTGGTAGAAAGAACAGTAACTGCGATGTAATGGCTGTAAAAGTGGTTAGGTGCTTATGAGTCTTCAGAACATTTCCTAGAGCCGAATAGATAGGAAAAGGATAGCAGGGTGTGCATCTGGTTATGCATCTCAGCATTTATCATTCTTGAAAACTATAACTAAATAACTTTATTGCGTTACAACTAATTAACACAAGCCTCTATCTCTAGAAACACTAACCCAAATGCGTTAAACTTGGTGAACAGAAAGGTTTAATTATGCTGTGAAGATCTAATGTCTCAGAAATGTCCCTTCAGAAGCTGAAATATTGGTGGCATCACTTCTATCCACGCTTGTTCCCCAGATATCTTCCCAACACTCAATACCTCTTGTTTAGAAACGTGGACAATTCCCTAGATGACAGTTTCTTGGCGATAATGAGAGGATGGCCAAACTGCCTTTCGAAATATCATCTGTTTTTGTGCTCAGATAAATCTTCTAGGCTTGTGGATCTAACTGATTTGTGGATAAATGTCTCGAATGTATTTAAATAATAAAACTGATTACATTTGATTGAAAAATATCTTTGAACTGAAGTTGCATAGTGCCGACCGAACTGGAGGGCCGAATATGGCCAATGTGCGTCTTTCAAACCACCTAATCCAGTAGAACCTCCCGTGAGAAGCCAGGGCCCCGAACATACGGAGACTTCTGGTCTCTCCTGGAGATTTCCGTTCAGTGGATGCTGTATTTCACCTGAACCATCCAGTTTTGAGTTTGAAGAGGTAGCCAGTCAAAGAGATTTGTCAGATTGTGTTGACCAATGTACTCCACAAACTCCTCCCCAGCAGTTGGAATCCTTCGAAATAGAAAGAAGAGTTAGGAAACCTTCAAATATCGAGGAAAATATTCCGCTTAGTAAGAAATAGTTGAATAGTTTGTTAGGTTATGGCCATTATGTCTGGGGTTTTTATGTGAATTTTTTAGGTTAACTAATTTGGAGTCATGATGGATTTTGTCAGTTGGAGTAACTTAGTCTGGGGTTTTGATAGATTTTATAAGTTTTTTTACGCTCTAGGTTGTAATGGATTTTGTAAGTTTTGTAAACTGACTCTGCGGTTGTGATCGATTTTGTTATGTTTGTAAACCGAGTCAGGGGTTGTGATGAATTTTGTAAGTTCTATACACTCACATTGTACACATCTCTGTAGTTTAATTGAATTCCATTTCTGAGGTTCCACCCTTCACTGTAGCATATATAAGCAGAATCTTCCAATACAGTATTAGAGCTCTAAAAAAGCGGTCTGGTAGATTAAATTGGTGAAGCCCCTGAGAAGGTTCACCACTGATAATCCATAGGGAATCCACCAGAGCGGCGAAGAAGGCTTGGGAGCTTCGTGCGGCATACTGCAACAGGCATCACTGGCTCGTGGTGAGCGGGCCTGCAGGAAGTTCACGTATGGAGGAATGGTGAAAACACTTCAGTTATGATATGTTCGAAATTATTATATATGCGTATGATTCTTTTAGAAATTAAACAATTTCTACTGCACTTACTGCAATGGAAAAATTAAGGAGAGGGCCTGGCTCATCAATGGTGAACCCTCCCAGAGGTTTCGCCAGTTTAATCTACCATAACGTCTGTAATAGTTTCGAATTTTCATAACAGATGGCGCGCTAATGCATCCCAATATAAGAAAATATTAAAGACAATACGCGCTATCTATACTTAAGAAATAAAAACAAGCAGCACAAATGTTTCTTCTTAATCCAAATCGTAGATCACGAAATACGTGGTGTCGCTGGAGACCCGCTGGTGATTCTCCACCAATCTCTGCAGCGGTGGTAGAGGCGCCATATTCATTCTACATAGTGGCATGTATATGTATATATAATTATCTTTTTTTTTTTAAATAGTGCAGACTGTGCACTTTTGCATGTATTGACAAGATGTCAATAAAATTATTTTAATTGTCAATTGTCTAAATCAAAATAAAACAAACTTCTGCTGAATCCTTACTGCATGAAAGGTTTTGGGAGGGCTGGTTCCAATACAATATTAGAGATCTAAAAGCGGTCTGTTAGATTAAATTTGGCTAAACCTTTGGGTTCACCACTGTTGAGACAAGCCCTCACAATATTTTCATCAAAATAAGAACAGTAGAAGTTTGCTTTATGTTAAAAAACATTTGTTTTATAATGTTGAGTTTTCTATGATGTTATTTATTTATTTATTTATTTTCTGTGATTATGTATATATATTGACAATTGACTGTTTTGTATATAATTGAGTTTTTTAAATAAAGTATGAGTGTGAATAGTATTTTGGTCGTGCCTTTATTCTCTCTTTGGCTGAGGCGTTGGAATCACCAGTGGGGTGTCGTTTGGGTAGTTAAGACTTATACAGTCCTCTAAAGAACGGCCTTTTTCTGTTAAGGACAAAGAAACCTTAACAATAATGCTTCCATTTTTTATTTATAGATGGCTCGTTATTGATTTTAAATTGATATAATTTTATTTGGATATAGTATTTAATGTGGAAAAAGTAACAAAAATTAGAAAAAGGTCAATTGGTGATATTAAGATTATAATAAGCATATCCTGACCACTCACATGAACTTTTTCTGATGGCAGAGCGCCATCTAGAGGAATAAAAACCAACTAAACGTTGATTCAGGTTATTCCATAATATTTGGCCAACCAATTTATTGATAAATGACGAGGGCCAACAACCCGAAACGCCTACATGATTGTCTTTAAATGATTTTATCAAGATTTAGGTTGACCATATATTATGGAATAGCCTTAATCAACGTTTATTTGGCTTTTAATCCACTAGATGGCACTGAGAGAAGAGGTAGTTAGTGAACTACCCTCGTACATCAACTATTCCTTCAATCCCTATAGCAACGTTTGTTGCGGTTTCCCAATTGTTTGGTAACAGTTTGTATTTGATACATTATTTAATGGCTGTGCAATATATTGATTTGTCGTACACCTGTTTAATATATTTCTCCACTTTATAAATCGATAGTTAGCAACTTGAATTAACCAATAATATATTTATCGCTTATTTATAGAACACCTCGATGTTAAGTAACACCATAGTAAATAGTTCTTACATCAATTCTCTGTAATTTCATAAGTTTTAGTATTTCTCATGAATAAATTTCAGTTTAAAATGTACCGCTGTTAAATTTATTTTATAATCTTTTTCTATATATACTCATGGACAAAACCTAAGGATTTTGTACCTTTCAACATGTATACCGGAATTTTGGTGGCCTGGAATAGATGGGAACATCGAAGATATGGCCCGGGAATGTACCATCTGTCAGGAATCTGCAAATATGCCTCCCTCCACGATTTCAGAGTGGACTTGGCCCGAAAAACCCTGGCATCGCCTACATATGAATTTGGCCGGCCCTTTTATGGGTAGAATATTTTTGGTCATAGTGGACGCCTATACAAAATGGTTGGAGATTTTCATCCTGAAAGAAATAACCAGCAAAACCATTATTTACCATCTTAGGCAAGTGTTTGCAAGGTTCGGACTGCCGGAATTATTAGTAACGGATAATGAGCGACAGTTTGTCTCAAGAGTATTTGAGGAATTCACCAAGATGAACGGAATTCGGCATACAAAAACAGGCCCATACAATCCAAGCACAAATGGATTAGCTGAGCGCTATGTGCGAGAGTTCAAGACCTCACTAAGGAAGAACAGTGGAAAGGATGGCCTCGAGACAAACTTGGAGAGATTTTTATTGGCTCAGAGAGCATTTCCACAGACAGTGATGAAGGAATCGCCGGCGGAACAATTGATGAAAAGGCGTTTGAAAACAAGGTTTTCAAATCTAATGCCTAAAATGGAGTTTAAAGGAGAGGTGTTTCATGATGCCCTAAAAAAAACAAGAGAATTTCAACATAGGTTCCGATGTTTATTTCCGGAATTATGCTGCTGGACCAAAGTGGAAGCTGGGCACAATACTAAAACTCCTTAGTTGCCGCCACTACCTAATAGGGTATGAGGACCAAACTTTAAAGAGGCATATAAACAAGTTGCGCCCTGTAAAGGAAAAACCAGAGGCTACAATGCTGAAAGATCCGAGGTTAGTACTTCCAAGTACATCTACGGAAACCCTGGAAAACCATCCTGAGATGAAGCCCTCTCAAGTTGGCCTGGAGATCCCTGAGAGGATATTGCCAGATATGGAATTGGCAGAGAAGCCTAGATCGACAGGGCAGGACTTGGCACCAGTTGAAGACAACCAGAGTCCTGTTGCTGCTTCTGGAGGAGAAGTCCCGAGCCGGAGCCCTAGACCCCAGCGATCCAGGAGACCGCCTGACCGACTCCAATATTATTAGGAGGGGAGGGTGTTGTGTATTTGCATACTTGGGGTATTTGCAGATATGCAAATATCCTCTTTGCATACTCATTTCTGACTTCATGTATAAATAGCGCTACAAGTTGTTAGCAGTCAGTCAATTTATGTAATAAACGATATTACTGGAGTCCGTTTGCCTCAGTTAAGCGACACCTCACTCTACCTCCCAACCTTCGAGGATAGAACAAGACAATAACTCTGAGGGATACATCATGGACAACACTTAAGGAAATTGTACCTTTTAGCATGTATATCGGGATTCAGACAATAACTCTGAAAGATACACTCATGGACAAAACTTAAGGAAATTGTACCTTTTAGCATGCATATCGGGATTCAGACAATAGCTCTGAAAGATACACTCATGGACAACACTTAAGAAAGTTGTATCTTTTAGCATGTATATCGGGATTCAGAAATTTGAAAGATACACTCATGGACAAAACTTAAGGAAGTTGAACCTTTCAGCATTTATATCGGGATTCAGACAATAACTCTGAAAGATACACTCATGGACAAAACTTAAGGAAGTTGTATCTTTTAGCATGTATATCGGGATTCAGAGAATAGCTCTTAAAGATACACTCATGGACAACATTTAAGAAAGTTGTAGCTTTTAGCATGTATATCGGGATTCAGAAATTTGAAAGATACACTCATGGACAAAACTTAAGGAAGTTGAACCTTTCAGCATGTATATCGGGATTCAGACAATAACTCTGAAAGATACACTCATGGACAAAACTTAAGGAAGTTGTACCTTTTAGTATGTATATCAGGATTCAGACAATAACTCTGAAAGATATTACAGTGAACTTTATTGAAGACACACGAGATAACCATGTGTGAACTAAACTTCTTTTGTCTCCTGAAAAAAAACACTGGCGACTGTCGACAAAGACTTTCCACTTCTTTAAATTTTGGTCAATGAGTTTATATCGCTAATGGAAAATATTTTTGATAGAATAATAATTAGAATGTTTATTCTCTAAGATACAAATTAGTACAGCTGTTGTACATTCAGAGATTAATAAATAAATTCGTAATGGTATAGACCTGGGGTACGCAAACTGTGGCTAGAGAACCACATGCGGCTCTTTGGATGTGAAGCTGTTTATATAGTTCCATACGTAAATATTATTAATGTGAGTACTATTTATTGTTGGCAAGAAAATATTTTGTGGCTCTTTAAAAACTTTTAAAGTTGGTAAATTGCAATTTTTGACTATTCCGACTCAAGAGCTTGCCGGCCCCTGATATAGACTAATAAGTTTATGTTTCCAGTTTACTTTTTAGATAGAGAAAGGTTAAATAAAGAATATATAGAAATGAATACTTATAAATGACTGCGGCGTATAATTATAAAGCTATACAACCAGTTTAACCGCATAAGTTTCTTTTTATTTATGAAAAATCATTTTTAATTTCAAAGAGAAATAATTTAATATTTCTAACTTTTGGATGACGTATGAAAAGGTTGAATATATGAAGAGTGATGGTCTAATATATGAATGGATGACGTATGGAGGGTGAAAAATATGAAGAGTAATGGCGAACGGAAAAATTGTTCACCCTCCATACGTCATCCATTCATATATTAGACCATCACTCTTCATATATTCAACCTTTTCATACGTCATCCAAAAGTTAGAAATATTAAATTATTTCTCTTTGAAATTAAAAATGATTTTTCATAAATAAAAAGAAACTTATGCGGTTAAACTGGTTGTATAGCTTTATAGAAATGAATATTAAAAATAAAAATGGCATATCCTGACCAGGAGCACATGTGCTTTTCAGAAGGCAGAGCGCCATCTGGTGGAACAGAAATCAACTAAACATTGATTTAACCTGTTCCCTGATATTTGGCCAACCCAATTTCTTGATAAATCAAGAAAAGTCATCCACGAATAAAAATATATATAGAAATATAAAAAAGAATAAGTATAAAGAATTTAACAGACTTTATTCTGTAATGCAGAAATAAATATATACAGCGTAGGATAAGCGATAGAATACAAACACGGATAATGTGCAAATATTACTTAATGTACAATATGCAACAAAGTAAGGAGCCTCTGCAAATATTTATTCATGGTCAATTTGTTATCTAGGTTGGGCTGTACATCTAATAATGTTAATTTGAGGCTGGAGCAAAGTGGTGCCCCCATAACTTCGCTTTATGTACAGACACGCTTCCAATTATAATAAGACATCTTACATTACATATTATCATCTCTTCAGTATATCCTTGTATATTTTTTTTTAAATAAAAAGGCCTATATTAGATCAAAATATCATTATTTTACCAATATTTCAGTTGGGTGAACGCCAACCTTTATCAAGGTATTATAACATATTGATGTGTGTGTAATATGTTATAACACCTTGATAAAGGTTGGCGTTCAGCCAACTGAAATATTGGTAAAATAAATGATATTTTGATCTAATATAGGCCTTTTTATTTAAAGACAAGCCGAATGACCCGGGCAACGCCCGGGTTTTACCCGATTAAATGTTTTTATTCAAATACTATTCGTTACAATTATAAATTGGCGCCGTGGATGTCACTCTTGTGAAACGTCCCGCTCCAAACTTTGTGTCTGAGAAGCGATATTTTTATAGAGAGATGATCTGGCTTTGTGTCTTCTGCTCGAATGAATTTTTTTATGTTAGAATTTTGTTCCTGCATACTAAAAATGAACTGGCTTCACCCGTGGTCCCTGCTTTTTGGAATTTTTCCCGATATAATTCCCGATATAAACATGATACAGCAATATTGTCATCATCATTTTTTGACTAAAAAACAATTATTTTTGCCCAGAACCTGTCAATTTCATTTTTATTGGCTAAAATTCCGATAAATATCTCTTTCAAATTTTTCTCTATGCCCTGTCAAAACACGTTTTACATGTACATTAGGTCAGTTGATATTACTTCCCATCTTCACCGCTAGAGGCGCTGCTTGCGAGCGAAAAGGCAAATTTGCAAATAACTCGAATAAAATATTCGGGATAGAGACCTGTAATTTTCACTATAGGTTTTTCCAGCTTCTACTATATATACTGTTAAAATTCCAGTCAGATTAGTTACGTATTGTGAACGTGTATAGCCGACATAGGAACAAACACACATACATACATACACTGACTTTTATATATATAGGGATTTATTTATGGATTGCTCTATTTTCAAAATCCTTATATATATAACGTAATTAATACAACAAACAACTTTATGAATGTCTTATACAGATTCTCCAAGCAGAAATGTAGGGTACATGCAGAAATAACAGTAATAATACCTTAATGGTAATATGAAATTTATTTACAGGAAAAATCATATAAAGACAATCAAGCTAATAGATTAATCTGGGTAAATGGAGGAAAAGAAATGTATAATTGATAAAGTTGCATAACATTTTCAAAATTTAATCAAGTTTTCATTTGGAAGTTTTTATGTAATATTAGCTATGTCTTTAATTGATTCTTTCATGGTACAATTTAGTGGAATGAAAGCCAACGTGGGATGTTTTTGATGTGCATAGATATGAAAAGAGATGTGAAATATGTATATAGGGTACAACATAGGTCTCAATAAAACGTTGTCTTTGTGGATTCATTAATTAGTTTGCACAGCAAACACAGGATGTGACGGAGAGCTAACAGCGTGTTATAATTAACCAAGATGTCCTACAATAGCCTGAGGTGGATAAAAGGCGTCTGGTAGGTGAGAACACAATTTGGGGAGTCATTTAGGTTAGCTGAGATACTGGGCCTCGGTTATTTGATCTGGCAGATAATTAAATGATGAATAGGTTTAATCTGATATTGGTAGCTTACATAGCATCTTTCTAAACACAAGGTAATAAGACAAAACACAAATAAATAAATAGTGTGTGACGTTTCGGTAACAGCGTTGTTACCATCATCAGACAAAAGTATTGAATGATTTAGTTTTGTCTGAAGATGGTAACAACGCTGTTACCGAAACGTTACACACTATTTATTTATGTGGATAATGATTTATGTATGGATTGCTCTATTTTCAGAATGGAGTGTGATTGGGTGGAGATAAGAAAGAAGAAGATCTTGTAATTCTAATCTATAATACAAATTATCAACTAGCCATAGACACAAGGTAATAACACCAAATCCAAATAAATAAATAGTGTGTGACGTTTCGGTAACAGCATTGTTGCCATCTTCAAAGTACCGAAACGTTACACACTATTTATTTATGTATATTTGGTCTTATTACCTTGTGGTTATAATCTATAATCTAAATTGTGCCTTATCATAGAATATTTCTTTTGATACTATAGTTAAATATATATAGATAGATAGCAGAGCTATATATTCGTAAGAAATAGATAATTCATTGGTGTTGTGTCAGACATATACAAATTGTTAAATCATAAATATTGTGGATTTGTTTTCTTTTTTAAGATCTAAATTTGCTTGTTTAATTGGTTTGAATGTATATTAGAGCTAATGTATAAAGGGCAAAGATTGACATAACTCTTCATTGGAAAGAACAAATATCAGTATTTGACGCTGATGCTTTAGAAAAATACAAGATGATTCAACAAAAGATAAGGAAAGGTCAAATAAGCGAAATAAACTCTGATAGAATAATTACAAAAACCATAACAGGACTCAGAACGAAACACTATAAAGGAATAACAATACATCCAGATGGCATAAGAACCTATAGGACATGTAACAATTCTGGTGTAAAACTAACATCTATCCACATATTCTCATGTCCAGCAATGGCCGCAGCCTTCCATAAAATTGACATGGACCCAGAGAAGCAGCTTTACACACCCAAGATAGAGGACATTGCGACTGCTGTGATAGAGATGTATGGTGACATCTGAGGCTCTTCTTTGGACACGACAACAACAAAAATATAGCATACACAACCAAGATAGAGAACATTGCGACTGCTGTGATAGAGATGTCTGGTGACATCTGAGGTTCTTCATTGGACACGACAACAACAACAATACAGTATACACACCCAAGATAGAGTACATAACGACTGCTGTGATAGAGATGTATGGTGACATCTGAGGCTCTTCATTGGACACGACAAAAACAACATTGACATAAAAGTTATATTGCTAGAAAAAAGAAGTCCCTAATCCAACATGCCCACACTGTCAAGAGGAAGCGCAAACCTTGCAGCTCGACCAAAGTTATGTGGTTGAATCACCTACCTCAACTTTAATTCCGCAGCTTCACTTTCCAATATTGAAGCACGATATCGTTCCATCCCCCCACACACATCTGTGGGTCTTCATTCAAAACATAATTATGTAAAGCGATATTTATCAATTGAATCACCCAGAGATCCGTTGAAGATATATTTCTTCTTCCAATCTTCCTTCATTAAATTGAAGTCGTTGTGCCAACAATTGGCATCAATGATCCACTAGCGTTTATCTTGTCTTCATCTTATATAAATTGTATGAAACCGTTTGACGAATCTGTTGAATGGTTGAATGGAGAGATCTTGTCTTCTTCTTTCTTATCTCCACACTGGGTGAAGTAGAATGCGTCTGCCTTTGTCATTAAGACTGGGAGCACTACTCAGTGGCAGGCCGACTGGGAGCTCTTACACGGTACTATCAGCCGGGTTAGCTGAGCCCAGGTTTTTTACTAAGCTTGTTACTGCTCCCCCTCCTCCTTTTTCATCCGGGCTTGGGACCGGTAAAGGCGGAGTTGAGAGATCTTGTGATGGTCACCGGTAACAGAGCGGTAACCTGGGTAGTGCATTCCTTTCCTGAGTGCAACGTCAATAGTTCAAACCGATTAATTAAGAGCTCAGATTAATTCTTTCTTTCGTTTTATGAATTATTTAATATTTAATATCTAGAGCGTATGGTTTCCAAGAGAGCATTGTTATATGATAAACATTAGTTTTGAACGAGTCATTAGATAGAGGCTCCTATGGTGTAACATAGATTCAGATGAAAGATGCAGATTCTCTACTTGGCAGTTATACTAATTGTCAAGTTGTCAAGGACTGTCAAGTTGTCCTTGAGGTGGAGTTTGGAACCTCGATGAAAATATTGACACACAAAAAGGATAGCGTAAATAGGACAAAATTTCTACCTTTGTTCCACAGATGGCGCACTGAAAGAGTTTGGCCATTCTATCTCTTGTATTGGAGTTTGTAACTGTTCTCTTCTTTCCATTGTGGTCTTCTCTGGTAAGATACCGGGATCATATTTCTAAAGTTTTCTATTTCGGGATTCGGTCTTCACGATATTGGTCTGTTTGTATTTTAATCTTACAGGATTTTGGTCTTTCGGGATATTGGTCTATCTGGATTTTAATCTTTCGGGATTTTGATCTATCTAGATTTTAAACTTTCGGGATTTTGGTCTATCTGGATTTTAAACTTTCGGGATATTGGTCTATCTGGATTTTAATCTTTCGGGATTTTAGTCTGTCTGTGTTTTTTAATCTTTCGGGATTTTGGTCTATCTAGATTTTAATCTTTCGGGATTTTGGTCTATCTAGATTTTAATCTTTCGGGATTTTGGTCTATCTAGATTTTAATCTTTCGGTATTTTGGTCTATCTAGATTTTAATCTTTCGGGATTTTGGTCTATCTAGATTTTTATCTTTCGTGATATTGGTCTATCTGGATTTTAATCTTTCGGGATTTTGGTCTATCTGGATTTTAATCTTTCGAGATATTGGTCTATCTGGATTTTAATCTTTCGGGATATTGGTCTATCTGGATTTTAATCTTTCGGGATATTGGTCTATCTGGATTTTAATCTTTCGGGATATTGGTCTGTCTGGATTTTAATTTTCGGGATATTGGTCCATCTGGATTTTAATCTTTCGGGATATTGGTCTATCTGGATTTTAATTTTCGGGATATTGGTCTATCTGGATTTTAATCTTTCAGGATATTGGTCTATCTGGATTTTAATCTTTCGGGATATTGGTCTGTCTGGATTTTAATTTTCGGGATATTGGTCCATCTGGATTTTAATCTTTCGAGATATTGGTCTGTCTGAATTTTAATCTTTCGAGATTTGGTCTATCTGGATTTTAATATTTCGGGATATTGGTCTATCTGGATTTTAATTTTCGAGGGTCTATCTGGATTTTAATCTTTCGGGATATTGGTCTATCTGGATTTTAATTTTCGGGATATTGGTCTATCTGGATTTTAATTTTCGGGATATTGGCCTGTCGGGATTTTAACTCGGACCTTTTGTGAAGATAGAAATATTCCGGAAAGTCAGATACCTGGAAGTATCAAAATCTGTTTCAATAATAATTCCACATAAAGTTGCAGGAGTATAGTATCCATCCACCAAAAAAGGCACCTCTCCCTTTAAAAAAATGGTGTTGGGATCATTCTTATCACCAACAGTACGTTTCATACAAACTAGATTGATAACCACAAGATCTATAGCCGATTGGCTAATATACTCAAATTTGATTGGTTCATTGAGATCACGTGATAGTTGAGAACCAATCATCGTGCGAATAGACACTATCGAAAAGCAATAGCTAGAGAGCACATGGAAATATTAAGACGCGAATGTTTCTTTCACACATCAACCAAACTTCTACTGTCCTTACTGTGTGATGTAAAAATATTGGGAGGGCTTGGCTCATCAGTGGTGAATCCTCCCAGCGGTTTAGCCAATTTATTGCTTGGAGTGTTCATCACTGATGAGCCAAGCCCTACAAATATTTTTATAGCATTAAGGAGAGTAGAAGTTTGATTTATGTGTGAAAAGAAACATTCGTGCCTTAATATTTCTATTTATTGTATATAGACGGCGCTTTATATTAATTGTTAGAGAGCTTATCTGATTAACAACACTATAGTGAATAATTTATTTCTACAAATTCAGAGTACGATGAGGACAACAGAAATGCAAATTGAAACTAGTGTAAATAGCTTTCTTTTTTTCTGGGCTCATGTTAATATTGAATTGTACAGTAAACTCTCCTATTACGCGATTAATGTGTTCCGTGTTGTATGAAATCGCGTTATAGGAATTCGCGTTGTACGAAATAAAACTTGTATAACGCGAATGTTGTTAGGGTAAATTGTTTTATTTTATAACGCGTTATACGAAAATTCGCGTTGTATAAATAAATTTGTCGCAATTTTTTTATCGCGTTGTACGAAATCGCGTTGTAAAAACTCGCGTTATAGGAGAGTCTATTGTATATAGTACTTAATTTATGTTAAACTAAAACCATTGCTATACTGGGATATATGGGGTTTGATCCTTAATAAAGATTTTTATTTGTGTGTGTGTTGTATTTAGAGAGCTTATTTATTACACAAATATACAAATATTTTTAAAACGATTTGGAAAATAAAGCTTTGTAATTATTTTATTTGTTGAGTGAGAACTCTGCCAGATATCTCCATAAACAAGATTCCTACAAACCTTTTTATTATCACCCTTTTATTGGTGCCGCTAGAAATAAATAATTGGATTCCTCGTGATGGAAGTTTAAAAATGGAACAGCAATTTCATTAAATTAATCTTTACGAGGGAGCGCAGGGAGTTTTTGCCTAAGCTCGCTCACAAATTTAGAAATGCCTAATTCTTCTAATTGGCTCTCCGTTTTAATTGGAGCCGTCAGGTGGGATTGTGTGTGTTTCTTACGCTATTAAATTCTAACGCTGGCATAATTTCATGAGATTTGGATTGGAAAATATATATAACTCAATGTTATAACGCATCACCTATATATAAAAATAGAAATATAAAGCACGAATGTTCCTTTTACCAACAAATTCAACTTTCTACTGTCCTTACTGCGATGAAAAATATTGGGAGGGCTTGGCTCATCAGTGGTGAACCCTCGCAGCGGTTTCGCCAATTTAATCTACCAGACCGCTTCTTTAGATCTCTAATACTGTATTGATCATTCTGATTTTATATGCTACGCTGAAGGTGAAATATCAGAAATGATATTTAAGCAAACTATGGACATAAGCTATTAGAACAGTAGAATTACATATAAACATTTGCATCGAGCAATGCTCTTCCGCAAACAATAAGGACAAGTCCAGTTAGGCATAAATTAATATATAGTAATATAACACGCCATCTATATATTTCATCACAGTAAGGACAGTTGAAGTTTGATTTATTTGTGAAAGAAACATTCACGTCTTAATGTTTTCATTTGTTATATATAGATGGCGCGTTATTGCTTTGTATTAAACTTTCATTGTCGTTACTGCGATTCAAAATATATTGGGAAGGCTAGAAGGGTTCACCCGTGATGAGTCAATCCCTTCAACTATCTTTCATCGCAGTAAAGATAGTAGAAAGTTTATTCTGTTTGTAAAGGTGATCAGAAAATGTGAACTATGTATAGCTAGCGTGTTTCTTCCAATAAAATCAACTTTCTGCTGTCCTTACTGCAATGAAAAATATATTGGGAATGCTTAGATGGTTCACTACTGATGAGTCAAGCTCTCCCATTAATTTATCATTGCAGTAAGGCCAGTAGGAAATTTATTTATTTTATAAAGAATCATACGTGTCAAAATAGTTATAATTTCTTACAACAGATGGCGCGCGAATACATCTTATTAATAGGAATGTGTGTTCAGAGCATTCCTCGAATGATGACAATATTCGAGGGAGATGTCGCGATGTTACAGCTGACGCCTTATTAAATTGTGTCGCGTCCAGTTAATCAGCTGGTGTGACTGTCCATCTTTGTCAACGAGGTAATTACTGAGGAGCGACTGCCACTCGGGAGATGTCGCTTCAGACACTATCTATCAGTTCAGCTGGCTTATGGACAGAAGGTCTGAGAGGCCATTTGCTTCTAGAAGGTCTATCAACTCAGCTGGCCTATGGACAGAAAGGTCTGGGAGGCCATTTGCTTCTAGGATGTCTATCAGCTGAGCTGGCTTATGAACAGAAAGGTCTGGGAAGCCATTTGCTTCTAGGATGTCTATCAGCTCAGCTGGCATATGGACAGAAAGGTCTGAGAGGCCATTTGCTTCTAGGATGTCTATCAGCTCATCTGGCTTATGGACAGAAAGGTCTGGGAGGCCATTTACTTCTAGGATGTCTATTAACTCAGCTGGCTTATGGACATAAAGGTCTGGGAGGCCATTTGCTTCTAGGATGTCTATCAGCTCAGCTGGCTTATGGACAGAAAGGTCTGGGAGGCCATTTGCTTCTAGGATGTCTATCAGCTCATCTGGCTTATGGACAGAAAGGTCTGGGAGAGCATTTGCTTCTAGGATGTCTATCAGCTCAGCTGGCTTATGGACAGAAAGGTCTGGGAGACCATTTGCTTCCATAATGTCTATTAGCTCTGTTGGTTTATGGACAGAAAGGTCTGGGAGACCATTTGCTTCTAGAATGTCTATCAACTCAGCTGGCCTATGGACAGAAAGGTCTGGGAGGCCATTTGCTTCTAGGATGTCTATCATCTCAGCTGGCTTAGGGACAGATAGGTCTGGGAGGCCATTTGCTTCTAGGATGTCTATCAGCTCAGCTGACTTATGAACATAAAGGTCTGGGAGGCCATTTGCTTCTAGGATGTCTATCAGCTCAGCTGGCTTATGAAGTGAAAGGTCTGGGAGGCCATTTATTTCTAGGATGTCTATCAACTCAGCTGGCTTATGGACATAAAGGTCTGGGAGGCCATTTGCTTCTAGGATGTCTATCAGCTCAGCTGACTTATGAACATAAAGGTCTGGGAGGCCATTTGCTTCTAGGATGTCTATCAGCTGAGCTGGCTTATGAACAGAAAGGTCTGGGAAGCCATTTGCTTCTAGGATGTCTATCAACTCAGCTGGATTATGGACAGAAGGTCTGGTAGGGCATTTGCTCTAGGATGTCTATCTGCTCAGCTGGCTTATAGACAGAAAGGTCTGGGAGGCCATTTGCTTCTAGGATGTCTATCAGCTCAGCTGGCTTATGGACAGAAAGGTCTGGAAGGCCATTTGCTTTAAGAAGCTCTTCTCCCCGAATTGTGTTTCTTCTCTTCTATAGAAACTAACTTTATTGAAATGGTATGTCTGGAAAAATCCGATTTCATCGCTGTGTTTAAATGTTTCTAATAATTCTATTACAAAACATCATTATCAATCAGTGTTTTCCATCAAAATTACCTTTTGAGTGAATTCTGGTATTTCCTATATATAAATACCCAGCCATAGTTCATAAATTTATCTGAAATTAGTATTTTCTAGCCAATTTACTGATATCTCCAGTCCACATAGAACATATACCGTCCATACTGGCAAGTCAAACCAAACAAAAAGAGCCAATGAAATGGTGGAAGAGAAATCCTAACAAAGTTAGGACGGAGAGCAAATATTTGATGGGACTTAAAGTTAGTGACGTAACTTTGTTTCTTTGTTTGTTTGAAGCTGCTCGTTTATTAATTAACCAGTAATTAGGGAATATTGTTAGAGAGGTAATTATGTGGAGGGAGGTTTTTCTTGGGCTTTCCTCGAAATGAATATAAATGGGGAACACGTAATGAGTGTAAACTCGATGACCAATTGGCCGCCTTCAAATTTCCGTTTTTTAAATTCTCTCAATTTTAACAATATTTGTGAAATTTTCTCCACATCTCTCACATATATCTAAAATGAATATATTTCTTTTGTGTAAACATCTCTATTTCATTTGGACTTAGAGCGCTATGTCCCCATAGGAACCCTTACACTTTAAAGGTAAACTAAACATAGAGAGAAAAGAAAGATCATTTGAAATATGTACAAGAATTAGTATGCAAGTTAGTTAAATGAAAAGAGAAAAAATATCAACATATTTGAAATATCCATAGAAGCATAGGGCGCCTCTCCCGTCAAAATAAACGTCAAAACCTGACGCCATCTATTGACCGTCGCCGCAAACTAGCGGTCTCGGGTCGGTGACAAAGCCACAACACCAGCTTTGGCAAACTGAACTCTTTGGTAGATTGTGAAGATTCCATTAGATCCCGTGTGGATCTCATGGAATAAAGTCCGCTCTTGACTGACGAGGGCCATTAGCCCCAAACCATGGTCTCTAGGTGGACGCTTCTCAGTTTGCCAAAACTGGTGTTGTGGCTTTGTCACCGACCCGAGGCCGCTAGTTGCGGCGACGGTCAATAGATGGCGTCAGGTTTTGACGTTTATTTTGACGGGAGAGGCGCCCTATGCTTCTATGGATCAATTTCCTCCCGGCAAATTTTCCATCTATAATTGAAATATGTACAAAGGGTTGGTATACAAATTTAGTTAAATGAAATCAATTGTAAAGTATTGTGTGTATTCGAAGAAAACAGTTTACAGATTGAAGAAAGTTTTAAGGAATATTTTAGAATAAAAAAACTAGCTGAATGACCCCGTCTTCGATCAGGTAGGTTTGCCCAACCAATATTGACTAGATAAAAATGCGAAGTTCTGCCTATGCAACATTAATAAACAGTAAACTTATTCACATAATGTTCTGGCTTCATCTATATGTATGAATGGTTTCCTAACAGATTTATGTTGATCTGTTTTTATAAATATATATGAATTAGGCAATTCATGAAAGTTTAAATCATTCTATTATTTATCTAATAATGCACTCATGAACAAAACTTAAGGGAGTTGTATTTTTCAGCATGTATATCGGGATTCAGACAATAATTCTGAAAGATACACTCATGGACAAAACTTAAGGAAGTTGTACCTTTTAGCATGTATATCGGGATTCAGACAATAATTCTGAAAGATACACTCATGGACAAATCTTAAGGAAGTTATACCGTTTAGCATGTATATCGGGATTCAGACAATAACTCTGAAAGATACACTCATGGACAAAACTTAAGGAAGTTATACCGTTTAGCATGTATATCGGGATTCAGACAATAACTCTGAAAGATATTACAGTGACCTTTATTGAAGACATACGGGATAACCAAGTTTGAACAAAATTGCCTCTGTTTCCTTCAAAATAACAGATAACCGGCGACGTTAAATACTTTCCACTTCCCTTTGTCCATGAGTGTATTTATTTTATGTAAAATATATTTGAGCCGGTATAATGAACTGTACATTAATTTTAATACTTGGGGTTGGACTTTCGCAAGAACCGGGGCCATTGAATAATTTCTTTTAATACGAAAAAAAATCAATTAAAATCATTGCTATACAGGGAGAATCCTGTATGGGGCTTGATCCCTAATAAAGGTTTTTGTTTTCATATTTTATAAAAAAAAAAAAAAAAAGCCTAATGCGGGATTCGATCCCGGTTCTTAGCGGTCAAAAACCAACAGTTTATACCCCTCGTCCAATGACCCCCATGTACCATTGGTAACACCGGATTTTGGATTACAAAATCCTTTTGTAAATTGATAAAAGAATCCTTAAAATCGGTGTAAAAAAACTGTCACTTTCAATAATGAAACTTTTTAAAGATTTGACGTTCATCTTGGGCTTCCAGCTAAGACCGGTCGTTTATTAATTCTAAGAAAAGTGTCAAGACGCAAATATTAAAACTTTCCATTAAAAAAGATCATGTCGCCCGTATATTTTAGGTCCCTTCTTGGCACCCTTCAACACACCTGTGGGACGTAGAAGAAAACTAATATAGACTATGGACATAAGCTTTTAAGACAGTAGAATTACATATAAATATTTTTGAAAATAGAGCAATCCATGAATAAATCTATAATTAAAAAGGCATATATTGAATCAAAATATCATTTATTTTACCAATATTTCAGTTAGCTGAATGTTATAACACCTTAATAAAGGTTGGCGTTCAGCCAACTGGAATATTGGTAAAATAAATGATATTTTGATCCAATATATGCCTTTCTATTTAAATATAAATATTTGCATAGAGCAATGCTCTTCCACAAACAATAAGGACAAGATCGTTTGGGCATAAATTAATATAAAACAATAACTTGCCATTTATATATAGCAACGACAACAACAACAAAAAGCCTTTATTTAGGGTCACTGACCCTATACAGGATTCACCAGAGGTATGCATAAGAACAAAGCAGTGAGACAAAGGAAATAACGATATATACAGAAGAAATAGAAAAAAAAAGAAAAGAAAGAGAAAGAGGGAAGCAAGAAAAACAACACAAAAAGAGTAGCAGTAAGAAAGTGAGGAGTGAGTGTCACTTGGCCATCTTCTGAGATATGGACATTTATATATAGCAAAATAAAACATCAATACGTGAATCTTTCTTTCGCATATAAATCAAAATTCTACTGTCCTATAAGCTTATGTCCATAGTTTGATTAAATACCATTTCTGAGATTCCTCCCTTCAGTGTAGCGTATATAAGTAGAATCATCCAATACAGTATTAGAGCTCTAAAGAAGCAGTCTGGTAGATTAAATTAGTGAACCGCTGGAAGGATTCACCACTTATGAGTCCTCCCAATATTTTTTCATCACAGTAAAGACAGTAGAAATTTATTTTATTTGTGAAAATAAAAATTCGTGTCTTAATGTCTTCATTTTCTGTATATATATGAAGTTAAACTGGCGAAACCGCAGGAAGGGTTAACCACTGATGAGCCAGGTCCTTCGATTAATTTTTCCATTGCAGTAAGGGCAGTATAAAATTGTTTAATTTATAAAAGAATCATACACGTCTATAATAGTTTCGAATTCTCATCACAGATGGCGCGCTGATGTATCATAATATATGAAGTATAACAAAATAGAACATTTCTACGATATTTTAAATGGAAATTAATCATTTTTTGTAAATAAAACAAGTTATATCCATTCGCAAAGTACGCTGCTAATATCCACAAGGCAAACATAGCTTCTTCGACCCAATAAGAATCAAAAGAATGTAATAACGATTATTTCTAACCTTAGGAATGAAGTATGAAAGGATGAATTGTGAAGAGCAATAATAACTCCCATCCCTGAACACTTTAATTTTCCGTTTATCATTACTCTTCATAACTCATCCTTTCATACTTCATCCCTAAGGTTAGAAATAATCGTTATTTCTTTTTAAAATAAAAATTTCGATTTTTCGTTTAAAAGAAACACATGCGGGATATTTTTAAAATGTCGCTCCACAGTAAATATAAGTATATTGTCAAGTAGCTCTACAACCACAAGAAGCTACATAGGACACCTGTCAATCATCACTGCGGGGAAGAAGTTTTTCCCGCCCTCTACAATCACTCTAGAGGGGAGTGAGTGTTGAGGCGTCTCTGCGTGTTGTCCTCCGTAGGGGTGCCACTGACTGACGTCCAGTGAAGCTGTAAGCTGGCCGTCTTTCCTTGGTTGTCTGAGGCGAGGCACACGTGTCTTGAAACTCTTGGGTCTTCGCTCTGTGTGTGCGTCATTGGGAGCGCCCTTGCCGTGCGCGAAAATTGCACCAGGGCTAGGCCTGGTGTTGAAAAACCAAGGGGTGCACACAGTAGTACCACCCCCCCGCCTCCGCGTTGGTTCTCCGCGTCAACCTCAGAACCTCAGAGGTCCTTGATTCGACGGCAGATTCAGGGAGTACTGGGAACTAAGGGTTCGAGGGCTAAAGGGGGGGGGGAGTCCTATTGGAGCGTAGGACGGGTTCTTCTAAGTCCGTCGGGAGGGCTCGGTCAGCAACCTTGCCAATGACTCTCGATGACGCCTGTGGGTGAGTGGTCAACCCCACAGAGCCAGACCATAATGGCGGGCGCGAGGGGCCTACCAATGGCCGCTCGGTGCATGGAGAATGCATCATTCCTTCTGGCTGTGTGTGGATCTAGATTTCAGCGAAAGCCTGGGATGCAAGGGCCGCTGTTGAGCCTATATCATCCCTGGCTCAGTCTGTGATTGAGCCGAATTTTTATTCTGTCAATCATCACTGCGGGGAAGAAGTTTTTACCGCCCTCTACAATCACTCTAGAGGGGAGTGAGTGTTGAGGCGTCTCTGCGTGTTGTCCTCCGTAGGGGTGCCACTGACTGACGTCCAGTGAAGCTGTAAGCTGGCCGTCTTTCCTTGGTTGTCTGAGGCGAGGCACACGTGTCTTGAAACTCTTGGGTCTTCGCTCTGTGTGTGCGTCATTGGGAGCGCCCTTGCCGTGCGCGAAAATTGCACCAGGGCTAGGCCTGGTGTTGAAAAACCAAGGGGTGCACACAGTAGTACCACCCCCCCGCCTCCGCGTTGGTTCTCCGCGTCAACCTCAGAACCTCAGAGGTCCTTGATTCGACGGCAGATTCAGGGAGTACTGGGAACTAAGGGTTCGAGGGCTAAAGGGGGGGAGTCCTGTTGGAGCGTAGGACGGGTTCTTCTAAGTCCGACGAGAGGGCTCGGTCAGCAACCTTGCCAATGACTCTCGATGACGCCTGTGGGTGAGTGGTCAACCCCACAGAGCCAGACCATAATGGCGGGCGCGAGGGGCCTACCAATGGCCGCTCGGTGCATGGAGAATGCATCATTCCTTCTGGCTGTGTGTGGATCTAGATTTCAGCGAACTACAGGGGACGCAAGGGCCACTTTGAGCCTATATCGTCCCTGGCTTTGCCGAATTTCCTATCTGTCAATCATCACTGGACTCCGGGAGGGGAGGACAGGTGTGAGGGGTTCTCGGAATCTTATCGGCAAATAAGGAAAACGAGACGGTGGCTGACCACTCTCATTATTTTTACCTTGGGATAAGTTGTTCTCCCTATAAATACCTCTTGTATATAATTTTATTGGAGAACTAAAAGATAAATACCCACCTTTATAATAAATTAATTATCCCCAATTTTGCCCTTGTTTATTTATATCCGCGACAATATATATTTATTTATTTCAACACACAAAACGCGATATCCCGGCTAGGGATAATTGCGTCGATTTGCATTTTTTTAAACAGAAACAGTTATAAACATATTATACAAGAAAAAGTAATTAAAAAAAAACAATGGTTGCCTGTAAAGTCGGTTTTACGGGCGAAGATTTTACGTGACAACGGTAGAATATTTATTGATATGAATATAATTAAATTGCACAATAGGAACAAGGAATTGAATGAAAATAAGAATTGCACAAATTTTAACTATAGAAATATATTTTGTTTACTAAAACATTGTACATGTAAACTTAAACTTAACTAATTCCTATTTGAGTGATTTTGTTGAGGATAGGACGATGATAGGAGAAATATGAAATGAAAGGAAGTGTTTCTGCTGTAATGTGTCTTGCGAAAGTCAAGTCGATAGTTGCTCCTTTTAACGTAGTTGACTTAGAAACGTTTGATACGCAATCAAGATTATACGTATTTTTCATGAAATTAAGAAACGAGTTGTCAAGCTTTACGTTTTTGTTAAAATCACCACACAGAAGAATCGGTATACTAGAATCAATTTGCACGAACGGTGGCACGTACTGGCTGTTGTGAATGTACGGACCGAGTCCTTGCCATAGTAACATTCCAATATCCTGCATACTAGCTCCTGGATGAATATATACAGCACCGAGTATAAACTTGAAGCTAGTATTAGCGGCGAAGCAAGTAACTTCAGTCATGCACATGTCACCCTTGGTTTTAATGACACGAGTTACGTCTGTAATCGCAACTTGGAACACTTCCGCCGTAGATGTCGATGATAATTTACGATAGATCGCCACTCCACCAGCCGCGTTGGTATCTGAGTTAGGTCGATTATTTTCCCTGGATACGCACTCATAACCCTTGATTGGAGTTGGTTCACAAGTGTCGCGCATCCACGTTTCAGTCAATACTAAATAGTCTGATCGTGGTATCACTGTATCTGTTTCAATGATGTCCGCGGCATGGGCACTTAAACTTTGACAGTTGATGTTCGTTACAATAAGTTGTCCAGCGTCGGTTGCGTCGTCACAGAATTTTACGGCTTGTTTGGTAATTGTGTCTAGAGTGTGTCCACGAAGTCGTAAGTATTCATTGCGAATATCTCGAGTAGTCTGTGAGTCGTTTCCATCTCGGCCATGTTTGAAAACCAATGGAGAGTCCTTTTCTGTTATGATGTACAATCCGTCGATACTTGTGACGCGGCTCATGGCTACATATACCAATTGCTGTGGTTGGTTTGAGGAGTACTTGTAAACAATTGTAGTAAACGTCCCACCCTGGGCCTTGTGGATCGTAATTGCACAAGCAGGCACGCAAGGAAATCGTTTTCGCTTGCACTTCACTGTTTTTGTCAACGAAATGTTTACCACTTTCTTTTGCACTGGCACCCAATCGACGGATAAGGTGTTTGGTTTGCTGTGCACATGTGGTCGACATTTGATTTTTGCTTTGGTACCCGTATTTTTGTCTTCAAACTGGAACCATAGAGTGGCGATTTCATCTTCAGCTGGCGGCAAACTTGTGCTGGTCGATGGTCCTCCTGGAGCAGAACGGTCATCTGCATTGGCTGGCTGACGTTCGATGTATAGCAAAACTCCAATAGCCCCATTTACCAATCCATCGGCGACGTCTATGTTAGATGTAATCATGTACGGATATCCTACTGCTAATGGCAACATGTATGGCAATCCGTCGGTTTCTGCAACCGACATCTTGTGAAGTTTCCCTTGCTCCCGGCTCTTTTCAGAATTGCTGGAATACCCAAGCATAATATCAGTGGCGATACAGTTGTGTGCGTTTTGAATTGCGTTTCGATTGTATGAATCTACTTCATGGTTGCTGTAATACAATCTGACAGCGTTGGGTACGTTCTCTTTGCACCAGACTTCAGATTTGTGCCTGGACTCAATAAGTGCGATATTATTGACACTTAGTTTGAGTCCATCTCCAATTTTGGTGAGAATCGTCGAAAACAGCTCGTCAGGTTGTCGGACAACATGGACTAATGGGAAGTAGTTGATGCTGTAGTTGATGAAGTAGTTAATTTGTAAAATAAATAATTAATTAATTAATTTTAAACTAATAATTTACTTAACACTATCAACATTTATCAATAGTATGACATAACCTATAAACTCAGTTTCTCAACTTTTGTGTCAATCTAACAATTAATCAATCAATCATAGTTTACGATAATGAAATATCAGTGTACAATTATTTACCTTTATTGTTGTAGTTGTTGTAAATGACGAATCTAAGCACTCCACATTTTCACTACAGACACAGCTGACGATACTTTAACCACACGTGTGAACTTGTATTATGAAGCTTTCTTGTTTTTCCAACGCCAAGAACGTTCGAGAAAGACAAAGACAGAGACAAGCATGCGCCGATTCAATGCGCCTAATTCTCTAGCGCTGCGCGCGCAGCTGCGCGCGCAGCACTCTCGTTCGGTGACTCATCGTAACGTTACCGGGCGTTACACTTTTTCATAAGTGACTCCCAGCCGCAACCTAATTTAAGACGTTGTCACGTCAATAAAAAGAGAAATAATAATATATATTAGGAACCTGAACCTTTCAGGTTTGAAAGATAATCATAAATTTATTTATAAAAATAGTTAAACCTATGATAATTCTCTCTGCTATTTACAAATTGATATAGATCTACAACATTGTCTGTTGTCTAGCGGTGTAGAAGAGTGGACATTCCAGCAGTAGGTGTCTCGAGTCCTGGAATTAGTTGCCACAATGACAGCTACAACCGTTCCAATTTTTGATAAAAATCCCTTAAATATATCACAAGTATTTGTGCTGAAGCTTTGTTTGGATAAAATTAAAAGCTTCCTTCTCGAGTAATTTGACGTCCAACAGCATTGATGGATAAAAAATTCTCTGGCGATTTTAATAATGGAAGACGCCGGATTTAAATTAATAAGGAGATGATTGATATGAAGGGAAATTAATTAAAAATCCAATTTGGCAAAAATATTAAAAGAGAGTTGATTTTTAATTGGAAAAATCATTATTAAGATAAATGGAACTCTATGTGAAAATAATCACTGATTATGGATCAGTATATACATAACGTGATGTTTTGAAAATAGAGCAATCCATAAATAAATATTTAATTAAAAGGTATATATTGGATCAAAATATTTTAACAAAGTATTTATTAATTTTATTTTTTTTATTAACAGAGTGGTCATTTTTATGTTTATATTTTGCTACTCTGTAAATTTCCCTCGTGGCTTATCTTTTGTTTACCATTCATAGTTTGTTCTTGCCCGAAATAAACTGTTGTGTCATCCTGAAGTTTTTGTCTTCCCTAATTTTCCACATGGCAATATTTTTATATAGATGGAAATTTTTCCGGGAGGAAATTGACCTATAAAAGCATAGGGCTCCTCTCCCGTCAAAATAGACGTTAAAACAAGACGCCATCTATTTTTATATGTGTTTATTAATTTTACTTCTATAATACTTGTCTCACCTGCGGTGCTTGAACACATAGCAGATTTTGAAATTGGTTGTATGCCATATTCGGATCACTTACCAATAATTTTAAAGTTTATCGGCCCTAATAATAAAACTGAAAATTGTTACATGGAGCCTAAGGCCAAAATTAAATTTTCCTGGTCAGTAGATAAAATCCCAACATATATAGAAACTTTAAAAGAATTAACTCCCGAACATCCAGCGGACTCCACAATTGATACTCAGGCTGAGGATTTTACTGGTTTAATTCAAACAGCAATGTTACGCTCGGGGACGAGGATGGAGGCAAAAACAAAAAATATAAAATCTAAGCCATGGTTCGACAAAGACTGTTATTTGGCTAAAAAGGAAATGAAACAAAATCTAAAATTATACGTAAAACATAATATCTCGGCCGATAAAATTGCATACTTGTCGAGTAAGAGGAAATATTCAGCTATCCTAAAGCTCAAAAAAAGGGAATATACTGACAAAATTCAAGTTATCCTCAGTAATGTAAAAGATCCTTCCCAATTTTGGAAGACTATTAATTCACTTAAATATAGGAATAACCTACAAGGTGAAATTTCTACTGCAGACTGGCAAGTCTTCTACCGGGAGTTACTTGGTTCAAATTTAACAAAAGTTGTACAGTTACCACTTGAGATATTGGACATTGACCCCGAATTAGATTGTGAAATATCTCTAACTGAGGTCACCAAGGAAATTTCCAAATTGGGTAAAAATAAGGCTACAGGACTTGATGAGATTCCTAACGAAGCGATTAAATATTTGTTAGAAGAACATACAATTTATCTCAGGAACTTATTTAATAAAATCTTAGGGACATCCCAAGTTCCTCAACAATGGACAAAAACGATAATCCACCCAATATTTAAAAATGGAGATCCGGACAACCCGTCAAATTACAGAGGAATATCCCTGATTTCTAACCTATCGAAATTATTTACATCTATCTTGAAGACAAGATTGAATGATTGGATGGAGAGAAAGTCAATTTTGGCAGAAAATCAGGCTGGTTTTAGAAAAGGCTACTCTTGTCAGGACCACATTTTCACGCTCGTATCATTAATTCAAATGACCCTTAGCCGTAGAAGGGGAAAGTTATATGCCTTCTTCATTGACCTAAGGAAGGCCTTTGATACCGTGTCGCACCATCTACTTTGGAAAAAATTAGCATCAAATGGTCTGAGTTGCCGATTTATTAAACTAATTAAGAACTATTATACCCAAATGACGGCAACAGTCAGATGGCGGGGTTCCTTCACGGAGGCTATCAAAATACAAGCGGGAGTATTGCAGGGGGAGCCGTTGTCACCTTATTTATTCATTCTCTTCCTAAACGATCTGGTACACCTGTTCGATGAATCAGAATTGCCAGGCATAAATCTTGAGAATTATGGAACTATACACCTTTTACTGTATGCAGACGACATAGTGATCTTAGGAGAATCGAAAATAAATTTGCAATTGAAGATTAACTTACTTAAAAAGTACTTAGAAGAGAACTGCCTAACGTTAAACCAAAATAAATCTAAAATAATGGTGTTTAGAAACGGTGGAAGAACAGCTCGTTCCGAGACATGATTTTGGGGTCAGCAACCCCTGACAATAGTAGCTAAGTATACATATCTGGGTTACCCTCTGACTACAAAAATCTCGACCCAATATGCTTCCCAATACTTTAGAAACAAAGCACTGAATGCAATTAATGCACTTTGGAGAATCCTTACAAAGGCGCGAATAAAGTCCTTTACCTCAGTGATGAAACTTCTTGACACTATTGTTCTTCCTACTTTACTATATGCGGCACCAATGTGGGCAATCAACCAGCTGAAGACAGTCAATAATACCCAAGATACATTTCTTCGTCGTCTCTTAGACTTACCAAACTTCACACCAGGATATGTCCTCAGAAGAGAATGTGGAAGAATATCAACTGAACTTAATGCTGTAAAACTCACATTAAAGTTTTGGGTCAGGATTTTAAAAATGGAGACGAGCAGATTACCACATGCTTGCTTAAATTATCTCTGGAAAGTCACCGCGAAAAAGGAAATAGAAAACAGCTTTACTCAAAATTTAATAAAAATTCTAGACTCCAAGGGATATTCCTTTCTGAAGGGCTGCGAAGACTACTTAGCCATACAGAAAGAATTGCCAGGCATAATTAGAACTACCACAGACCAACTAATTCAAAACGATCAGATAAAAATCACTGATTCAACCCACTTTGCTCACTACAAATTTTTGAGTGAATCATTCATGACAGAGGAGTACCTACGATTAAATATCTCGCTTCCCAACAAAAGACTAGTTGCACAACATAGAGTTTTATGGCAATTTTTCAGGGAAGAAAGAAAAGACTTCTGGAAAGAAAATGGCCGGAACTGTTTACTTTGTAAGGATCTCATGGATGATAATTTGGTTCACTATTTCTTCCAATGCCCTCTCTTAACAGAAAAACGTACTGAAACTTTCCCAAGCCCTACCTCTGGTCAATTTAGATACCATAGCATATGTCAACTTCTCTCTTCAGATCTGAATGATAAATTACTGATTGATAAATACTTTAAGTTCTGTACAGAAGCTGGGCGCATGAGAAAGAATGCAGGGCAAAGGATACTGGAGGATGATCCATCTGTAAATAGGTAACAAACCTTATTTTTGTTGTAAATGTTTCCTCTTCCCTCTCCTCTTGTTGACGTGTAAATACGGCGAATCCTGTATGGGGCGGAATGCCCTAAATAAAGGCTTTTGTTGTTGTTGTTGTTGTTGTAATACTGTTTAACAACATTTTTGCCCAAGAGAACCTGACGGTGTTTTTATTGTAACTTTTCATGCTCAACTCAAAAATATAATCAGAAATTTTCCATCGCCCATTGTTTTTGCGTGACAGCTTTTTTTTAGTATTTGGATAAATGCAGTAATAAATGCAAACAATTTTACGTAAGCATTTTTGCATAAACCTTATTATAAAATGAATAAAGCTTCCAGGGCTAAGTTTCTTGTATGTCTTTTTCATCTATAGTTAAACCTGTCTATAGCGCCCCCTCTAAATAGCGCATCCCTGTCTATAGCGCCCGATTTTAAATACGTAGTACGATGCGATTTACATTAAAAGTGACCTGTCTATAGCACCCTATTTTGGTGAGTCCCAAGAGCGGGCGCTATAGACAGGTTTAACTGTATATTAAATATCTATAAAAAATTATAAGTGGTGTAGAAATAGCCATAACAAAACTAAAGAATCAATACATGAGTGAAATCAGACATAAGATAACCAGTACTCTAAAAACGCCAAGTAACCTTCCTCCATATAATCCACATGAAAGACGAATTATTCAAAACCTCAAACACAAAAAATATCTAGTAATCACACAGGCGGATAAAGGTGGAATGTCAGTAATCATAAACCTTATTACATTACAGCGGTTTATCAAAAAATATGTTTCTTTGTCCCTAAAGAAACAGCATCTTACCTAAATGGAACTCTTTGTGATGATAATTAGAATATACAGTTAAACCTGTCTATAGCGCCCCCTCTTGAGACTCACCAAAATAGGGTGCTATAGAGAGGGGGTGCTATAGACAGGTCACTTTTAATGTAAATCGCATCGTACTACGTATTTAAAATCGGGCGCTATAGAGAGGGAGGCGCTATTTAGAGGGGGCGCTATAGACAGGTTTAACTGTATTATACTTCCAAGATAACTCCGCCTTTGCCGGTCCCAAGCCCGGATGAAAAAGGAGGAGAGGGAGCAGTAACAAGCTCGGTAAAAAATCTGGGCTCAGCTGGCCCGGCTGATAGTACCCTGTAAGGGCTCCTAATCCAGGGATACAGAATGAGCAGCGTTTGTACTCCATGTTAGGAGCGGCTGCACATGGCGTCTGTTCCTCATGTCAGAGGCGACCATTTCATATTGGAGCTAAGTCGGCCTGCCACTGAGTAGTGCTCCCAGTCTTAATGACAAAGGCAGGCGCATTCTACTTCACCCAGTCATGATGGTTGCCAAGTCTCAAGCTATACAAGTTTGATACCCTAATATGATTGAGTGGAGACAAGAAAGAAGAAGAAGACTTAAAAGATTTTTAAAATTAAAGATACTTCGGCCAGTAAATATTTTCCTTATGCCGGCGGCCAGGCAGCTTCTATCTTTACGATAGTTACAAGATGTGTAGAAAAGAAGGGTAGAGAGGCCCTATACACCCGCCCTACCCACGGGCCATATGACAAATCGTCTCAATACCAAGTCAATAAAATTCAGGAGCCCGACAGCGGCAGTTGAAGAGCCACTAAATCAAGCCACCCCCGCGATAGCTAAAAATTGCCCATGTCCGACATTTAGCCTGGCAGGAACTTTTATCGTTTATATTTTATTGACCTTGGGGCAATCTCCGGACAACTTTTATGGATCAATTCGGATGGCGGTTATGGGAATTTTACTGCGGGACTCCAGATTGGTTCGTCTACCATAGAGATAGGTCGGTCCTTCTATATCCCATTCTTCCACTTGGGCTTAGGTCTCAGATGTTTGTAAAACTTATTTATTACACTTTGACTTATTTTAACAATAATTCTCTTTACAAGGATTTTATTTTAAATGAAAAAAAATCGCGTATATATATATATATTAGAACATACAGTTAAACCTGTCGCCCCCTCTTGGGACTCACCAAAATAGGGTGCTATAGAGAGAGGGTGCTATAGACAGGTCACTTTCAATGTAAATCGCATCGTGTACTACGTATTTAAAATCGGACGCTATAGAGAGGGAGGCGCTATTTAGAGGGAGCGCTATAGACAGGTTTAACTGTGTTACTTACAAAATGGTAGTTTAGATTTTATTTATAAATATTCTGTTTAATTTCACTTTTAATATTCACTTCCCTATAATTACAACGGCGTCTGGAATACTCGATAGGCGCCAGTCTGCGCACCATTTCTTGCAGAAGACATCAGTAGAAATGTTTATATTACAGTCAGAAGATGATATTGTAACAAAGTATTTATTAATATTATTATTTTTATTAACAGAGTGGTCATTTTTAATTTTATATTTTGCTACTCTGTAAATTTCTCTCGTGGCTTATCTTTTGTTTACCATTCATAGTTGGTCCTTGCCTGAAATAAATTGTTGTCTCCTCCTGAAGTTTTTGTCTTCCCTAATTTTCCACATGGCAATATATTGTATTGATGATTTCACTTCCGTGTTAAATAACACTTTAATACAACACAGGTTTCTGGAGATAAGAGTTTCATTTTTATTGGCACAATCTCAAGCTTTCTCTGCCCTTCTACAGGAGAACATAAAAACAAATAAAACGCCGTTAGATGCTAACTAAGTATATATATATTGTTAAATGGATGACAAGATACCAGAGTAAAGTTGGGGAAAGAGGGGTGGACTCCAGTTGCCCCCGCTGCCATGTGGCAGGCGCTAAAATCAGCATTCCTGGGTGGGGGAGGACAGAGTCTGGTGACATCTGCGGCGAGGAAAAGCGTGGCGACTTGCCTCCGGGCGACTGGATGATCCTGTAAAGCGGTGCCAGGAGAGCCTGACATCGGAGCGGCCTACAAGCCGGTGTAAGTCCAGGCTGGACTTGAATAGTGTGGTAGCGGTACACAAGAGTGACATCCGCGGCGCCAAGGATACTTCTGACGGGGAGGTTGAAGGCAAGTCCAACTCAGTGTATTCCTTCTGTTAGTGAGATACAATAAATCGCTAACTTTAGCTGCAATCCCTTCGAACTCACATGTGTATCTTTGTGGCATCCTGAGTAGACAAAGTACACGAATAGCGTCTGGGTACGACGTAACAATATTTTGCGACGTGGAAAATTATAAAAGACAAAATTCAGGATGACACAGCAATTTGTTCAAGAGAGATTTTTGAACCCTTTTATTGACATCTTGTCAATTAGGCTTTAAAAATGAATGAAAAATAATGGGAATATCTACAAGGATTTATGAGTGAGGGAGACTCCACCATCTTGATAGGGTCCTCCTCCAGACCAGGTCTTCTTGGATCCTCTGTATCTCCAGGGTCAGGAAGTGCCTATATATACGTATATTTGCAGACGAGAGAGATTGAGATTGAAACTACTTTATTTCAATGTCCATATAAGATTATATAATGATAGATATATGAATAAATAGATAAAAATAATTGATAAATATGCTTATATATATATATATATATGGTAATCTAAGCCAACAAACCCATATTGTATATAACTCATGACAAGATTTTAATGTTGTATAATAGAAACACATCTGTAAATGATTATACGCATTATTGACATGTGTCTTTACATCATCATATGTAATGCAATTTGTACAAACAGGATAAATAAATAAAAATCTGTAATAGATTAAGAGTTGAGCTAAGCAAGAGATAGAAGTCATAACGTCAAAATCGAGATAGATTTAGAAATCCCACAACAAGGTCTAAAAATGGACCAGACCACCCACACTGTTCACAGCTGGTGGAATGCAAAGCCCCCTCTCACATCTGGTGATATGAAAAGCCCCCTTTCTCAGAAACGGCCCCTGTCACATAAGGCCCCCCCCCCCCGTCTTTAACCTATAAATACAGTCACTTGACAGTTAGTGCAGCATCTGTGCGAGTCCACGCCGGTCGTACCTCAGATCCTCCTCATCCATCATGTAGACGAGTAAGAAACTTCTATCTCCCCATCTTTCGCTCCTAGCTCAACTTTTATCTGTTCACGGAACTTTCTTAGTGCAACTGTCTTCGTTTTTTGTGTGGACATTCCCAAGCTTTCCACTCTGCCTCGACCACGACTGCCTGTACTCTGTGAGGGCTTTTAAAGGACTTACAAGGTGCAGAGAGGTATTGGAAAACTCCCCATCCTGGCTGTTCCTCTCGGTTAACACAGTATAGCGAGAGTCAACACTTCATCATCACAAAGTTAGTCGACAAGATTCTCTACAAGAGACTACCAGACCTCAACTTATTTCATATATATATATACAAGTCTTCATTGGTGGCGCCCACCGCGGGAAAGACTCCGCCACCGGTGGACTGCGAGAGTTCACAGAGTGGGCAGGTCGAGGTGATGGCTGGCATTACCCAACTCAAGACCAAGATGGTACTTGTAGATGGTAGCCTTCGCCACACTTGTCAACTTCATTGACTCGGGATGGAGGCCGACACCAAAGAGCCAGGCCTGCAGATCCAGGGGCACTTCGCAGGAGGCGAACGCCTCCCGGAGCAGGGGTCGCACGGCTCGGCAACTCCAATATCTGTGGGTCAGCGACCCGTCGCTGGACCCACCGGTGGCACGCCTCGAGGCAGGATGGTCAGAGAGAGAGATATTTATAACCCAGGGAGCGCAGAACGCCAACTACCCGGGGAGTCCAGCTCACTAGTATGGACTAGTGTTGAACGCTTTTACTCTCGTCCTGTTTTGATTGCTGAGTTGAACCAGTTGACCAGAAATTTCCATGCTGAGGTTGAGTCTGGGAGTCTGGCCATAGATGTAGGATTGAGGTGGGTCAGTCCAAGTAGGTTAGCTGTTTTATTTAAGGCAAAAACAAACTATAATTAATAAAATACAAGATAAATAATGAGGGAATTATACAGAGTAGCAAATATAATATTATAGCGTAGAAATTAAGACTTTGTATATCTGAAGATGTGAAATTGTTGAAATTGCATTTATTGATGACGTCACGGCGACTAGTCGACAATTATTAACCAAACTATCTACAACTAGAGAATATCGAGCAAGCAAGCTAGGTAACTAAATGATGATTTAACAAATATAAAATAATAATTTGCTTGAAAATTTTTCATTGAATAATTAAATTAAATAATAAATATAAATTATATTTCTTCGCCACAATATTGATAATCCGTTAATAAAATGAATACTTTGCTACAATACATTTAAACATTAGGATAGATATCGCATTGAATTGGAATACCACTTTGTAGAAATAACGAATTATTTAATAACTAACTTAAAGATGAATGTTGTATCCAAAACTTGACTGAGTTGTCATCTAACCAGCTACGGTCGAAATAAGCTTTTCCTTCGTTCAACTTGGTGAAATTTATTTCCTTTCAGTGTCCGACTCCTCAGGGGCTTGGCGGATAATTGGGTTGTTGGATTTACTTCAAATTGTATCCGCCGTTGTTTTTTCTCTCCATGTTTCTTTCAAAAACGACATTTGAAAATTATCCCGCATGTGCTTCTTTACAACGAAAAATCAAAATTTATTCCAAGGAGAAATAAGGATTATTTCTAACCTTAGGGATGAGGTATGAAAGGATGAATTGTGAAGAGTAATGATAAACGGAAAAATAAAATGTTATTTCTCCTTGGAATAAATTTTGATTTTTCGTTCAAAAGAAACACATGCGGGATCATTTTCAAATGTCGTTTTACAATCACAAGCCGCATTATATTGTATTATATTTATTTCTCTATATACCAGGTTGTCCCAAAAGTACGTAAACACTTGCAAAAAAATTGAAATACCAGTATTATTCATCATAATATTATTCGCCGTTATGTATATGTATGAAAAATAACTTTATTGACTGTGGGTCAATTTTACACTCACGAGGAGTAAGAGGGGAAAGAGAACTTAATTTTTACAATTTACAATTTACATCAGGATGGCAATGCCGCCCTTAGCTCGGACAATCCTTCTCGAAGAGCGGGACTGTCGCAGTCCCGAGCGCACTCGATGGCTGCGTCGAGAATTCCAGTAAGAAGTGTCTTTTCTTCAGGCGAGAATTTCGCGAGAAGACTCTCCCTGGTTTGGCGGTAAAAGACCGCACTCACGGTCTCATCTAAAGTCGCTATTTTGAACCCGGGCCCTGAGTTGGCAGTCAAATCTTTGTAGGCGTTGTTCAGTATAATCTTACACTTCTTAAACAGATGGCTGTCGATACGGGCAGGCGGTGGAGGTGGAGGTGTCACTGTTGCCGGTATCAATTCATCCCTGTCAGGAGTGAGCAGCGTCGGCACAGCAGGCCGAGGCGCAGGCAGTGGGGGCGTTGGAGGCACTGCAGCTGGTGTGGACCTCAGCTCCGCTTTAACCTGCCTGAGTATTTTATAGATGTTGGTTGTTCCCCCGGGCTTCAGGGTTAAGAGTTGGCCAATGAGGCCGGTGAGAGTATCCATCTGCGGAGGTGACAGGAGGGGTCCCTTCCTTCGCGCCCTGGTCTTCGAGGAGAGGAGATCCAGGACCTCCTCCCGCCCAAGACCACAGGCGTCCGTCCCAGCAAAGGAGACGCCGGGGTTCCTTTCTATGAAAGTAACGAGGCCTTCTCTCGTTGATTTTCTTGACGAGGATGTGGAGGATGTTGATGTCTCCTCGACGATGGACATCTCGATGTCCGGTGTAGGGGCTGCAGGCTCGTGACTCCCAGGTGCTCGCAGGGACGGAGCAGGGGTCACAGGTGGAGGGGCAGGAGGCGCCATCTCCATAGGTACGGCCGAGGCCACTGGTGTAGATGGCCGAGGTGCTGCAGATGGGGTCACAGCTCGGGCCGCGTGAGAAGCGCCGGGGATCTCCATGGCTGTACTGGAGGGCGCCGGTGCAGGAGGCTGGGCCGCTGACCGCTGAGGTGGGGCAGAGGTGGTCGTTGATGGCACGCCAGCAGGAGAGGTTGGTGGGGCCAATCTGGAGTTGTTGGCTCGCCCTGCAAGCAGGGGGCAGTTGGCCCTGCGATGTCCTTGGCCATGGCACCTGGAGCACTTGATGCCCGAGGACAAATATGCGGGCCAGGCCTCGCCTTTAATTGGGATATCAAGGCGGGTGGGGAGCCTCTCAGTTGTCATTCCCTCGCGGAGGACAATAAATGCCTCGCGGCGGCCGTCGTTGTAGGTGTATGGGCCGGCCTTCATTAGTTTGGGCGCAATTGATGTTACGCGCCCATAAGGTTTTAAGGCGCTGATGATGGCGGAGTCCTCCACGAAGAAGGGGAGGTTGCCGACTGTTATCCTCTCCGCTCTTTTGCGGAAAGGAAAGGCCCTGAGGAGTGTGCCCTCAACCTCGAGGCCCTCGTTTATGAGGCGCTCGGCCAGGCCTCTGTTCGCCAGTCCCAGGAGTTGGTGGCCGTTCACCTTAGAGACTTGGATGACTCCGGCGGTTCCCCGAGCATCCTGTCCAGCGCCCTCAGGTAGTGGAAGGGCTGTAGCTCGGGGCCGTGCTCCAGGTAGATGCAGTGCTCCTCAGAGGAGGATGCCTGCCGCGCCCGGGCCTCTGTGATGTGGGCCCTGGTTGTTCTTATCTCCTGTGCCCGCGGCACAGATCCTGCCGAAGATTGTGATCGGCGACTAGTCACCTCCGATGTTGGAGGATGGTGCAGCCGCTGTAGGCGAATTCGTCGATTCGCGGCGCCTCTTCTTACCCTTGACGACGGTAAAAGCGTCGTCCGCTTCAGGGCCCAAATCTTCAATGCAGTCCGCCCAGTTTCCCAGGACACGGGCAGCGCCATTGAATGACGTACCGGCCGGCATGCTGAGCGTGACGTCACGCGCGGCGGCCAGATTTACATCTTTAACGCCTGCTGGCGGATTTGCATTATCACGATTTTCAGAATTTTCTCTTAAGATTGTCTTCTGAATCTCGTCTTTCTGTAATTTCTTTCCACCAGTTGGAGATGGGATGCTGGGCCTTCCAGGCTCTTTTTCAGCAGATCCCGAGGTCCCTGGCGATGCCGGACTCGGCATGCTTAGATGCATTTCACCGCTCGCCAGAGGCGAAAAACGCGGAGCTCGTGCGACGCGTGGCCGCACGGTTTTCGCCGTTATGTATAATGTCTTTGTATTATGTATAAAGTAATTGTATTATGTATTATATATTATGTATTCGCCGTAATAATATTATTCGCCGTTATGTATAATGTCTTTGTATTATGTATAAAGTAATTGTATTATGTATTATATATTATGTATTCGCCGTAATAATATTATTCGCCGTTATGTATAATGTCTTTGTATTATGTATAAAGTAATTGTATTATGTATAAAAACCAATTAAACAGATTTTATTGACTTCACAGTCAATCAGTACACTCCGGAGAGAAAGCTTAGAAATTTACAGTTATTTAACAATTATTTCAACAGGAGGTCGGACGGCAAGGCGGCCCTAAGCTCAGATAGGTCCCCGAGAGTAAGGGAGTGTAAGTCCCGAGTGTGCTCGGAAAGCTTGTCCAGGATTTGGATGATGGCTTTCCTGTCCTCCGGGAAAAGTCTCCTGAGGAAGCCCTTCCTATCCTCAGGGCATAGCACCGCTTCCACGAGGTCAGGGTATAGAGTGTCCAATTGTGGCCAGAGGTTGAGTTCCTTCATCAATTGGATGGTTAGAAGCCGCAATTCATCGCAACGTGTGGCCATGGCCGGCGTCGACTCCCTCTCTTGGGGAGCGGGTGGTGCTGGCTCGGCAGGCCAAGGCACAGGCAGTGGGGGTGTTGGAGGCACTGCCGCCGGTCCTTTTTTCAATTCGGATTTGACCTGGTGCAAGATCTTGTATACATTGGTATTGCCTGCGGGCTTCAGGCCAAGGATTTGTTTAATCAGACCGGCAAGAGCATCGGTCTGCGGAGGTGTCAGGAGCCAGCGCTTTCTTTGGGCCTTGGTTCTCGAGGAGAGGAGGTCCAAGACCTCCTCCCGCCCAAGACCTAGAGCGTCCGTCCCAGTAAAGGACACGGTGGGGCTTGTCCGGATGAACGCCACGAGATCATCTCTCATGGATGTCCTGCTTGATGTTGTAGAGGAAGCGGAGGACTCCTCGATGGCGGTCATTTCAATGTCCTGAGCGGGGGGTCCCGACTTCGTTGATTGGGGGCTCACGGAACCCCCAGGAGCCCGCAAGGACGGAGCAGGGGTCACAGGTGGAGGGGCAGGAGGCGCCATCTCCACAGGTACGGCTGGGGCCACTGGTGTAGATGGCCGAGGTGCTGCAGATGGGGTCACAGCCCGGGCCGCAGGAGAAGCGCTGGGGGTCTCCATGGCTGGACTGGGGGACGCCGGAGGTGGAGGATGGGCAGATGGCTGCTGAGGCAGCCCAGGCGCGGTCACTGGTGGGACGCTGGTGGGAGAGGTAGGAGTGGCCGGTCTAGGAGCGTTGGTTCGCCCTGCAAGCAGGGGGCAGTTGGCCCTGCGATGTCCTTGGCCGTGGCACCTGGAGCACTTGATGCCCGAGGACAAATAGGCGGGCCAGGCCTCGCCTTTAATAGGGATCTCAAGGCGGGTGGGGAGCCTCTCAGTTGTCATTCCCTCGCGGAGGACAATGAATGCCTCGCGGCGGCCGTCGTTGTAGGTGTATGGGCCGGCCTTCATCAGTTTGGGCGCAATTGATGTTACCCGCCCATAAGGTTTTAGGGCGCTGATGATGGCGGAGTCCTCCACGAAGAAGGGGAGGTTGCCCACAGTTATCCTTTCCGCTTTTTTGCGGAAAGGAAAGGCCCTGAGGAGTGTGCCCTCAACCTCGAGGCCCTCGTTTATGAGGCGCTCGGCCAGGCCTCTGTTCGCCAGTCCCAGGAGTTGGTGGCCGTTCACCTTGGAGACTTGGATGACTCCGGCGGTTCCTCCGAGCATCCTGTCCAGCGCCCTCAGGTAGTGGAAGGGCTGTAGCTCGGGGCCGTGCTCCAGGTACACACAGTGGTCCTCAGATGAGGATGCCTGCCGCGCCCGGGCCTCTGTGATGTGGGCCCTGGTTGTTCTTACTTCCTGTGCCCGGGGCACAGATCCTGCCGAAGATTGCGGTCGGCGACTGGTTCTTGCACCTCCGATGTTGGAGGATGGTGCAGCCGCTGTAGGCGAATTCGTCGATTTGCGGCGCCTCTTCTTACCCTTGACGACGGTAAAAGCGTCGTCTGCTTCAGGGCCCAAATCTTCAATGCAGTCCGCCCAGTTTCCCAGGACACGGGCAGCGCCATTGAATGACGTACCGGCCGGCAAGCTGAGCGTGACGTCACGCGCGGCGGCCAGATTTACATCTTTAACGCCTGCTGGCGGATTTGCATTATCACGATTTTCAGAATTTTCTCTTAAGATTGTCTTCTGAATCTCGCCTTTCTGTAATTTCTTTCCACCAGTTGGAGATGGGATGCTGGGCCTTCCAGGCTCTTGTCCAGCAGATCCCGAGGTCCCTGGCGATGCCGGACTCGGCATGCTTAGATGCATTTCACCGCTCGCCAGAGGCGAAAAACGCGTGGCCGCACGGTATTCGCCGTTATGTATAATGTCTTTGTATTATGTATAAAGTAATTGTATTATGTATTATATTATGTATTCGCCGTAATAATATTATTCGCCGTTATGTATAACTAGCCGAATGACCCGGGCAACGCCCGGGTTTTACCCGATTAAATGCTTTTATTCAAATACTATTCGTTACAATTATAAATTGGCGCCGTGGATGTCATTCTTGTGTAATATATAAATGAGTTTTAAAAATTGTAATAAAAAAATGCATCGGCCGGGAATTGAACCCGGACCGCCCGCGAGGCAGGCGAGCATTCTACCACTGCACCACCGATGGTTATGAGAAATGGCCATATTTGGGTATTTATTCCATTCACAAAGCAAACGGTGACAGAATTAAGAATTGTTGCTTGATTATGACGCTGATATCTGTATATATTAATGGCTTTATAATACAATATAATGCGGCTTATAATGGTAGAACGACATTTGAAAATTATCCCCATGTGTTTCTTTGAAAAACGAAAAATCGAAATTTATTTTAAAGAGAAATAGCGATTATTTCTAACCTTAGGGATGAAGTATGAAAAAGATTAATTGTGAAGAGTAATGATAAACGTAAAAATAAAATGGTCATGGGTTTATCATTACTCTTCACAATTCATCCTTTCATACTTCATCCATAAGGATAGAAATAATCGCTTTTTCTCCTTAAAATAAATTTCGATTTTTCTTTTAAAAGAAACACATGCGGGATAATTTCAAATGTCGTTCTATAATGTTTTTATATTACGTATAAAGTAATTGTATTATTATGTATTCGCCGTAATAATGTTGTCAAGGTAGAGAAGACAAGTATTCCAAAAACTCAATTAAAAATAATTTATTAATTAAACATATATATTGCATAATGAGTCAATTAATTTTACAAGTGATAATCTACAAGCATGGCAAGGGATGATGACCAGACGATATATTTATGATGATGAACTGACAACAGAGTATCCAATATATTCAGTGACAATATTTTTCGCCAAGTAATAAGAAAAACTCGAACATTTGGGGATAACCTTATATTTAAGATGCTGTCGCGTGTATTTTCCTAGTTTGCATATGAGTTTAAAATGCCTTTATAGATATGTGGCGACCACACTTTGCCTCAGCGAGCGCGAACTGGGACAAAGCTTCACTACACATATGGGCAGTAGTGTGACGGCCTCACTACGCCTCGGCAAGCGCGAGCTGAGAGAACACTTCTTTACGCATGCACGGGCGGCATCCGGGACTCATATCACCCGCGTTGTTCGAACAACAAGGCTTGCTTCCAGCGGCCGTTACTTCTTTCCTCTCTATATGTTTCGGGGCTTTAAATAAATTAATTTATTTTATAAAAATAATTATAATTTTATCAGCGGCCTTTCCACAAGCCACACCACCACGCACGCCACCATCCCACTGATATATCGAATTCCTTTGAATGATTCACTAAATGAAAAAAGAGACTCTGGTGTTTAATAATATCAATAAAGCATCCAGGGCTAAGTTTCTTGTACAATTTTATTTCTCAAGTTTTCGGAATTATCAGCTCTTTGACGGTAGTATCACACTAACTAAACGCCGATGTGTAGGATATACAAGGTGTAATCAATAATTTCCAGGAATGAGACTGGATCACGTAAAATATTCAAAATAATGAAATAATTTTATAAGGACCTTATAGAAAAGACATTTTTCAACACGTAGAAATAAAATTGATCACATAAACGTACGCGCTCACGTTTTATCGAATTTATAAGTTCGAGTATATCAAAACATTTTCGAATTTCAGTATGGACTGTATTGAAAAACAGCAAGTCTGCATAGAGTTTTGCTTTAAATTAGGGAAAACAGCTTCCAAATTATTTAAAATCTTGAAGCAGGCTTTTAAAGAAGATGCCCTATCACAATCGAGGACATTTGAATGATTGGCACGGTTAAAAGCTGGTCGAATAAGCAAGAGAAAGCAAGGATGTTCAAATCGAAGCTTAAGTGTCTTCTTATCACTTTATTTGATGTAAAGGGATTGGTACGCAATGAATTCATGCCCGAGTGTCAGACCATTAATCAACATTACTATCTTGATGTATTGCGACGTTTAAGAGAGCCTGTGCGTCAGAAAAGACCCGAAAATGGCATCAGAAAAATTGGCTCTTGCATCATTGACAACGCACGGCCACATACTGCCGTCACTGTACAACTCTATTTGGCTAAACACGAAATTGCTTCACTACCCCAGCCACCATATTCTCATTACCTTGCTCCCAACAACTTTTTCCTTTACCTTAAAATGGAAAGAGTCTTAAAAGGACCTCGATTTGACTCAATACCTGAAATAAAGGAGAATTCGAAGAATATTTTGAAAAGCCTGAAAGATGAGAATTTTCAGAGGTGTTTTGATATCTGGAAAAAAAAGATGGAACAAGTGTTTAGATAGTGACTGGGATTATTTTGAGAAATTTTAAATAAAACTTTATTATACTTTTGTATTTCTTTAAATATTCAGCATTCCTGGAAATTATTGATCACACTATGTATGTCGTAAACCCGGGTAAGCCAACAAGTGAGTGGGAAGCAGTCGGGGTTGAGTGGCAAGGCGTGCAGAGTGGGATGTCCGCACGGGACAGTAAGGACGAAGTTTGGGATCAAAAGGCGCTCTCTTAGGACGTCTCAAGTGGCACCAGGACCGGGGGAAATTTGAGGACTACCAGAGGAAAGCTCGGCGACCTGCCTGAAGCCGCGGGGGCAGCTAAACAGCGGCCACGAGGGCCGGTATTGGTATTTTATAACACTATAGTGGTTAAATATAATAAATAGTTACGATGTACTAGAGCGCCATCTGTTATCAAATTATAAAACTATTTTAGAGGCGTAATATTATTTTTAAAATAAAACAATTTCTACTGTCCTTACTGGGATGGAAAAATTAAAGGGAGGGCCTGGCTCATCAGTGGTGAACCCTCCCAGCGGTTTCGCCGGTATGGTAGATTAAACTGGCGAAACCGCTGGGAGGGTTCACCACTGATGAGCCAGGCCCTCCCTTTAATTTTTCCATCGCAGTAAGGACAGTAGAAATTGTTTTATTTTAAAAAGAATATTACGCCTCTAAAATAGTTTTATAATTTGATAATAAATAGTGTTACAATTTATATTGATTTATACTAATATAACTATTGCCTGTCCTATGGTATAAACATAATAAAGATTTAAGTTATATTAATAAAGTTATAATTAATTCCATGAAATATGTGGTGAAGGCAGATAGGGACAGAGTTAATGGTTATTAATATGGTACAAGCTTAAATAAGGACTATTAACTTATATAGCTTTAGTATGCAAATGCTTTTTATATATTATTTACATATTTAAACTATGCATATGATGTTAAGAGAATATTATATACACTGCGTGACATTGAAAATGGAACACCAAAAAATAGTGGCCAGAAAGTGATGAAACTCGGCAGACAGAGAGAGACAGGGACGAACAATAAGTGATCTTTATTTCAAAATGATAGTCATAATACAGAGCGAGAACGGCGTCGGCTCAGTAGCAAGTAGGACCACCGCGGACGGCGATGCACGCAGCAACACGTCTAGGTAGAGAGTCAATCAGAGTACGGATGGCGTCCTGAGGGATGGCTCTCCATTCCCTCTCAACCATTTGCCACAGTTCGTCTTCTGAACGCGGCTGTGGCAAGGCATGCAAACGGCGTCCAATGATGTCCCAGATGTGCTCGATTGGTGAGAGATCAGGAGAGTACGGTGGCCAGGGAAGCATCTGTACATTTTGCAGAGCTTGTTGGCTAATGCGAGCAGTGTGCGGTCGGGCGTTATCCTGCTGATAAAGGGCATTGGGTACCCCCTGAAGGTAGGGGAGTGTCACCGGTCGCAGCACATCATCAACGTATCGTTGGGCCGTCATAGTGCCCTGAATACGAAGTAAAGGTGACCTGGAATCATACGCGATTGCGCCCCAAACCATGATTCCACGTTGTCGCACGGTGGGGCGTTCCACAATTGCTGCCGGATTGGACCTTTCTCCACGTCGACGCCACACGCGTACACGGCGACTATCACTGGACAAGCAGAAACGCGACTCATCTGAGAACACGACCCTGTGCCATTCCGTCATCCACGTCGATCTAGCCCGGCACCATTCCAAACGTTGGCGCCTATTCGGTGGGGTCAATGGCAGTCTTCTTAGCGGACGGCATGAGTGCAAGCCATTATCAACCAATCGACGGGAAATGGTTCTGGTCGAGATGGAATGATCTAGGGTGTCTTGCACATGTTGCAGGATGGCGGTACAAGTGGCTTGTGGGGCCGCCACTGCTTGTCGAAGGATACGCCGATCCACACGTGCTGACGTCACTCTGGTTGCACCGACATTCCTATAAATTGCCACATTTCCTTGTTCCAACCATCTTCTCCACAGTCGGTGCACCGTGGACGCACCAAGGTGCGATTTGACGTATGGACCAACCTTCCCTTTTCAGTCCGATCACCATGCCCCTCGTAAAAGCGTCTGTCTGCTTGAACTGCCTCCGTTTACGATGACCTGGCATTCTCTGTTATTACACGTGTCTTTTGACACAAGAACAAAATTTCTACAATTATTTTCCTTGAAGAAATAACGACACGAATACTGTCCTTTCTGCAAGTTCCTTCCCTTATATCTTACTCCATGTGCGCACGAGAGCTGCGCATTTTACATCATTTGCATAACTCGGTTAGGCGCGTCTACCCTGAAATTTGCATAATTATCTGGCCACTATTTCTTGGTGTTCCATTTTCAATGTCACGCAGTGTATATTTGAAGTTATCTATTACGGGGGTCTCGGTGGAAGGATGGTCTAAACCGTTGGTTTTCGGCTACGACCCGGGTTCGATTCCCGCATTGGGCACTTTTTTATGTTTAAAAAAAATGATCCAATTGCTCCCGATTCTTGCAAAATTCTAACCCCACCAGCGAGTGTAAGTAACCAAACGGGGCTCTGGCACATTTGTAAGTGCAAAGTCGAACTGCTTTTCACATGTGTAGTATCTGTGGGTATACTGGCGGTACAACTACTACAATAGGAAGGATACAGAGAAGATTAGCATGGCCCCTGTGATACCAGTTCGGCGGTACAACTACTACAATAGGAACGATACAGAGAAGATTAGCATGGCCCCTGTGATACCAGTTCGGCGGTACAACTACTACAATAGGAACGATACAGAGAAGATTAGCATGATCCCTGCAAAAGGATGACACGCAAAATGGTGAGAGAGTAATCAAAATTTTATTTCTTTTTAGATCAATAAATTTCATCAGCAAGTTATAAGCCCCAAAGCTTCAAACAATTCTAAAAATATATTTATTTATTTTTTTCGTTAACCATCGTTTTTGTTTATTGACTTGAAAATCATCTTTGGTTTTTAAATGATGTGTTTTCTCCTTGGCGTCAATTATTCTCCTCACTTTGAGAGATAATTTAAACTTGGTGAAGTGAATATTCAGAACAAATGGAATATTTTAATTCCATTTTAAACTGAGAGAAAAACTAAATCTAGGTAAGTGTTGGATCTAGCTGGGCTTTTTCACGATACGTCGATCTGTGTAAAGGAGAGGTTTTAAAAACGGAATTTTATTATCAAATTAGTTAATATAAGACTGAAACACAGAGGATTGATTTATTGAATTTTGAACTCAATTTCACATAAAGGTTCAATAAGAGACAACCACAAGCATCCCAGACTGCTATTCCTCGTTATAAGAATGTGTGCATAAACAAAACTATATAAAATATTAAAATATACAAGTATCAGAGTCATCAACAATCAATTCTGTCATCGTTTGCTTTTGTGAATGGAATAAATACCCAAATATGGCCATTTGTTATAAGCATCGGTGGTTTAGTGGTAGAATGCTTGCCTGCCACGCGGGCGGCCCGGGTTCGATTCCCGCCCGATGCATTTCTTTTTTTTTTTACAATTTTTAAAACTCATTTATATTATTATATATAACGCCAACCTTTATCAAGGTTTTATCGTTCAGCCAACTGAAATATTGGTAAAATAAATGATATTTTGATCCAATATATGTCTTTTTAATTAAAGGTTTATTTATGGATTGCTCTATTTTCAAAAAGACATAGCTGTAAGTTGAGAGAATGGGGATAAATAAATATACAATATTATTTACCTATATACAACTTGTCTTTGTACAACAACAACAAAAAGCCTTTATTGGGGCCACTCGCCCCATACAGGATTCGCCAGTTCACAAGGGATAGGGAGAACACTGAGAGGCCTTTTTCCGGGATATAGTCTTGTGAAATCCAAATATCGCCAACGCTATATACCTATTCTTTGATATTTCATCAATCAGTGCCGGAAATGAAGGACAAAGTTGCCCCGTTTTATCATTTAATTTTCGTCTTTCCTCAGACAGAGCAGCACAGTCAAATAAGTAATGCAACATCTCCGTTGTTATTCCTGATCCACAGAAAGTGCATTTCAGGTCTTCACGCCTCAATAAAATCAAATGGTGTTCTCTGAAAAAAATTGAGAGGGTTCTGAATTGTGCAATTAATCTGATGATAGGAAAAGGGAGTTCAGTTAAGAAGTATTCTTCGGTGGTAAAGGCTGTATATATGTCTCTATAATGGGAATATAACTTTGATTGGGTTATTCTTGTTAGGTCGTTTTGTATTGTTTGCTCTATCGCAGTTCTTAATATTCCAGGGATAGCATTCCTTAGTGAGTCAGGATCATTACAATAAGTAAGCCACGAGGATCCGTTATTATTAAGTAAATTGCTTAATTGTTTTATAAAACCGATGGGCGCACCTGTAGCACAGGATAATTGCCTCATTCTAGTTAAACAAATTCGAGGCAGTCTATTTGTATCCATACTCAGCACCCTCAGCCAATATTTCAAGGTCAATTTCAGAGCTATTATTATTAATGAGACGCGGCCTGTTTCTGGTCTTATTATATATCCTGGTGTATATCTAGGCAAATTCAAAAACCTACGTATAAATGTATCTTGTATATGGTCTAATAAATCTTTATACTCTGTTGCCCAAATTGGAGCAGCATATATCAAAACAGCCATCACAATTGAGTCAAACAGTTTCATTGCAGAGTTTAGTGAATTAATTTTTGATTTCGCCAATAATGGGGTTGTAGCATTTATTGCCGCAAGTGCTTTTCCTTTGAAAAAGTTTGCGGCTTGAGTGGTTTTAGTTGTACTGACCAGAGGGTATCCCAAGTAGATATATCTTCCTGTTACCATCAGAGGTTTACCATTCCAGTACCATCTATCTTCTCTTGAGGGTTTACCACCATTGCGAAATACCATAATCTTTGATTTGGACTCATTCAGTGTCATTTCGTTCACACCAAGATATTCCTTCAATAAATTAATCTTTTTTTGGAGGTTTACCCTCGACTCCCCTATAATAGCAATATCATCTGCATACATCAGCAGGTGAACATCACCAAATTCCGGAAGGTATACACTCGTCAGATCTGAGTTGTCATACATTTTAATCAGGTCCGTCATGAATAATATAAAAAGTAATGGCGATAGTGGCTCTCCTTGTAAAACGCCCGAATGTATCTTGATATTTTCTGTAATTGAACCCCTCCATCTGACTGCCACAGTCGCCTGTTCGTAGTAATTTCTAATTGCATGTATAAATTGATAGCTTACGCCCAGATTGGTTAATTTCTTCCAGAGTAATGAGTGAGGAACTGTGTCAAATGCTTTTCTCAAATCAACAAAAAATACATATAATTTTCTTCTCTTTTTCCTCAGTGAAAGTTGTATTAGAGAGGTCAATGTGAATATCAGGTCCACACACGATCGGCCCCTTCGGAAACCCGCCTGATTTTCTGGAATGACGTTTCTTCTTTCTACCCATTCATTCAGTCTTGATCTTAGTATTGTTGTAAAAAGTTTCGAAAAATTACTTATCAGTGCTATACCACGGTAATTTGAAGGGTTGTCTTTGTCACCGCTTTTAAAGATTGGGTGTATGATCGATTTAGTCCATATTGTAGGATAGTGTCCCATTATCAAAGCTCTATTGTAAAATTGTTCTAATAAACCCATGTATGAGTCTGGGAGTACTTTTATTATTTCATTGGGGATGTCATCAGGTCCACTTGCCTTGTTATTTTTCAAATCTCTGATTGCCCTGCCTATCTCTTCAGAAGTTATCTCTGGATCAAGTATTGGGTCGCTCGGCGAGATCCTCACTTCTATATTACAGATCTTCTCTTTTTCCTCAGTACTCATTAATTCGCAATAAAATTCGTGCCATTCCTGTACAGTAATTTCTCCTTGAATTTTTGTTGCTCCCTTAAAAAGCGCAATGGTCTTCCAAAAGGACTTTGAATCTTTAATATTTCTCAATATTTCTTGTTTTTCCTGAATATATTTCCTTCTTTTATCATCTAATAAACCGAGATATTTCTTTCTATGGAGAGCATAGCTTTCGAGGTCTTCCTTCCTGTTGGTTCTACGGAATTCCTTCAGACTTTCTTTTGTTAGCTTTTTCATATCGTAACAGTTTTTGTCAAACCATGGCTTAGATTTTCCGGTGGCACTCATAGTTGAGTACATTATTCCTGATGTTGACATTGCCTCGGTAATTCTTTGGGTGAAAGTATTTACGGAGCTATCGAGATTTGATATTTTCACTACTTGCAATTCCTTTAATTCCTGTTTAAATGTCTTGATTCCCCCAGCTGTCCATCTGTATCTCGTAACACCATATTCTTCTCCCTTAGATTTGTTTTCATAGGTGTTTTGGACTGTTAACTTCAGGATAAGAGGAAGGTGATCTGAGTACATCTGGGTTTCTATCCTGAAGTCTGATATTTTTTCCAGTATTCCTTGGGAAACTATGCAGTAATCAATAGTTGATGAGCCTCTCTCCGAAACAAATGTAAAGTCACCCTCTCTGTCTCCTGTTGATCGTCCGTTGATTATTGTCAGCGAATTGTCTTCGAGAAACTCAAGGAGTCCTTCAGCCAGTGGTGAAATCACCAGATCTCTTGCTTTTCTTTCGGAAACCAAAGAGAGCTGAAGATTTGTTGGATTATACAGTCCCCCGAGCCCTCCAGTTCTAATATTTAGATCCCCAATCAGAATTAGTTCTTTCCCGTCAGTTATCTGTTTTTCCATATATTTAGTTAATCTAACTAAGTTGTTCTGGTACAGTTCGTTTGGAGGGAGATATACAAATATCAAGCAGGTAGTGGGTTTGTCGGTTCCTATGTTTTGTGATAAAAAAATCGATATCCAGATGTTATCCTTTTCTGTACTGTGCAATACTTGTCTTTGTATATTTAAGTAAAGAATATTGTCTATTTACCTTTCCTCATTCTCTCAACTTACAGCTATGTTTGTGGAAAGATTATAAAGATCCGAAAGCTTGTACTTTGCACAAATAAAGAAACTCATTGCTACTGTTCATATTTATATTTTATACTTTATAGCAATTTTATCTTTTTACAAAACTATATCTGAAAAAATGGATAAAAGATAAAAGAGGGCATTTCCTGATCGTGCAACTAAAAGTTACTGATGGCTTGCGCCATCTATCGGAATAAATATAAACTAGTTGATTTATTTATTCCGATAGATGCCATCAGCAACTTTCAGCTGTACGATCAGGAAATGCCCTTTTTCTCCATTTATCCACCTGATTCAAATAAAAATTAACTTTTGTACTATTTTTCAAAAAGATAAAAGGTTAGACAATGGACAATTTAAACAATTAAATTGATTCTTCTAATCAATTGTTACAAAGGTGGAAAAAATATATAATAAAATAGTAAATAAAGGGTAGATAAAATGTAGGGGAATATATATAGTTGTATTAGATAATAAAAAGGCATATATTGGATTTAATAAAAGATTTATTTTACCAATATTTCGACTGGCTGAACGCCAAACCTTTATCAAGGCATTACATTATTGTATACACAAACTCAGCGCCGCATAGTGTTATAATATCACAGTTGAAATAATTTAAAAAATACAAAGTAGGTGGGGGAAATTGTGCAAGCAAATAATATTAAAAAGGTACAATCAGAATAAGTTAAATATCTTAAAATATTAAAGGGGAAAAAAATAATGAGGTCTATCCTATATTTTAAAATATTTGTATTAAGAACCTAAAATATAATTCATCAATAAATCATTAAGAGATAAATGTAAACTGTATGTGTACAAATTTCTTCAGCAAGGGAGGTTTCCCCATCTTGAGAGAGTTCTCCTCCAGACAAGGTCTTCACTCCTCAGTTCCACGCCGAGGAAGTACTTATAGATGTGCGTCTTGGTAGACGCCAGGAAAAAAGGTTAGATGGCAAAAGTATTTTTCCCCCTACTCATAGATGACAGGTTGTTCTTTTTCCCAATAAAGAACGATCAAGTTGACAGATTGTACTCCGACATCCTGTAGTCCACCAACGATGAAGGAGTTGACCCAGGAATAGTTAGGCCATGCTAACTCTGTTTAATTAAACCCACCTGTTGGGTCCCGCGCCCAAATTGCTTGTTGAAAACTTCCCCAACAACTTGGTACGCACGCCATCTCTTTGTTTAAAAAATGTTCCCGACTTGAAGCTGTTGTTTTAATTTAAATCTCTCGGCGGTTATTTTTTATCTTGTTTGAACTCCTGGCAGTCTCGGGTTGACAAAAAGTAAATTAAATTCTGAAAACATCGAAATGAAAAATGTTAAATCTTTATATATGGTTTCTGAAAAACGGTGGGAGAATTATACGATACACTTATGAAATCTACTTCAATAGTTACCCGTTGTTCTAAATGATAAGTTTTTTTCTTTAAAAAAATCAAATAATTTTTCAATATAAATTCAGTTTAGGGATATTCACTTCCCTAACGTCCCTTCCATTGATTCCAGCTTTCAGGATAGTAACCCAGCACTAAACATCTATTAAAGAATGTGAAAAAATAGTACAAATATGATATTGTACTGGGATAAGGTGCATAAATTGTGAAAAAGCATCTCCTTATCGTGCAACTGAAAGTTACTGATAGCTTGCGCCATCTATCGGAATAAATATTATTTAAATATAAAAAAAATCAACGAGAATAGTTGATATTTATTCCGATAGATGGCGCAAGCCATCAGCAACTTTCAGTTGTACGATAAGGAGATGTCTTTTTCATAATCTATTGAAGAGTTTGACTAAACTATATAGGATTGCCAATAACGAGTGCTTAATCATATTTTTATGATACATTAGCGCGCCATCTGTTATAAAAATTTGAAACTATTATAGACGCGTATAATTCTTTTTAAATACAGGGTGATCCAAAAGTCCCGCACAACTTTAAAAATTAATAACTCCCCGAATATTTGCGCTAGAGCAATGCGGTAAACACCATTGTATTCAGGATGCAATGGGATTTTTTATGGCAAATAATGAAAAATTCGAAATTGATTTTAGTTACAATTTTATTCACCAGATGGCGCTCTACCAGAATCAGAGATTCAGCGGCCAAATTGTTTGATAAATTGAAAAATATAACTGATCGACACGTATTTTTCCTTTTTGAATACCAGGAAAGAACCCTAATAATATCAAATAACAAATTGATAAAACACCACTTCGCCAAAAGTATGAAGAATTGGTTAACGATTTTCAAATACAAGCAGAGATATGTAAAATAGGTAAATGCAAATTAAAATATGTAGCAAAAAGAAAATTGATATTTTAGATACGGTTTGTTTCCGAAGATAATAAATTTCTAATATTTTTAATTCAACTCTCACTCAGTATCGATTATGTTTATTTTAATTCTTTTGAAAAATATGTATCTATCTCTGATAATTTATTTTACTCTGGAATGCCGTTGTTGTTTTTGTCGTGTCCAATAAATAGCCTCAGATGTATCCATGCATTTCTATCACAGCAGCAGCAGCAATGTCCACTATCTTGGATGTATAAAGCTGCTGCTCTGGGTCTATGTCAATTTTCTGCAAGGCTGCGGGAATGAGAATATGTGGGTAGGTGTTAGTTCCTCACCAGGACAGTTGTTGCATGTTCTATAGGTTCTTGTGCCATCTGGATGTATTTTCATTCCTTTATAATGTTTTGTTCTAAGTATTGTTATAGTTTTTGTCAGTTTTCTCTCAGAGTTTATTTCACATATTTGATCTTGTCTTATTTTTTGTTTAATTATCTTGTATTTTGCCAAAGCATCAGCGTCAAATACTGACATTTGTTCTTAATTATGGCTCAGCTTTCTGGCTTCCTTTGCCAATTCATCTGCCATTTCATTACCCCGATCTCAACACGGGCAGAAATCCATTGTAGAATGCAGTTATTCTCCAATGATTCCAGTTGGGTAAGTAACGAGTGTATTTTCTGTGTGATTCTAGTATTGCCCTTCTGAATTGCTTCTAGAGTGGATATGGAGTCGCTGTATATTAAAATTCCTTCTGCTTGATGCAGGGATGGCTGGTTAAGGCTGGTTAATGTTTGTTCCATCTTGCTGTATTATGTTATTTCCGGCCCCTCCATTACTCAGGGTAAGGTCTGAAGATCCATCTGTATATGCTGTTAAAGGGCGTGGCCTAGCATTTTTAATCAAGAATTTGTACTATGAGGACATAACCGTTAATATTACAAACACATTAGACCTCGAAGCCCAAGGTATCAAAGTCTACCTCAATCAAAACAAAGCCATCAACATATACAATATGTATCACCCTCCAAACAATACATTTATTGACGATGGAACAATGGCTCAATTTCTTACAGACAACACTATTATTGTAGGTGACCTTAATGCCAAACATCAACTATGGGGATGTCCTACGCCAAACCCAAGAGGCAAAATACTATCAAACATATTTGACGACAATGCCTTCGTGTGCTTAAATGATGGGAATCCTACCCATCATTCATACAAGCTATAATACTGCACAAGCCCTTGATATAAGTTTTTACTATCCTGACATTTTCCACAAATGCAAATAGCAAATATTAAAAAGTTTTGGAAGTGATCATTTGCCTAATTTGATAGAAATTAGCACCAAGACCCAAAACTAGCTCAATTAAGAAAAATTCTGGAACTTCAAAAAGGCTAATATGATATCTTTCGAAAATACCATTATTAAAGCAGCCACCGTTTCAATACCAAGAGGTAATATTAAGAAATGGATTCCAAATTATACACACCAGGCAAAAAATATTCAAACACTTATAACTAAAAGAAATGAACTACAAAAAAGTGCACCCAAAACCAAACAAATTGTATAACTGAACTGAACATTTTGAATGCAAAAATAAAAAGATTATACGTAAATGTGAAAAGGAAAAAATGGAAACAAACTTGTGAAAACCTGAACCCAAGAAACCCAAATACAAAACTTTGGAATTTGGCAAAACAAATTGACAGAGCCCAGCCAAAAACTGAAACACAAATATGATTAAGAATACAGATAGTACACCAGCAACTAATGACAAAATTGCTGCCAATCTTTTAGGTAATTCATATCAAATAAGTAGTAAAATCAAGGTTGAAAAAAGGCCCGCAAGATTATTCATCACTGTAAAATGTCACCAGCACTCATAATATTTTCCATGAAAAAATCAATATGAAAAAGCTAGATTATGCATTAGAAAACACTGACCTAAACAAGACTCCTGGGCCAGATGGAATCCATGGCCGAATGATATCAAACTTGGGCAAAATTGGCAAAGAAAGACTTCTTAATATTTTCAATAACTCCTGGAAAACTGGAAAATTGCCTCAAGACTGAAAAAATGCAACAATAATTCCCATTAAAAAACTTGACAAATCTGCTGATGACCCAAAAAACTACCGACCTATCTCCCTAACAAATATTTGCTGCAAATTAATGGAAAAAATTATACTCAGACGAGACTCACCTACCACCCCGACACAAGAAATCTCTTACCAGAAGAACAATATGGATTTAGGAAAGGACATGGGACAATAGACCAACTCCTTTTTTTCACACAAAAGGTAGAAGATGCACAAAACAAAAAAAAAACAACTAACCACACCATAGCTGCTTTTTAGACCTTACACAAGCTTTTGATAAGGTATGGAAAAACAAGTTAATTACAAAATTATACAAACATTTCAAAATTGATGGAAAAGCTATCACTTGGATAAATGATTCCCTTAAAAATATATAAATCAGGGTCAAATATAATGGCACTCTATCTAAAACCTTCAAATTGTACCAAGGATTACCACAAGGATCAATCCTTAGCCCAACTCTCTTCACCCTATTTATTGCAGGCATAGAAGAAAAATTTTCAAATAAAACCAATATTGGACTTTTCGCTGATTACATTATTCTATGGAGCAGTAACACTAACTGGAAAAAAGCTGAAAGAGATTTGAACAAGACTCTTTTCCACCTAGAAAAATTTGCTAATAAAAATAAATTAGAATTTAACCCCCAAAAATCTGAAACCTGTTTTTTACTACCGATAAGAAACTATACAAAATAAGACCAAATATTATTCTGAACGAACAACAATTACAATATAATAAACATCCTAAATATCTCGGCTACACCCTGGATCCAGAAATTAAAACCAGTAAGCATATTGAAGGAGTTGTTGGAAAATGAAGAGACCGACTAAAGATCATGAAATATATTTCAGGAAGAGTGGGGAGCTGAAGCAACAACACTAAAATTAACTTACACATCTCTAATGAGACCTATCTTGGAATATGGATATCAAATATATGGTACAGCATCTGAAACAAATCTAAAATCACTGGAAAGGATACAACTAAGTGCAGCCAGAAATATTACAGGTCTTCGAAATACCTGCCCTAATAATATTGTACTTTACGAGGCAGACATTATGCCCTTGAAGGATAGAATAAGCTACAATCTGCCAAAATATATAAACAAAATCAAGAGTTATGAAAACAAACACAGAACTTTCAATTACATACTTCATTGGGAACCCAATATAAGATCCAAAAAAGAAGGCCCTCTCCACCTGGCCAAAAGAAATGGATTTTTAAAATATAAAGTGGAAAAATATTATTTAGCTGAAAAAATATCTCCATGCGAACCACTACCAAAATGTTATTTTTAATGCCACTTTAAATGAACCCACCAACAGACAATACCAAAATCCAGAATACTTAAAACAATTATCATTAGAAATAATTAATAAAATTCCTAAAAATGCAATAACTATCTATACCGATGGTAGCAGAGACGAGTTGGGACACACTGGCAGTGGCTGTCACATCAAAACCACAAATGGCATTGAGAAAATAAACAGAAAAAACCCAGAATTTTGCTCAGTCTTCAGATCAGAACTTATAGCCATCTATGAAGTCTTAAAATCCATCAGAAACATTAAACATCACGATATATGGATTTTTACTGATAGTAGAAGTGCCATACAACACTTGAGTCACACAGGGGATCTTAGAGGCAAAGTAAGCAGGAACATAATTGGTTATCTCCAAAAACTCTCAATACCTCAAAAATTCACCTTCAATGGATACCCTTACATGTTAGCATTGAAGGCAATGAAGCTGCTGATGCGCTAGCGAAAAAAAGGCACAAAAGAACCCTTGCTACAGAAAATAAACGTACTTTAAAAAAATAGAAACAGTAGCCAAAATAAACAAGAACTGGAGGATCCCACCTAAGCACAGTTGGTATACCCTAGAAGCAGATGGCCACCCAGACCTTTAGGTCCACAAGCCGGCATGCGAAGCATGCCCTTCGCTGCTATTCTGTTCAACTCATAAGCCAAGTAACGGTATCCAAGCTAGTGCTTGGACATTGTACCTGGAAACACCACCTCCCAGACAACGTGTCTGGAAGGATTTCTATACCGGTGGCCTTTAATCACAGCAAAATAGTAACTATCTACTGTGTCCAGCAGGGACCGCGGGGAGGCATCCCCGGTCGACTCTGTTCACTCACAGCTGAGGAAAAGCTCAGCTGCCACGTCGTGGGCTTTCTCAAGAAGCTTGCTGTGATTTCTCAGCAGCTTACTCTCGATCGCGCCCCTCGCCCTCCTTCTCTCTTCCTGCACACCCACTATCCCTGGACAATCCAAGACGTAGTGGCGTGCATTCATATCCCTTTCTCCATAGACGCATTCAGGGTTTCTCTTAATTTTAAATCTGTGGAGACTTGGGGAAGAGCCCATGTCCCGAACTACCCTAATGAGTTTGCGGGACATTACCTTACAGAGGTACTTGGGTGTTGTTACCCCATTGAATACCTCTCTCCCCTTCACACTGTTCCTCCATCTGTCCAACCATAAGTCCTGTACGTGCCCCCTGATACTCCTATAAACTTCTTTCTTGGTCACTGGGGTCCTCAGTGATCTACCTCTAAAGCATCCTGCCTTAGCGATCCTGTCTGCGAACTCATTACCTTCGATGAGGCTGTGTCTCCTAAACCAAGGGAGCTCCGGAGCCCGCGTCATCATCTCCAGCTCCTGGATTATTTGATGGGCGAGTTGCCCTTTCTCCAGATTGATGGCGACGAGGGCCGACACACAATCTGAATAGAGGCGGTCCGGGCTGAAGTTCTTCTCGGCACACACTCTGAGGGCTACCCTGATCGCAACCAGCTCGGCTGAAAAGACCAATTCGTCCACTCTGAGTGTTAAACTTTCTTGGAAGATCAGCTCTCCATTAGTGAATATCACTACCCCAGCTCCAGTATTGGTTCCAGACTTACTACAATCAGTGAAAACCTCCGTGCCAATCCCTGTCGGCCCTCCAGGACTCCAATTCCACTTTGGCAACCACTGCGGAGGCTTCCTTGGATCCCTCTTCGATTCCAGGGCCCCCGCTTTAAGTCCCAGGGCATCTTCCCTGTTCTCCCAGATCTTCTGTCTGATGGTCTCCTCCTCTAGTTTCAATCCCAGGGGAATAAGCCCAGCGAGGACCAAAAATGCCTCACTGCTAGTAGTGCGATATCTCCCTGTGATTCTGAGTGCCGCTGTCCTCTGCATTCTCTCTAGAGTTGTTGCCACCTTCTGATCCCTGTTTCGGCGCCACCAAGCCCCGGAAGCATATAGCAAGATTGGCTCGACACAGGAGAGGCAGAGGGTCCTAAAAATAGTACCCTCCTTCTCCCCCCCCCCCTGTTGAGAGCCAACCAGGACAGGCCTGCACAACGCCTCCCTGCCTCTCGCCACCATCTCCTCCGCCTGGTATTGCCAACCCATCTTGTCATCTATGACCACCCCCAGAATGGTCATCCGATTGACCAAGGCTACCCTCCGTCCTTCCATCCGGATAGCCGGCTTGTGTTCCCATTTGATCCCTTTCCTTTTAGTTCTTATGTCCTTAGGCTTAAAGCTGAGGGCTTTAGTTTTGGAGACATTGAACTTAAGGCCAGAGTCATGGGCCCAGATCGAGGGAATTTGGAGAGAAGTTCCAACACACTTCTCAGCCTTCGCTCTCGAAGCAGCCTCAATGATGAGGAACTGGTCGTCAGCATAGAGAACCAGCCTGGCTCCCTCAGGGAGCTCCTCCTGGAAAACGGTGTTTACCAGGATATTTCACAGAATAGGTCCGCAGCAAGAGCCCTGGGGGCAACCCCTAGCACAGTTTCTTTCCAACTTCCGCCCACCAAAACTGAGGCTAATCCGTCTATCCCTAAGGAAGTCACGAACCAAGCTGCACAAATTATCAGGACAACCCATGTCCATCAAATTTCTCATCAGCTTGTTCCAGCTCATGGAGTTGAACGCGCCATCAATGTCCAGGGCCACGAAAATAACCCAAGCACCCTTATTTAAGCCCATCTCAACCCCCTCTAACACCTCGTTCAGAGCTGTGATTGTGGACTTCCCTTCCCTAAAACCATGTTGGAAAGAGGAAAGGAGTTCATTACTCTCTAGCCAATGCTTCAGTCGCTGAGCTAGTAGGCTGTCCAGGACCATACCTAGACACACTAGTAAAGAAAGCGGACGATAATCATTAGGAGAATTACCCTTTCTACCAGACTTTTCGAGAAGCACTACTCGGGCAACCTTCCATGCCTCAGGAAATGTACCAGTGTCCAGGCACCTATTGAATAACCCGGAAAGAGGCGATGGGTGCATCCTTACCAGGGCTTTCACGACCGTGTTATCGATCCCTTCGGGACCAGGAGATTTCCTTTTCCCGAACTTGAAAGCCGTCAGTTTCACCTCATTCTCAGAAAAGGGCGGATCTACCAAACCACAAGTGGTCAGAGAGATCTCGTCCTCTGGTTCCTCGTTTCCGAAGTGCCGATCCAAGTTGTTTTTATTTTGTCTTCTGCTTTCGAGCGAGTAGTTCTAGAACACATTCTCTCTGAATTTTCTCATTGTTGGTGGATGAAACAGCACCAGTGATTATTTTGGCCGCTTTTGCTTGAACGCTGTCTAGTCTTACTTTTAGTGATGAGCTTGAGGGAGCCCAGACCGGTGTTGAATATTCCATTATCGGCCTTATTAAGGTGGTATATCTTGTTCTGAGAAATCTGGGTTTTGCCCCCCAATTTGTTCCACATAGCCTTCTCAGAATGTTTAGTTTTCTGATAGCTCTATTTGAGGTGCTAATTATGTGTTCTGAAAATTCCAATTCCTCATCAATAATAATTAAAATAATTTTGTTGACATCTTGTCAATACATGCACAGTCTGTACTATTAAAAAAAGATAATATGCATTATATACACTATGTACAATGAATATGGCGCCTCTGCCAGCGCTGCAGAATTTGGTGGAGAATCGCCAGTGGGTCTCCAGCGACACCACGCATTTTGCGATCTACGATGAATACGTAGATCGCGTACTTCGCCGCTTAGGAGATGGTGATGGCGTGGTCCTCGAGACCAACTTGAAAGATCCAGGGCTGCAGTATCACACCTAGGTATTATGGATTTCTAATTTTATCAATTATTTGTTTGTTTATGCTTATTTTGTGGTTATATTTATGCCTTTTTCCCTGTGAGTGGAGAAGACGCATAGGTTTGGTTTTATTGGATTTATGGTTATTTGGAGTTCCATTGCCCACTTTTCCAGTCCTCTCATTGATGTGTTCAGTATTTTTTACGATTTTTATATGCTGCTACTTGTGTGCTATATGGCTATATCATCTGCATAACAGGCAACCTTTGTGTCTTCAGTGAGGTAAGGATGGATGTCGTTAATATATAGCAGATAGAGTAGAGGACTAAGCACAGATCCCTGAGTTACACCAGCCCATGTTCTTCCTTCCTTGGAAAATTCTCCATTGACCCGAACCTTTAACCTTCTTCCCCTTAAGAAGTCTGCAATCCAGATTAAGGTTTTTCCTCTTACTCCGATGTTGTGCAGCTTTTCACGTAATTTCTCCCTCCACACTCGATCAAAAGCTGAGGTCATATCAAGGAATATAGCCGTGGTCTTCTTTGGCGGTTTTTCCTGGAAAGAATCTATTATTGATTGACAGAAGTAGAACAGTTGATCAGTCGTACAGTGCTGGGATCTATAGGCAGTTTGGTAGAGGTTTATTTTATTATTGTTAGTGAGCCAGACTATGAGCCTAGAGTGGATAATTCGTTCTGGTATTTTACAAAGTATGCTGGTGAGAGCAATTGGCCGATAGTTCTTGTATTCCTTGGCATCTTTGTTTGGCTTCAGTATTGGCACTATAATTGATATCTTCCAATTCTTTGGTAGTTTACCAGTTTGCCATGAAATGCTCAGTATTCGTAGGAGTTGATTATTAGCTTTGTCTTCAAAGTGATTAATCATTTGACCAAAGATTAGATTATCTCTTGGTGACCTCTTGGATTTTTTTATTGATAAGTTTAGCTCATTCAGTGTGAAGTCTCTCGAGAAAATATCTTGTTGATGGAAGTTTCTTGCTTGTTTAACTAACTGTTTTATATTATTTTTAGAGTCCTGTCTTCATTCGTATAGTTGAGTATGGAAGTGCTTGAAAGATATTCAGCAATTATGTCAGCCATCAGTTTGTTCTCGTTCTCGCTGTTCTATTCATATCGGTTAGAGTATTGGAGGATTGGTGTTGGTTTTGATTGTTCTCTAACACTCTAATCATATTCCAGTGCTAACACAAAGCAATAACGCGCCATCTATACATATAAAATAAAAGGATTTAAAAGCGCGAATGTTTCTTTTATACATAAAACGAACTTCTACTGTCCTTACTGCGATGAAAAATATATTGGGAGGGCTTGGCTCATCAGTGGTGAACCCTCCCAGCGGTTTCGCCAATTTAATCCACCAGACCGCTTCTCAGAGCTCTAATACTTTATATGTATAGATGGCGCGTTATTGCTTTGTGTTAATTTATTCCTAATGTTCTTGTCTTTATAGTTTGCTGAAGAGCATTGCTCGAAGCAAAAATTTGAATGTAATTCTACTGTCCTATAAGCTTATGTCCATAGTTTACTTGAAAACCATTCCTAAGATTCCATCCTTCAGTGTAGCATACAAAAGCAGAATGATCCAATACAGTATTAGAGCTCTGAGAAGCGGTCTGGTGGATTAAATTGGCGAAACCGCTGGGAGGGTTCACCACTGATGAGCCAAGCCCTCCCAATATATTTTTCATCGCAGTAAGGACAGTAGAAGTTCGTTTTATGTATAAAAGAAACATTCGCGCTTTTAAATCCTTTTATTTTATATTCCAGTGTTGGCTGTCCTTTCTTCGATCCATTATTTCGCAGAATTCTGCCATTTTTCTTATTTGCATATCCAAATTTCTTGTTCTATTCTGTGACTAATTTCAATGAGTTCCTTTCTGTTTTCTTCTGTTTTATTTTTTTAAGAAGTCCATTGATATTGTCTCTCTCTCTGAAATCATTGCCTCGATGTTGTGGTCCTTCCAGTAAGGTATCCACAGGTCTTTACGTCTACCTCTAGGTATCGATGCTTTTGCAGCTTTTGAAATGTTCGAAGAGAATTTTTCCAAGTTTTTGTCAAGCGTTCTGTAATTCAATTTTTCGTTGCACAGTTCTTCAAGCTTTTCTGTGATTTTTTTTCAAGTCGGCTTTCCTAAAGTTCCATGTTATTTTATTCTAATGGACATTCTCAATTTTGAAGTTTAGTGTTGTTAAAATTGGTCTGTGGTCACTGATTGCACCTCTCAGGATTTTCCATTGTGTTGTGGGTGCGATGTTGTAATTTATCGCTGTGATGTCTATTTCGGATTCTGTGCCTGTGGACTTAGATAGGTAGGTGTTCTCTCCGTTATTTAACGGTGTAAGGTCGAGGTCGGTTAGCATGTCCTCAACCTGCTGACTTTTGTTATCCTGGACAGGTGATCCCCAAATTGAACTTTTGGCGTTAAATTCGCCGAGTATGATTGTGATATCCGAAGACGCTTCACTTAATGTCTCTATTGTGTGTACCCATACAAAATTCAAAGATTTCACGAGCTGAAAGTTGGCGATTTTGAGATGCGTCAAGAATTCGCTGCATGGGTTTTACGGCAAATTGATATTGATGAAAACTGGCTGTCGAATGTTCTGTGGACAGGTGATGTTCACCTTTCTCTAAACGGAGAATTTAACATTCAAAACAGCCGCATTTGGGCAACAGAAAACCCTAAGATTTTTACAGAAATGCCACTTTACCAGCCTAGAGTTACAGTTTTGTGTGGGTTCACTTCTTTTATTATTGGGCCATTTTTCTTTAAAAATCAATGGAAGAACTTTTAAAACCGTTTTTGTAACTGGTGAACGTTATGTTCAACCTTTGAGAGAAAAGGGTATTCCCATATTTCAGGGCAAAAGCACTAAGCGAAATAACATTCATGAAAGATAGAGGACCTCCTCATATCTCCCGAGGTGCCAAACAATTGCTGAAGGATACGTTCGGTGAAAATCGTATGATAAGTCGCCACTTTATATACCAGTGGCCTCCAAGATCACCAGACTTGACGCCTTGCGAATTTTGTCTATGGGGGTACATTAAATCGTGTGTTTATCGATGCTGGCCTACCACATTGGCAATGCTGAAGGCTTCTATCAGATGGCACGTTTTATCAATTTCAACAGATATGTTATTTAATGCTGTCCATTCTGTCATTTATCGTCTCCAGGCGGTGATTGAGAATAAAGGGTGCCACATTGAGCAAGGATTGTGACCTAATACAAGAGAGAAAGCAGTTACCTCATGTGTTAGATAAGCCTCCATGTATTATATTATCTACCAATATTTTGCAGCTCTTTGTGTTGGGATATGGGGATAATAAATGCTGTCCTCACATCTTGACTCTATTTTTTGTGAACAGTAATATTTTGTTGGTCATTTGCTCACATATTATGTCGTGCAAACCAGAGTGTTATAACTTCTCGAATAACACTGGTACACACAATTTTCCCCCTTATGTTTAGTTTTCGCTTTTCGCTTATTAGAAGAAATAGCATAAGGAATATTTTCAGTACACCAATAACTTTAGAAATTTTGTGAAAAAAAAAATAATACAAAATGATTTTACTACCACGTTTTTCAACGCAAAAGGTCGATTTAAAAATATTTTTTATTTGAGGGGACACATTTTTAAAATTGTGTACAGTATAATAAACAATGATAACATTTGACAAGCCCATAGGATATTTGGAATAAAGTACGACAAATATATTTTGTCACTCCCCTCTATATTTCATTTGTTGGATCATGACAAATATCCAGTTAAATAGTCAAGGGTCGCCAATCAGTCAAGAAACTACACATTTCTTATAGCAAGAAATCCTATTAATAGTGCCATCATAATTTTTGGTACTATATTAACATTTCAAAAATTTGTGTATTGATATCAGCAGTGTTTTTCAAACATTCAATCTATTCCACAAAACCCCATATAAAATATACATATTTTTGCTACATGTTTTAATTTGCATTTACCTATTTTACATATCTCTGATTGTATTTGAAAATCGTTAACCAATTCTTCATACTTTTGGCGAAGTGGTGTTTTATTAATTTGTTATTTGATATTATTAGGGTTCTTTCCTTGTATTCAAAAAGGGAAAATACGTGTCGATCAGTTATATTTTTCAATTTATCAAACAATTTGGCCACTGAATCTCTGATTCTGGTAGAGCGCCATCTGGCGAATAAAATTGTAACTAAAATCAATTTCGAATTTTTCATTATTTGCCATAAAAAATCCCATTGCATCCTGAATACAATGGTGTTTACCGCATTGCTCTAGCGCAAATATTCGGGGAGTTATTAATTTTTAAAGTTGTGCGGGACTTTTGGATCACCCTGTATTATTAATTTTTCCATTGCAGTAAGGGCAGTAGAAATTGTTTATTTTTAAAAAGAATCATACGAGTCTATAATAGTTTTGAATCATATAGTCAGGAGGACAGAGTGTTACCTCTTATCTGGACTGGACCGACAGGTCAGGGAAAACAGTGGCGCCACTGTAAAGGAGGGAAAACTCAGTTCTCCACTCTTGTTCTAACTGCTGGGTCTCATGTACATAGTAACTTTATATTTAAAATCTTTCCTATAACTAATTAAATAATTATTTAAAGTAATTCGGAAGCCTAGTTAATTATTTTTCTTCGTGACAATATTTTTAATTACATTATCTGGGCATTTCTAACATTAGATTGATAAGATATAACTAAAATTACAGAAAAAGATTATTAGTAAACAATGTAATTTTTTTCTTTAAAAATAGACACTTCGGCCACACACACAGAGATGAAGTTTTATTTACTCAACATTTCAACAAAATTCCTTTGTCTTCGTCAGGAGAAATAAATCATTTGGAAATGTAAACGGAGGTGTTGTGACATTCAATAATATAATTATATTTATAAATATCGTTTTGAAATAATAACGCTATTAGTATCCACGTTCATAGTGTCGTATTTATGCTTTAACTTGCCTGCTGAAGGGGTTTTTGCCCGAAAGCTTGCGTCGTTAAATGATTAAAGAAACTTGTCTTCTTTCATTTTATTAAATCGCTACATATCTTACTGAGAAGATTCTTCTATAGATAATAAAGGTTGGCGTACAGCCAGCTGAAATATTGACAAAATAAATATTTTATTAAAGATACAAAAATGTAATGCCTTGATAAAAATTGGCGTTCAGCCAGCCGAAATATTGGCAAAATAAATATTTTATTAAAGATAAAAAAAAAATGTAATGCCTTGATAAAAATTGGCGTTCAGCCAGCCGAAATATTGGCAAATAAATCTTTTATTAAATCCAATATATGCCTTTTTATTATCTAATTTTTAAATATTGTCACGTAGATATTAGGAAAGACAAACTACACGATGACTATTTATTTAAGACCAGAACAAATTAATACACTATGTGGGAGCCGAGAGACATCCTTCCAGCCTGCTGGGATGACAGACCGTCGGCAAACATACAAGTGGGGCCTGGAAATAGTACGGATGGCCACCGCTGTGTGGCGCGGTATATCGGCGGAAGTAGATCAGAACCCAATAGACATTCTAGGGTGTTGTCCTTTTGTCTTCCTTTATCAACTTCCTATAAAAATGTAACTAATAAGTAATACCAATAAAACACTAACTTTAAAATACTTCGACTAATAAATCGACACCTCACAAATACAAGAGAAACAATTTTATAAAAATTGTTAGCAGAGAAATTTATAAAATATTTGTGGATGGCTTTTCTTGATTTATCAAGAAATTAGGTTGGCCAAATATCAGGGAACAGGCTAAATCAATATTTAGTTGATTTCTGTTACACTAGATGGCGCTCTGTATTCTGTAAAGCACATGTGCTCCTGGCCAGGATATGCCTTCTTTGTTTTTAATAAACTGTTGTATGATCATGTTAATTTCTCGTGTTAACAATTTTTGAACTGTACACTTTGACCCGTAGTGACAGTACGTTTCAAACCTTATGGGTCGATTTAACAAGCTGTTACCATTTTTTAAAATTACAAAATGTTTCCTCACGATTATCGCTTGAAAGCAAAAATTTAAAATAAAAAGAATCTCATTGTGAGAAAATATTTTGTAATTTTATATATTTTCACAATTTCATAATGAATAGAAATTAATGAGCTGTCCTCACTCCGCTAAATTTGACCATCACAGAATGAGTTAGACAAGGGTCAGATCTCTCTGATACAAAGATTTTTTGCAAATATCACACAATATGATTCATATATACACTCATGGACAAACCTTAGGGAAGTGGAAGGTTTTTGATATCACCGGTTGTCTGTTTTTTTAAGGAGACAGAGACAATTTTGTTCACACTTCGTTATCTCGTGTGTATTCGATAAAGGTCACTGTAATACCTTTCAGAGTTATTGTCTGAATCCCGATATACGTGCTAAAAGGTACAGCTTCCTTAAGTTTAGTCCATGAGTGTATCTTTCAGAGTTATTGTCAGAATTCCGATATACATGATAAATGGTAACGCTTCTTTAAGTTTTGTCCATGAGTGTATATTTCAGAGTTATTGCCTGAATCCCGATATACATGCTAAAAGGTACAACTTCCTTAAGTTTTGTCCATGAGTATATATTTCAGAGTTATTGTCTTGATCCCGGTATACATGCTAAAAGGTACAACCTACTTAAGTTTTTTTTCCATGTGTGTATAACCGCGCGCGTTAAACAAATTAATTATTGTTGAATAGAAATGTAGAAATTATACGTTCTTATTATTTGTATTCCTGTTGAAGGAAATAAATAAGCTTGTATAAATAAAACCCCTACAAGAGACTCTTCCCCTCACGATATTGTTCTCCTTTGAATAAAATAATGACTCCTTTGATAAATAGCAAAAATTCAAAAAGAGAAAAAACTTTTCTACGTTTTATTTTTGTAAAGACATCATTTGAGCATCACAGCCTGCCGTGTATACAGCGTTAAAATATTGAAGTACATCTCAACCAAAAATGTATTTGTTTATATCTTTAAAACTGATCAAATAACTTGTACTTTCATTACGAAACACTTGGCTTCAGACTGGTTTAAATATTTGTTTTAATTTCATCTTACAACATGGCGCGACTTCTGAATACAAACACTTAGTGACAACACTTGATCAGTGACCTCGCGCATGCGTCCCACCGACCAATCAGCAGTAGAAGCTGTACCGTTCATTACACCGGCTGTATGAGCTCAACGTCAGTACACGCCAGGAAATACTTTACAAAAATTGTTGGGAAAAAATTATAGATTCGTAGAAAAGAAAGAACCTTTATTACTTAAAAGTATAAAACAATAAAAGAAGGACATGAGATCAAATTATATGTACATCAGCAGCTCACGTCGGCCTGTCCTATTCACTTAACCGCTAGCCTACTAACAATCCAACAAGGCTGTGATATATAGACAGAGATGTCAATTAACATAGGCAATACTGAAATGTTATGCAAATCACAAGAGTATTCTATCATAGAAATATCTGGAATTGTCACTTTAACAAAAACATATATGATAGTAGAACGACATTTGAAAATTATCCCGCATGTGTTTCTTTTGAACGAAAAATCGAAATTTATTTTAAAGAGAAATAAGGATTATTTCTAACCTTAGGGATGAAGTATGAAAGGATGAATTGTGAATAAATTCCAAATAAAGGAAATTCTCATCCCTGGACACTTTATTTTTCCGTTTATCATTACTCTTCATAATTCATCCTTTCATACTTCATCCCTAAGGTTAGAAATAATCGTTATTTCTCCTTAAAATAAATTTCGATTTTTCGCTAAAAAGAAACACATGCGGGATAATTTTCAAATGTCGTTCTACAATCATTACAAGTCGCATTATATTGTATTATATATTTTATTTTTTTATTTATTTTTTTTGCTTATCCCTAGTACACGTGGTACAGGCCATGATAATCATGGTGGGTAGTTAGCGACTGCTTTTTACTGTAAGCGCACCACATGTCTACACATGTGAAAAGCAGTTCGACTTTGCACTTACAAATGCCAGAGCCCCGTTTGATTACTTGCACTCGCTGGTGGGGGTTGGACTTTTGCAAGAATCGGGGGCCATTGGAGCATTTTTTTTTTTTTTTTTTTTTTAAACAGAAAAAAGTGTCCAATGCGGGAATCGAACCCGGGTCCTAGTGGTCGAAAACCAAACGGTTTAACCAGCCTTCCACCGACCCCCTTGTATTATATATGATAGTAAATAGTAAAAAAGTTTCTCTTGACAAAGTGTGATATTATCATTATATTGGGATAGAATCACAGACGTCCAGTAGATGGACAACTCTCCACTACATGGCAACCATACATCAAGAACACCAGCCAGAGTGGAAGACAAATGGCGGCAATTCTACAGGGAATCAAAGCAAATTTATGGCAAGTTTGCGTGTGTGTTACTCACTTCCCTCCAACTTTAAACTTTTTATGCCTCAGTATGATAAATAGACAGTGAGTTGTCGACAGTATTTTAATGTTCTGTTTCATATTTATATTTTTTGACATGTGTCTAATATTTTCTTTTATAGACGTTGAGTCTATAATTTTTCACATTGTTCTCTATTTACAATTACATGAATGTGAATAAAGTATTTTTTTTTTTAAATCGATACCCCTGATATGTAATGTAAAAATATTATGTAAATACCTATTTTGTAAATATGCAATAAGGTCAAATTGAGATTGCTGAATATACACTCATGAACGAAACTTAAGGAAAGTATCTGATGTCGCCGGTTGACTGTATTTTTTTAAGGAGATTGAGGTAATTTTGTTTACACTTAGTTATCTCGTGTCTTCAATGAATGTCACTGTGATATCTTTCAGAGTTATTGTCTGAATCCCGATATATATGCTAAAAGGTACAACTTCCTTAAGTTTTGTCCATGAGTGTATCTTTCAGAGTTATTGTCTGAATCTCGAAATACATGCTAAAAGGTACAACTTCCTTAAGTTTTGTCCATGAGTGTATCTTTCAGAGTTATTGTCTGAATCTCGAAATACATGCTGAAAGATAAAACTTAGGACTTAACTACTCTTGATTTTTTGTTTGTTGTTGTTTTGTTTATTCCAGGAGTGACCGTTTTTATGCATTTCCACAAGCGAACATTTATCCGAACATGTTTGGACATACATATCGTATTTTATAACACAATATAATGCGGCCATGCTTATAGAACGACGTTTAACAACTTTTACCGCAAATGTTTCTTTTTCAGAACGAAAATTTATAATTTCCATTATTTAAGGAGAAATAAAGACTATTCCTATCCTTAGGGATGAAGTATGAAAGAATGAATTGTGAAGAGTAATGATAAACGGAAAAACAAAAGTATTCCCATCCCTGGACACTTTTATTTTTCCGTTCATCATTACTCTTCACAATTCATCCTTTCATACCTCATCCCTAAGGATAGAAATAGTCGTTATTTCTCCTTAAATAGTGAAAATTACGATTTTTCGTTCTGTAAAAAGAAACATTTGCGGTAAAACTTGCTAAACGTCGTTCTAAACGTATCGTATTGTCAGTGAATAATTAGTGTAAACAGTCTGTTATTGTAAGTTCATCAACTAAAACATTTGACTACGTCACTTACCTTTCTTGTAGATTATCTCTTGTAAAATTATTATCACGTTTTACATTCTATAGATTTTAATAAAAGAAAATAAGATATAATCCAAATAATTTATTAATGTGTGATGTTTCAGCAACAGCATTGTCACCATCATCAGATAAAAGAATAAAATGGACATTTGGATTAGGTCTTATTTTCTTTTATTATAATCTATAAACCAAATTGTGCTTTTTCATTCTATAGATTTTGTTAATAAATTATTTTTAACTTTTGGAATACTTGTCTTCTCTGCCATGACAATATGCAAAGTCGTCATGACAAAGTGATGTCTGACCTAAAAGGCGTTTAAGAATATATTCATCAAATTCCAATAACTTTATTTTTGACCAATCATATAAAAATTAAAAGTTTTTTTATTCTTCCTCAGGAATTCATCCTCCAGCGTGGATGATGGTGGGCGTTACTTCTCCTCCCCCTCGGTCTGGCACGCGGCGATGTTCTGACACAGAGCTGTCTGAGTACAGGGACGTATACGGGGGTCGGTGTATGATCATTAGGCTGATTTTAGTGGAATATTTTATATATAAAGGAATGACAATACATCCAGATGGTACAAGAACCTATAGGACATGCAACAACTGTTCTGGTGTGGAACTAACACCTACTGACATATTCTCATGTCCAGCAATGGCCGCAGAAAATTGACATGGACCCAGAGCAGCAACTTTACACACCCAAGATAGTGGATATTACGACTGCTGTGATAGAGATGTATGGAAACATCTGAAGCTCTTCATTGGACACGACAACAATAGAAAATTAACATGGACCCAGAGCAGCATCTTTACACACCCAATATAGAGGGCATTGCAACTGCTGTGATATAGATGTATGGAGACATCTGAGGCTCTTCATTGGACACAAAAACAACAGAAAATTGACATGGACCCAGAACAGCAGCTTCACACACCCAAGATAGAGAACATTACGACTGCTGTGATAGAGATGTAGGGAGACATCTGAGGCTCTTAATTGGACACAACAACAACAGAAAATTGACATGGACCCAGAACAGCAGTTTAAACACCCAAGATAGTGGACATTACGACTGTTGCGATAGAGATGTATGAAGACATCTGAGGCTCTTCATTGGACACGACAACAACAACTTGAATATTTTTCTCTAAAATTGAAGTTTTTTTAGAATTTCAAAGAGGACTCCTATATTTGACGATAAGGAAAATTAATTTTCATCGTAGTAAGGACAGTAGAAGTTTGATTTATTTGTGAAAGAAACATTCGCGTCTTAATGTTTTCATTTGTTATATATAGATGGATTGCTTTGTATTGATAATGCCAACCAGAATCATATTCATATTGCCACGTGGAAAATTAGGGAAGACCAACTTCGGGATGAGACAACAATTTATTTCAGGCAAGAACAAACTATGAGTGATAAACAAAAGATAAACAAAAGAGGGAAGTGTACAGAGTATAGCAAAATATAAACATAAAAAAATAATACTCTGCTAAAATAATAAATACTTTGTTACAATATTATATTGTGTCACTTCGATAAAGGTTGGAGTGAGTCATTATGTGATCTCAACGAGCTTCTTGTAGAAATTGACGACATCTCAGATGGTTGACCATCAAATTTCGACGGCCAGACACTTTTGACAGATGTAGAACAGGTCAAAATCTTGGTGACTGGAATTTTGGCAAATGTGGAAGAGGACGAAAAATTGGCAACGAGAATTTAAAATTGGCATTTCAACTTATATGGGAGTGAAAAAAATAGTACAAAGGTTATATTGTCCTGGGATAAGGTGCATAAATTATGAAAAAGGCATCTCCTTATCGTGCAACTGAAAGTTGCTGATGGCTTGCGCAATCCATCGGAATAAATATCAACTATTCCCGTTTGGTTACATATTCTCGTATTGGCCAGTTCTGCAATAATTAAAAATCAACGAGAATAGTTGATATTTATTCCGATAGATGGCGCAAGCCATCAGCAACTTTCAATTGCACGATATGGAGATGCCTTTTTCATAATTATATGGGAGTGTTATTTTACTACTTTTAGCAAATGGAAATATTAAGACGCGAATGTTTCTTTTCACAAATAAATCAAACTTCTACTGTCCTTACTGTGGTTAAAAAATATTGGGAGGGCTTGGATCATCAGTGGTGAACCCTCCCAGCGGTTTCGCCAATTTAATCTACCATACCGCTTATTCAGAGCTTCAATACTGCATTGGAACATTCTGCTTTTATATGCTACATTACAGTAATGACAGTAAAAGTTTGATTTATTTGTGAAAAGAAACATTCGCGTCTTAATGTTTTAATTTGTTATATATAGATGGATTGCTTTGTATTTATTTTACAATTTTTCAAATATTTTTCTTGTTAAAATAAACATCGAAATTATTTCTCACAAAATTTACCATCTCAAGTATTAAAAAATATATATAAATTTCAATATGGACTATTGACCAATCATTTGTCGTCTCAAAAAGCTGAGAAGCAATAATTGTAGTTGACAGTGAAGGAATTAAATAATTTAAAAAGGTTTTGGAGATATGTGAATTTCTTTTTTAAAAGAAACTCATCAATGGAATCTTTATAATATAGCTTCTTCCTGCCTGCTTGTACACTGTGACTTAATCAATCAGGAATCAAGGGTTTTGTTTCTTATTTCTTTTTGATTCCTTGTTGATGAGAGAAACGTGAAGGAAGTCGCCGCTTGGAGGCGCTACATCAAAATGAACTGACTGATGAATGGTCAATCGTCAGTCTTCTTCCTTGTTTATACCTTTAGACTGCCTTTGTTTTACTGCTGTGTGCAACTCCACGACCCTGCCCTACCCGGTCTTCTTCCAGCCCTCCTCTCAACCTGCCCGCTCACGGTCTGATCCCCGCCACCGCAAATTTGCCATCTACCAGACTTATTTGGAGCCTGGCGCTGTACTTGGTGCTTCCTCGGTGTCCTCTCTAACCGTTCTCTCTCCCTCTTCTTCTCCGGGGTGCTCACTCGCTCTGCCTGCGCCTTTCCACCCCTCTCCTTGGCCTTCCCCCGCGGTATTGTGTCACCTAACGATGAGTCTTGCCTTAGAATGCTTAGTCCTATAGCATGTAGAAGGCTTATCAGTTGTTCAGGTTGTTCTTATATTGTCAATATGTATCCTTATATCTAACAATAATCATATATTTATATAATCCCTTATTTGGCTGTTCTTTTTATAACATCGACCCACAACACTTATTGATTAAATCAGAACATTTTTAATTATATAATCCCTTGGCAGAGCTGACTGCTACAGAGCGCGTCCCCAGGTGACGGATAGGGGAACAACCTTCAGATATGAAGGCCAGCTGTGAAACAAGCAGAATAACTCTGATGGATAAGCAGTCGCGGACCAACAGCAGCATTGTTAGAAAGAGGAGAAAGACCTCTTTAAAAATCCTGACTTCAACTGACCCAGTTGATAGACCTCAGCAACGGTTCCTCTCCAGGGATACAGAGGTCTGTACTCATGTTAGAGTCGGCAGCAAAGGCTTCCATGTTAGGAACGGCCTTAAACTACAGGCAAAGTCAGACTTTCACCAAAGTGTGTCTGGATCATGGTGCCATGATCAACGAAAGCTGCACCTCTACACCCCATGAGATCATGAACTCATGGAATTCGTGTAATCTTTACCCAAAGGGATAAGAAACAAAAAAATCGTAAAGTATGCATAGATAGAATGCCAATTTTAAGGAATGACTTTAAAATAAAAAACAATGGTTGCCTGTAAAGTCGGTTTTACGGGCGAAGAATTTACGTGACAACGGTAGAATATTTATTGATATGAATATAATTAAATTGCACAATAGGAACAAGGAATTGAATGAAAATAAGAATTGCACAAATTTTAACTATAGAAATATATTTTGTTTACTAAAACATTGTACATGTAAACTTAAACTTAACTAATTCCTATTTGAGTGATTTTGTTGAGGATAGGACGATGATAGGAGAAATATGAAATGAAAGGAAGTGTTTCTGCTGTAATGTGTCTTGCGAAAGTCAAGTCGATAGTTGTTCCTTTTAACGTAGTTGACTTAGAAACGTTTGATACGCAATCAAGATTATACGTATTTTTCATGAATTTAAGAAACGAGTTGTCAGGCTTTACGTTTTTGTTAAAATCACCACACAGAAGAATCGGTATACTAGAATCAACTTGCACGAACGGTGGCACGTACTGGCTGTTGTGAATGTACGGACCGAGTCCTTGCCATAGTAACATTCCAATATCCTGCATACTAGCTCCTGGATGAATATATACAGCACCGAGTAAAAACTTGAAGCTAGTATTAGCGGCGAAGCAAGTAACTTCAGTCATGCACATGTCACCCTTGGTTTTAATGACACGAGTTACGTCTGTAATCGCAACTTGGAACACTTCCGCCGTAGATGTCGATGATAATTTACGATAGATCGCCACTCCACCAGCCGCGTTGGTATTTGAAAATCAAAACACTTATTCAGATCGAAGGTTCAAATTTTTGCTAAATAAATTTGAAATTAAATTAAATTTGTAATTGTAAATGATGAAGTTGAAAATTAAAACATTTACTTAAATTAGATGTTAAAATTCTTGCTCAACACAGTTTAAATAAAGTTTTCTTATATCTGCCACTTTTTCTTAATATTTGTAATTTTAAAGAATCAATTCGAAAATCAAAACATTTATTCAGATCGAAAGTTCAAATTTTTGCTAAATAAATTTGAAACTATTTAAAATTTGTAAAAAATTTGTAAAATAATAATTAATTAATTAATTTTAAACTAATAATTTACTTAACACTATCAACATTTATCAATAGTATGACATAACCTATAAACTCAGTTTCTCAACTTTTGTGTCAATCTAACAATTAATCAATCAATCATAGTTTACGATAATGAAATATCAGTGTACAATTATTTACCTTTATTGTTGTAGTTGTTGTAAATGACGAATCTAAGCACTCCACATTTTCACTACAGACACAGCTGACGATACTTTAACCACACGTGTGAACTTGTATTATGACGCTTTCTTGTTTTTCCAACGCCAAGAACGTTCGAGAAAGACAAAGACAGAGACAAGCATGCGCCGATTCAATGCGCCTAATTCTCTAGCGCTGCGCGCGCAGCACTCTCGTTCGATGACTCATCGTAACGTTACCGGGCGTTACACTTTTTCATAAGTGACTCCCAGCCGCAACCTAATTTAAGACGTTGTCACGTCAAAAAAATAAAATAAACAACAATAATTTAATTTATGTCCAGAATATGTAAATCAATTTATATAAGGAATTCAAAGATGTTTTATTACAAAATCCATAATAAATATGCCTATATAAGTATGTCTTGTATGTATAGTAAGCCTAATATGAGAGTAGAGTTTAGTAGGGAACTTACCTCGCCCGACTGATTCGGCGTCACGTAGCAATACGTATAGTAGTAGCCCAGGAATGTGTCGTCTGCATACACACCACATATTCCTGTGTTGACGAAATTGCTTTGATCATCTTGCTCTAGTTACATAGTACAAACGGCGATTTCAAGATTACCAACAGGACATCTTAGAATGCTCAAATTTCAGAAGCTTTTTAAAAAGAATTAAAGCTATGTAAGCCTCGAGTTGTTTTTGTGGACTTGAGGAACAAACCGCAATACATCTTTTACTAGATTGTCCTGTTCTTCAAGGCTACAGAATCGACAATGATTTAATAGTAACAGATCCAAGTTTTTTTTATTTCCAATAAATAAATGTATATTAAGTTCAATAACTTTTGTAGATATATTTTAAATTATATAGCAACAAATATATTTCAAGAAATTGATAATTTATATTATGTTGATTGTACATATTGCCAGACACTTCTTTATTTTGTACACAGGTCTTTTCTCGTTTTTTTTTCTCTCTTTCCCATTGTTAACATCATAGGAATATTCAATTATATATGTATAGACAAATGTCATACATGTATGACAGCGCAAGTGTCCCTAGGGGGACATAACGCTTTAAATTGATATAAAATAAAATAGAATGCTCAAATTTAATGGAAAAATCAAAACATTCTCGAAATTCCCTAAATGCGATTCCCAAACCAGCCAGTCCTGAACATCTATTGTATCAAATCCTTCAAAAAAGACCTCTGGGAAAACCCCAGGATTATAATAGAAAAGACAATGGAACCTATTGGAGATCGTTTGAACGACTTGAGGAATGAGCAGCAACAACATAGAGTAACATTTAAGAAGTAAAAAGGTTTCTGGAGATGAGTTTATTTTTATTTTAAAACCGTCTCAAGCTTTTGAACATCTCTGTCCTTCTACAGGAGAACATGTCAGTGGAAGGATGGTCTAAACCATTGGTTTTCAACCGTTACGACCCGGGTTCAATCCCGAATTGGGCACTTTTTTCTGATTTAAAAAAAGAAATGCTCCAATGACTCCCAATTCTTGCAAAAGACCAATCCCACCAGCGAGTGCAAGTAACCAAACAGGGCTCTGGCACATTAGTAAGTGCAAAGTCGAACTGATTTTCACATGTATAGACATGTGGTGCACTTATGGTAAAAGAAGTCACCTTCTACCCACCATGATTATCATGACTTGTACCACGTGTACTAGGGATAAGCAAAAAAAATGCATTGTGTAAGTTCTTCTGTAGAAGGGAAGAGATAAAATTTTAAAATAAAAATAAACTCATCTCTGGAAACCTTTTTAATTGTTTAATTATTTTCCATGAGATTTATATCAATTGAGAGTTTAACATTACCCGCGATATTGAATTTTAAAACAATTTTATTGAGTAATCTACCAAGGATAAAACACACACACTAAGTTATAGTGTAAGAGGGAAGCTACAACCATAAAGACTATCCATAGAAGCATAGGTCGCCTCACCCGTCAAAATAAACGTCAAAAAACTGATGTCATCTATTGACCATCGCCGCAAACTAGCGTCCTCGGGTCGGTGACAAAGCCACAACACCAGCTCTGGCAAACTGAAAAGCGTCCGCCTAGAGACCTTGGTTTCGTACTAATGGTTCTCGTCAGCCTAGGGCGGACTTTATTCCACGAGATCCACAAGGAATCCAATGGAATCTTCACAATCTACCAAAGAGGTGTTTTCCTGGCAAAGTGGCTGGGCCAAATCTATGGCTAGAATATAGATGGAAAATTTGCCGGGATGAAATTGATCCATAGAAGCATAGGGCGCCTCTCCCGTCAAAATAAACGTCAAAAAACTGACGCCATCACGGCAAATTTTCCATCCATAGAGACTATGTACAATTTCAGAGGATCGAGGAGGCTTTCCTAACAACGAAGAATCTTCTTTCAGATAACCAAGAGATCTTCTTTATCTCCGTTCATCTCAGGAAAAGCTTTTAGAAGAACAGATATGATACAAGGTTGTCCCAAAAGTTCGTAAACACTTGTAAAAAAACAATGGTTGCCTGTAAAGTCGGTTTTACGGGCGAAGATTTTACGTGACAACGGTAGAATATTTATTGATATGAATATAATTAAATTGCACAATAGGAACAAGGAATTGAATGAAAATAAGAATTGCACAAATTTTAACTATAGAAATATATTTTGTTTACTAAAACATTGTACATGTAAACTTAAACTTAACTAATTCCTATTTGAGTGATTTTGTTGAGGATAGGACGATGATAGGAGAAATATGAAATGAAAGGAAGTGTTTCTGCTGTAATGTGTCTTGCGAAAGTCAAGTCGATAGTTGTTCCTTTTAACGTAGTTGACTTAGAAACGTTTGATACGCAATCAAGATTATACGTATTTTTCATGAAATTAAGAAACGAGTTGTCAGGCTTTACGTTTTTGTTAAAATCACCACACAGAAGAATCGGTATACTAGAATCAACTTGCACGAACGGTGGCACGTACTGGCTGTTGTGAATGTACGGACCGAGTCCTTGCCATAGTAACATTCCAATATCCTGCATACTAGCTCCTGGATGAATATATACAGCACCGAGTATAAACTTGAAGCTAGTATTAGCGGCGAAGCAAGTAACTTCAGTCATGCACATGTCACCCTTGGTTTTAATGACACGAGTTACGTCTGTAATCGCAACTTGGAACACTTCCGCCGTAGATGTCGATGATAATTTACGATAGATCGCCACTCCACCAGCCGCGTTGGTATTTGAAAATCAAAACACTTATTCAGATCGAAGGTTCAAATTTTTGCTAAATAAATTTGAAATTAAATTAAATTTGTAATTGTAAATGATGAAGTTGAAAATTAAAACATTTACTTAAATTAGATGTTAAAATTCTTGCTCAACACAGTTTAAATAAAGTTTTCTTATATCTGCCACTTTTTCTTAATATTTGTAATTTTAAAGAATCAATTCGAAAATCAAAACATTTATTCAGATCGAAGGTTCAAATTTTTGCTAAATAAATTTGAAACTATTTAAAATTTGTAAAATAATAATTAATTAATTAATTTTAAACTAATAATTTACTTAACACTATCAACATTTATCAATAGTATGACATAACCTATAAACTCAGTTTCTCAACTTTTGTGTCAATCTAACAATTAATCAATCAATCATAGTTTACGATAATGAAATATCAGTGTACAATTATTTACCTTTATTGTTGTAGTTGTTGTAAATGACGAATCTAAGCACTCCACATTTTCACTACAGACACAGCTGACGATACTTTAACCACACGTGTGAACTTGTATTATGACGCTTTCTTGTTTTTCCAACGCCAAGAACGTTCGAGAAAGACAAAGACAGAGACAAGCATGCGCCGATTCAATGCGCCTAATTCTCTAGCGCTGCGCGCGCAGCTGCGCGCGCAGCACTCTCGTTCGGTGACTCATCGTAACGTTACCGGGCGTTACACTTTTTCATAAGTGACTCCCAGCCGCAACCTAATTTAAGACGTTGTCACGTCAAAAAATTGAAATACCAATATAATTCGCCGTTATGTATAATGTCTTTGTATTGTGTATAAAGTAATTGTATTGTGTATTATTATGTATTCGCCGTAATAATATTATTCACCGTTATGTATAATGTCTTTGTATTATATATAAAGTAATTGTATTATGACAATTAAAACCACTTTATTGACTATTGGTCAATATTTCACTCCGAAGAGTTAAGAGGAAAGTGACTATTTACATTAGTGGGTGGAGCTCACACCGAGGGGACGCCTGGGTCCCGTCAGGAGTTTAGGGCCTTCCTGAAGTTGGCCAATCTTTGGCGAATATGGTTATCGCAGTGCTGGGCGCGCCAGATGACGATGTCAATGAAACCAGCAAAGATGATCTTCTGGCTAAGCGAGAGTTGCGCAATGAGAAGCGCCCTCTCGTTTCTGTGTAGGATTGCCTCGATGAGATCGTACGTGCTGAACCCTGAGTCGAGTAAAGGTTTTAATTCAGTGTCTGAATTCAACTCATCAAATAGGTCCTCCATCAAGTCCTCGTGGTCTACATATTCCTCCTCCATCGGGGTAGGCAGTGGAGGCGGAGGTGTCGCCATGGCCGGTTTAGTCTCTACTCCGTGGGGAACGGGTGGTGTTGGCCCGGCAGGCCGAGGCGCAGGCAGTGGGGGTGTTGGAGGCACTGCCGCCGGTCCTTTTTTCAATTCGGATTTGACCTGGTGTAAGATCTTATATACATTGGTATTGCCTGCGGGCTTCAGGCCAAGGATTTGTTCAATCAGACCGGCAAGAGCATCGGTCTGCGGAGGTGTCAGTAGCCCGCGTTTTCTTTGGGCCTTGGTCCTCGATGAGAGGAGGTCCAAGACCTCCTCCCGCCCGAGACCAAGAGCGTCCGTCCCAGTAAAGGACACGGTGGGGCTTCTCTGGATGAACGCCACGAGGTCATCTCTCATGGATGTCCTGCTCGATGATGTGGAGGAAGCGGAGGACTCCTCGATGGCGGTCATTTCAATGTCCTGAGCGGGGGGTCCCGACTTCGTTGATTGGGGGCTCACGGAACCCCCAGGAGCCCGCAAGGACGGAGCAGGGGTCACAGGTGGAGGGGCAGGAGGCGCCATCTCCACAGGTACGGCTGGGGCCACTGGTGTAGATGGCCGAGGTGCTGCAGATGGGGTCACAGCCCGGGCCGCAGGAGAAGCGCTGGGGGTCTCCATGGCTGGACTGGGGGACGCCGGAGGTGGAGGATGGGCAGAAGGCTGCCGAGGCAGCCCAGGCGCGGTCACTGGTGGGACGCTGGTGGGAGAGATAGGTGTGGCCGGTCTAGGAGCGTTGGTTCGCCCTGCAAGCAGGGGGCAGTTGGCCCTGCGATGTCCTTGGCCGTGGCACCTGGAGCACTTGATGCCCGAGGACAAATAAGCGGGCCATGCCTCGCCTTTAATAGGGATCTCAAGGCGGGTGGGGAGCCTCTCAGTTGTCATTCCCTCGCGGAGGACAATGAATGCCTCGCGGCGGCCGTCGTTGTAGGTGTATGGGCCGGCCTTCATCAGTTTGGGCGCAATTGATGTCACGCGCCCATAAGGTTTTAGGGCGCTGATGATGGCGGAGTCCTCCACGAAGAAGGGGAGGTTGCCCACAGTTATCCTTTCCGCTCTTTTGCGGAAAGGAAAGGCCCTGAGGAGTGTGCCCTCAACCTCGAGGCCCTCGTTTATGAGGCGCTCGGCCAGGCCTCTGTTCGCCAGTCCCAGGAGTTGGTGGCCGTTCACCTTGGAGACTTGGATGACTCCGGCGGTTCCTCCGAGCATCCTGTCCAGCGCCCTCAGGTAGTGGAAGGGCTGTAGCTCGGGGCCGTGCTCCAGGTACACACAGTGGTCCTCAGATGAGGATGCCTGCCGCGCCCGGGCCTCTGTGATGTGGGCCCTGGTTGTTCTTATTTCCTGTGCCCGGGGCACAGATCCTGCCGAAGATTGCGGTCGGCGACTGGTTCTTGCACCTCCGATGTTGGAGGATGGTGCAGCCGCTGTAGGCGAGTTCGCAGATTCGCGGCGCCTCTTTTTGGTCCTCACGACGGTAAAGTCGTCGTCCGCTCCAGGGCCTTGATCTTCAGGGCAGTCCGCCCAGTTTCTCAGGGCACGGGCAGCGCCATTGGATGACGTAGCCGGCGGCAAGCCGGACGTGACGTCACCGCGCGCGACGGCCAGATTTGCATTTCCGCCGTCAGCCGGCGGATTTACATATTCACGAGAATTAGATTTTTCTCTATAGATTTCTCTATGAAATTCTTTTTTGGCCGAATTTTCGCTACCGGTTGGAGGTAGGATGCTGGGCCTTCCAGGCTCTTGTCCAGCAGGTCCTGGGCTCCCCGGTGATGCCGAATTCGGCATGTTTATGAGTGATTCATTGCTCGCCAGAAGCGAAAAATGCGGAGCTCGTGCGACGCGTGGCCGCACGGTCTTTGTATTATGTATAAATATAAATATAAATTGTATTATGTATTATTATGTATTCGCCGTAATAATATTATTCGCCGTTATGTATAATGTCTTTGTATTATATATAAAGTAATTGTATTATGTATTCGCCGTAATAATATTGTAGCAAAGTATTTATTACTTTATTAACAAGTATCATTTTTTATGTTTATATTTTGCTACTCTGTAAACTTCCCTCATTGCTTATCTTTTGTTTATCCTTCATAGTTTGTTCTTGCTTTAAATAAATTGCTGTGTCATCCTGAAGTTTGTCTTTACTAATTTTCCACGGGGCAATATTATTCGCCATGTAATAAGAAAAACATGGTTTTAAGAAAAGCACAAATTTTTGGGACAACCTTAGCGCCATGCATTGGCGCGTTATCTGTTATGATAATTTTAAACTATTTTTGACGCGTATGATTCTTTTTGAAATAAACAAGTTTCTACTGTCCTTACTGCAATGATAAATTAATGGAACTCCGCCTTTGCCGGTCCCAAGTCCGGATGAAAAAGGAGGAGGGGGGGCAGTAACAAGCTCACTAAAAAATCTGGGCTCAGCTGATAGTACCCTGTAAGGGCTCCTAATCCAGGGATACAGGATGAGCAGCGTTTGTACTCCATGTTAGGAGCGGCTGCACATGGTGTCTGTTCCTCATGTCTGTGGCGGCCATTTCTTTTGGAGCTAAGTCGACCTGCCACTGAGTAGTGCTCCCAGTCTTAATGACAGGCAGACGCATTCTACTTCACCCAGTCATGATGGTTGTCAAACAGACACCATCAAGGGTCACAACTTGATACCCTGATATGATAGAGTGGAGATAAGGAAGAAGAAGAAGATAAATTAATGGAAGGGCCTGGCTCATCAATGGGGAACCTTCTCAGCGGTTTTGCCAGTTTAATCTACCATACCGCTGTAACATTGTATTGGGTTTATTTGATTTTATACCAATACTGAAGATAAACTCTTGGAAAATGTATTTTAAATGAAATCTTAGAATTATAATCCTCTGTATCAATTAATCAAATATAAATCTCCGAGGATAATTTCTTTATTACACTTTTAACGAGTTTACAAGTTTTCGGGTTTTAAACGTCCTTTCTACAGGTAAATATCCTTTTATAAAAGGAACCTATGCTGTATTGTAGTTGTTTATATACATTACTATAGATAGAAATTTTTCCTGGAGGATATTGATCTAAAGAGACAAGGGTCGCCTCTCCCGTCAAAATAGACGTCAAAACCAGACGCCATCTATTGACCGTCGCCACAAACTAGCGGCATCGGGACGGTGACAAAGCCACAACACCAGCTTTGGCAAACTGAACTCTTTGGCAGATTGTGAAGATTCCATTAGATCCCGTGTGGATCTCATGGAAAAAAAGTCTGCCCTAGGCTGACGAGGGCCATTAGCCCGAAACCATGGTCTCGAGGTGGACGCTTTTCAGTTTGCCAAAGCTGGTGTTGTGGCTTTGTCACCGACCCGAGGCCGCTAGTTTGCGGCGATGGTCAATAGATGGCGTCTGATTTTAAGTCTATTTTGACGGGAGAGGCGACCATTGTCTCTTTAGATACATTACTGTATTTAAATATTTTGGTTTGAACTATAAAGTAATATTTATATAAAAAATATAGACACTTCGGCCAGTTGGAGTTTTTTATTTTCTCAACGTTTCAACAAAAATCTTTTGTCTTCGTCAGGAGAAGTAAATAAAAATAAAGCATTTGGCAAGGCGTTAAAAATTGTTCTGAGGTTTGCAAGGGCGTTCTCACGTAATTTTTCGAATTTAGTACAAATAAAGTAATATCTATATAAACCAAACTATATAAATACAGTAATGTACAACTACAATACAGAGTAGTTTTCTTTTATAAAAATGTTCACCATTAGAAAGGACGTTTAAAACCCGAAAACTTGTAAACACGTTAAAAATGCAATTAAGAAACTTATTCTCGGAGATTTATATTTGATTGATATAAATGAACTATGAACATAAATTTTGAGGAGAGTAGAAATACATATTATTATAAATATGCTATTTGTGAAAGAGCAATATGCTCGAAGCATATCATTTATTTATAATTATATGTATTCTCTACTGTGTCCTCTCAACGCTTATGTCCATAGTTCATTCAAAATAGCTTTTCCAAGAGTTTTGCTTCAGTATCGGTATAAAAGGAAAACAGCTAAATACAATATTACAGTGGTATGATAGATTAAACTGGTGAAACCGCTGGTAGGGTTGACCATTGATGAGCCAGGTCCTCCCATTAATTCATTATTGCAGTAAGGACAGTAGAAATTGATTTATTTCAAAAAGAATCATAAAAACTAGTTTTAAATTCTCAAGAACAGATATTCTAGCTAGCCTGTGTTAATATGATTCAAATAAAAGAAATTGTTCATCTTGTTGTATTCTTTTTTATTTATAGTTTCTCGGGAGGTTATTCAAGGTTAATCTCTTGTTCATTACCCAGGTTAGTGGATTTCGATAAATTACAATTCTTCTTGTTCCAAAATAACTTTATTAGGTACCGCTCAACAAGAACAACCTAGTTTATGATAATTACAACAATGAATGTGAAGGTTATTCACATATTAAACAAAATGTTAACGTGGAATCCAATCCCAGTTCATGACTGTCGGGAATCGAGGGCGTTACCCACTCGTCCACCGACTTTTTTATAAATTACAAAAAGATATAAGATGCCGCAACTCTTTTTTATTAACTGTATAAAGAAGCTTTCGGACAATCGCTTCCTCAGCAAACTTATTTCTTTGTTGTTTTCTGTGTGAATCTTCCCCGCCTTTCGTAGTTAATCTCTTCAAAGCTTTCGGACAAGTTCTTTCTCAACAAACTTATTTCTTTGTTGTTTTCTGTGTGAATCTGCCCCGCCTTTCGTAGGTAATCTCTTTAAAGCTTTCGGATAAGTTCTTTCTCAATAAACTTATTTCTTTGTTGTTTTCTGTGTGAATCTCCCCCGCCTTTCGTAGTTAATCTCTTTAAAGCTTTCGGACAAGTTCATTCTCAGCAAACTTATTTCTTTGTTGTTTTCTGTGTAAATCTCCCCCGCCTTTCGTAGTTAATCTCTTGGTTAGAATTTTATCCTTACCTTGTCCCTCCCCGCACATGTTCTGGTGTTCTGGCTGTGGACAGGTCTGTTGTAGCTGCCAGTCATCACGCTGGCAAGTCTGGTGGAAGTAGTCCGCCGTCTGGTCATCTTCACCACACAGTATCTCTTAGAAATATTTATCTATATGTAAATAGATACTTTGCATTTTTCTCTCTTTTTTTCCTTTATAAAAGGGGATTTATTTTATTTATTTAACAGTTGCAAAGACACGCCATATCCACAATTAGGATAATTGCGTGTAAATCTGAAATTATATACAAATCAAATCATCGTGAAATTAACATAATTAAACATTGGGAAGCACGCAAATTACACATTCGATGTCAAATTTTGCATATAGTTATAGAAATAGTAGCTTGAAATATGTACACCGTATGAAATATGTACACAAAGTTACAACAGTTAGAACTTCGTGTAGACCAAGTAAATTAATCACATCCAATGATTACATCAGAACGAGTCAGTGGCCAACAGTCAATACTTTCGCCTTAAAATATAAAAGGGGATGCTTACGGTAGAGGAGCTCGTGGCTAGAGGAGAGCGTGCTACTAGCTGATACAATAAACATGTCTTTTTTACAAGTCTTTATAAACTCGTCCAAGTTCATTTCTGGAGTGTTCAACTTCTTGAAGCATTACAGGGCAAGTTTTCTCCGTGGTACAGCCATATCGAGGTACACCTCCGTGACAGTATCTTTCCACGATAATGGAAACTCAAAACATTCCAAGATGGTCGGTGGAAGGATGGTCAAAACATTGGTTTTCGACCGAAACGACCCGGGTTCGATTCCCGCATTGGGCACTTTTTTCTGATAAAAAATGCTCCGATGGCCCCCGATTCTTGCAAAAGTCCAACCCCACCATCGAGTGCAAGTAACCAAACGGGGCTATGGCACATTTGTAAGGACAAAGTCGAACTGCTTTTCACATGTGTAGACATATGGTGCACTTACAGTAAAAGCAGTCGCCTACTTCTACCCACCATGATTATCATGGCCTGTACCACGTGTACTAGGGATAAGGGAAAAAAACATTCCATCTCAACCACTTTTCCTATTTATGTGAATAATATAAATGTATCTCTCTACCTTGTAAAAAACCCTTCGATATCTCCAATATATTGTAAAAAAATCGAACCTTTTCAATCTGTAACGAGAATCGGGGGGGAGAAGTCCGACCATACCTCCCTGCGGTACCACGGTCAAGGAGGTCCGAGGTGACTAACGTAGCAACGGCACCCATTTTCCAATGAAGATCAAAACAACAACAATGAAAAAAATTCAAAATGAAATTCAGCGCTCTGACAAAGACTGTAAATAGGTCAGTTAAATAACTTGGGTGACCGATAAAGGAGCTAAAATTATGTTTCTTCTCCATCCAAACGTGTCAGCCATTTTTGCTGTGACATATCACTATCTGATTGGTTCCTCAAATAGGTGACTCTCAGGTCCAACTGAGGTTACAGGGGCAGCATGATCATCATAGGTTTGACAGCAGACAGTCGGAGTTTGACAGCAGAGTTTCCATGGTCAGCAGACATTTGACAGATCAGCAGCGGACATGAGCAGTACCCACAGTGCCTGTTCCCATCCCTGGACACTTTTATTTTTCCGTTCATCATTACTCTTCACAATTCATCCTTTCATACTTCATCCATAAGGTTAGAAATAATCGTTATTTCTCCGTAAAATAAATTTCGATTTTTCGTTCAAAAGAAACATATGCGGGATAATTTTCAAATGTCGTTTTACCCACAGTCCCGACTTCACGCTGGTGAATCTCCCATCTACTTCAAGACTTTCAGTTAACTTCCCATCAAGCTTTGTACACACCTCAAATCATCCATGGTTTAATAACCAATTTTCATCGTTTTTGTTTGGGAGCTTCATGTTTACGAGATCCATCGTGTGTCCGTGTCTTATTTAACAAAGGAGAATCCGCTTGACCATCGACTGCAAAAACCGAGTGGTAGGGCCCGATTAACTGTCTAGCTGGGAGGGATATGTTTCTCCCTTTTTGTGGTGGGCTTTCGAGATCACGACAAATATATATATGTGTGTGTGTGTGTTTGTGTGTACCAAAAGAGGTACCTTTCTCTTTATTTGTGCATCAGAACGATGTACTGGGGGGAGAAGTCCGACCACACCTCCCTGAGGTCCCCCCTGGACCCTTGGAATATTCGACCAAATTCTGGTTCGTTTCCAAGGTGATTAACGTGGCAACGGCACCCATTTTCCAATGAAGAGCATTGACTTAGACCCAGAGCAGCAGCTTTACACACCCAAGATAGTGGATATTGCTGCTGCTGTGATGGAGATGTATGGAGACATCTGAGACTCTTCTTTGGACACGACAACAACAACAACAACGATGTACTGTGCATCACTGTAGTTAAAAACTTTACAAATTATGATAAAGAATGAGACAACACAAGTTTTAGAAAATTCAGACAAAAAGCCAACTTGTAAATTATGTTTTCGAGCTTTGGCCTCATCAGTACAGGAACGGCTTCGATTTCATAACATCCTACGTGAGGGGTTATGGAATCGGTCCAAGTTACCAAACAGATGTTTAAGATAATGAAGTGACAAGGGCCGATTTACAGACTAGAATACCACATAAAGTTACGGGAGGATGGTATTCATGTATTTAGAGAGGCATTTATCCCTTTAATTATTCATTTAGAACGATGTATCATGTTGATAACCCTAGTAAAAGACTTTACTAATGATGATAAGGAGTGAGTCACAGCACCAGTTTCAGCAAATTCAGACAGAAATCTAACCTGTAAAACCATGGTGTCGGGCTATGACAGCCATCAGTACAGGGGCGGCTATATATGATGAAATTAACCAAATCCATACGTTTAAGATGGGAATCAACTTACCACAGTTGGAGTCCTCCACGCCAAGACCATCAGCTGCTTCACGTTTCTTCTTCTCAGCATTTTCTGATCACAGAAGACATCATAAGAAATGGAAGCATCAAAGCACGAATATTTCACATAAAACAAACTTCTACTGTCCTTACTGCGATGAAAAAAATATTGAGAGGGCTTGGCTCATCAGTGGTGAACCCTCCCAGCAGTTTTGCCAATTTAATCCACCAGACCGCTTCTTCGATCTAATACTGTATTGGATCATTCTGTTTATATATGTTACACTGAAGAGTGGAATCTTAGAAATGGTATTTAATAAAATATAGGCATAAGCTTTTTAGGACAGTAAAATTACATATATATATATGTTTTTTTTTTTTGTGTGTGTTTTTTCAAATGAACAGCCTATTTACGCAAATTCGGTCTTAAATACCCATCTCTTGATTTCTCGCCTCTAGGACCAAATTTTAGGTCGTAGAGGTAGAGCTTAAACCACGATGTCGAGGGCCAACAGTCCGAAATAGTCTCTAGATGTCGCCATAGGATCAAGATCTCACCTTGAGCTTTCTTCTTTTCCTCGAAGAGCCGGCTGAAACAGTTGGAGCCCGTCTTGATCTGGGTCTGCAGGGACGTCGCCAGAGCTCTCAAGTGAAAGATTCGCTCGTCCTCGATCAGATCTGAAACATAACACGGCCATCAGCAGCTTCCTTGGTCAGCTAGTGGGAGAAGTATTGAATGTGTGCATAATTATTGCGGAATTTCCCTAAACTATTTTCTTCAATGATCGTTTTATTTTCATCGTTTAAATGAAAATATTCCTATATTTATATATATTGTAAATGCATGCCAAAAATCGCCCCTATATTTGCTAAATTATTCTCTACCACTTTGGGAACGGTTTGAAGGCAGCGCTCTCATTTTGTGATCTCGAGGAAGCATGCATTTGATGAAGGAGAAATAAAAAAAATCGATATTGAAAGATGGTTCAAGAAGTTAAAAGTTAAAGGAAGACCGTCAAATTTCGATGACCTGGCACAGTCGTGGAAGAAAACAAAAGTTTGGTAAGAAGAATGTTAGCCGAAGATATTTCAATGTAAACCAGTCAATCATCATTCATCGACTCGAAAAACTCAGAAGTAGTGACTGAAGTTGACGGTTTATATGCTCCGAAATGATCATTTGAAGAACGCTTAACGATTTTGCGTGTCATCCTTGCGCAGGGACCATGCTAATCTTCTCTGTATCCTTCCTATTGTAGTAGTTGTACCGTGAACTGGTATCACAGGGGCCATGCTAATCTTCTCTGTATCCTTCCAATTGTAGTAGTTGTACCGCCGAACTGGTATCACAGGGGCCATGCTAATCTTCTCTGTATTCTTCCTATTTTAGTATGTGTACCGCCAAACTGGCATCACAGGGACCATGCTAATATTCCCTTTATCCTTCCTATTGTAGTAGTTGTACCGCCGAACTGGTATCACAGGGACCATGCTAATCTTCTCTGTATCCTTCCTATTATAGTAGTTGTACCGCCAGACTGGTATCACAGGGACCATGCTAATCTTCTCTGTATCCTTCCTATTGTAGTAGTTGTACCGCCAAACTGGTATCACAGGGGCCATGCTAATCTTCTCTTTATCCTTCCTATTGTAGTAGTTGTACCGCCGAACTGATATCACAGGGACCATACTAATCTTCTCTGTATCCTTCCTATTGTAGTAATTGTACCGCCGAACTGGTATCCCAGGGACCAAGCTAATCTTCTCTGTATCCTTCCTATTTTAGTATATGTTCCGCCATGATCATTTCAATATGTTGGCTGAGAAAGAAATAGGCCGCCGTAATTATGCACAAAAACATTATCTGTTCTTTGAAAGCTCAAGATTTCGGGCTAACATACCCTTTAACACGGAGACCTAGAAGTATTACTTCTTTGACCCGAAAGCTCGATGAATAAAAGAATTTTTAAAAAAACCTAAGCCCTAGATTTCTTATTAATATTGTCAAAGTGTAAAAGCAGGAAAAAATCTTTATCATATGTTCTGTTAGAGACGTACATCGCGTGTATAGTGGTGTTTTTTTACTTATATGGCACGTGAAGCTCTTGTTTGAATCTCTCCATATTGCACGTGGAAAATTAGGGATGACCGTGAAGAGCGGCTTTGTCGTCGTATCGTCTATAGGGACATCGTCATCTTGGAGGGAAATATTGGGTTTGACACGTCGGTGGAATCCTGGAGCCAGTCTCCGAAAATGTAGATCACAGCACCCATGGCCTCTAGGTTTTTTCGGCGATCTTCAGTTTGTCTTCCCTAACTTACCCAGCATCTCCACCAAAATGCGAGGTGGAAAATTAAGGAAGACCAACTTCGGGATGAGACAACAATTTATTTCAGGCAAGAACAAACTATGAATGATAAACAAAAGATAAGCAAAAGAGAGAAGTGTACACAGTATAGCAAAATATAAAAAATAATACTCTGCTAAAATAATAAATACTTTGTTACAATATATTCGAGGTTTCCTCAGGAATTGAAAGTCGCTAGAATGAGACTTACGTGGCATGAGGCCCAGTTGCTCGGCGGATGGCTCGGCCCTTAGCACTGGGAACACAGACATTGTTGCATGATTTCATAGTTTGGATGTACCAACCTGATTCGTTTTATCGATACTGCAATGGTATTTGGAAGTAAAGAATTGATGGTTGAAGATGACTCATTATTGTGTAGAAGAACTCACAGCGAGATGGCATTTATTGTCTGGTACGTACCTGGCTTGGAAGACCGCCATTGTTACTATCGGTAGTTATGTATTCATCTTCTTCTTCTTTCTTATCTCCACTCAATCATATTAGGGTATCAAGCTTGTAAAGATTGGGATCATGTCTGGGTGAAGTAGAATGCGTCTGTCTTTGTCATTAAGACTGGGAGCACTACTCAGTGGCAGGCCGATTTAGCTCCAGAAGAAATGGCCGCCTCTGACATGAGGAACAGACACCATGTGCAGCCGCTCCTAACATGGAGTACAAACGCTGCTCATCCTGTATCCCTGGAGCCCTTACAGGGTACTATTCGTAATTCGTAAAGTTATTGTAAATATTCTTAGTATAATTGTGTAAATAAGTAACATTATCACTGAGTATTCATTCTATCATTCTAGATATGTAAACAGTTGAGCTTAAGAAAATACTATATTCAGATGGATATACACAATAAAGGTAAATATTTAATTTAGAATCAACTAGCAAAGAATTCCTTCTCTTCACATAAAAGACTTAACACATGGGTATAGTTAACAGATACAGAGCTATAGAAGCAGGAACACGAGTCGTGGAGAAAAGATTATTTGTATGTCTGCTTGCTTATCTGTATATACAATCTTCTATATATACTCGGATTATATGTATTAGACTGAAAGGTCTTAATAAAGTTTTTGTTGTGTAAATTTCTAACGATAGTCTCAGTTTTGATGCTAAACTGGTAGTTCAATTAGACGAGTCTGTTACCAATCGTAGAGAAAGAGTCGGTGGACGAGTGGGTAACACCCTTGCTTCCCGACAGCCATGAACCGGGATCGAATCCCGCGTTAACATTTTGCTTACTATGTGAATAACCTTCACTTCTTAAGCATTGTTTCAAATATAATAAACTAGGTTGCTCTTTTTGAGCGATACCTAATAAAGTGATTTGGAACAAGAACACCAATCGTATAGAAGCTTGAAGAACTTACCGCAACAGGTTGGCCGGTCACAGGGAGGGTTAGCCGGAGCAGGCTTGGGGCATGGTTGGGGTGGTGGGGGAGGAGCTCCGCATGGGGGTTGGGGCGGGTAGGGTGGAGTGGGCTGGGCGGGAGGCGGGGGGCAGGGCGGCTGGGCGGGAGGTGGGCACGGAGGGGGTGGAGTGGGCGGGGCGCGGGGTGGGCAGGGCGGAGGAGAGGGCGGAGCATGATGCTGGCAGGGCGGTGGAGAGGGCGGAGCATGATGTTGGCAGGGCTGGGGAGAAGGCGGGGCCCGAGGTGGGCAGGGCTGGGGAGTGGGTGGTGCGGGAGGTGGGCAGGGCGGAGGAGTGGGCGGGGCAGGAGGGGAGCAAGGCGGAGAAGGAGGAGTCGGTGGGCTAGGGGCCTGCTCCCGTGGAGGCTCCGGACAAGGAGGCGGTGGGAAAAATACGGGATAATTCTTGGGCGCGGCGGGATAAGGACATCGGCAATCGAATTTGATCATTTGCCCCATCCCTGGCTTCTCACAGGGGGGCACGCCTGGGGGATATACCTGGTTGTCACAGGGGTGGGGAGGTGGCGGGGGCGGCGGGGGAGGGACACAGAGGGGGTGCACCTGTATGACTGGCTTACCACAGATTGATTTGGGAGGCTTAGGACAAACTGATTTCTTTTGACTCTCTTGCTTGGGGACAGTTTCGTATATAGGACTTTGGCATGGATTACTTTGCCTTTTAGGCTGTCCGCCGCCGCATGGTTTTCCACCTTGGCCGCTAAGATTCTCCAAACGTTTCTTTTCTTTTACCATACCGTTAGTACTGGAGCGGTTATTTAGTTGTTCAGCATGTTGGTTTCCGTGCTGCGCGCCGCATGTTCCTGTCAGCGGGGCACTCTGAGAAGGATAGTTCTTAGGAGCCGTAGGATAAGGGGCGCGGCAACTGAAGGGAAGTTGACCAGCGTCTTTCGGACATGTAGGCTGTTTCTGAGCTTCAACTTCATTTGATTGTTTCATTTGCTTCAAGGCGCAGCCTTCAAATCTCTTCGACATTACTGGCTCGGGAATCATAGTGATCTCGAGGGAAGGTTTCCTGGCGATGACATCCAAGTTTTCTTGTTCCCCCTCATCTTCCTGGTAGTCGATCTGATATTCCCCCTCCCTAGGGAACTGAGCAACCACAACATCTTCTTTTGGAGATGAGCAAATGATGGCCAGGGATTGTAGCTTCTGTCTCTCCAGGTCGAGGTCCTGACAGGAGTTGTCGATGATGTGCCGAATCTGGTTGCAGACCTTAGAAACGAAGGAAGAATCCTTGTTGGATTTGACGCTCCAGGCGTTGACTTCTCCTTCGTCAGGAGACCTCTCGCCTTCGTGGAACATGTTTCCTGACTCCACCAGGACATCTGACCGCTGCTCTACTGGGTGGGTCATGCTAGCGCTGATCTCCCAAGTTTCTTGAGGAGATGCCTGAACCTCTGAGTATTCCACGTTGTCCTCCTGGGACCTGTCCTCCTCGTAGATCTGCTGCTGCTGCTACACACCGGCGTGCACAGGGTGGACCATTGGGAATATGCCCTCGGTTAATTTTATCTGATAGAGTTATTTGGTTTTTCTTTTTATAAATAATTATAACACCTAATTATTAATATAATCTTCTTCTTTCTTATCCCCACTCTATCATATTAGGGTATCAAGCTTGTAAAGTTTGAGATCATGTCTTAATATAATGAAAGCAATAAATAATTAATCACTTATTCTTTAATTATTAAACTGAGAAATATAAAGCAATCCTTTGAAGTATTTTTACTTTTTGTTTTTATTTCTACACACAGATCCAAGAGTGAATACTTTCTTTAATACCCTTAGATTTAATAAATCGCCAATTTAGTTCATCAATTCAATTGAACTTAGCCCTGGAACCTTTATTTATTTTATAAAAAAATCAATGTTAGCCATTTGAGTGAAGATATTGTTCTTTAGGCCCATAGGAATGGGGTTGAGAATTAGATATCTTGAAGAAAAATTCATCTCAAAAACATATAAAAGAGGATTCTACAAAGAACGTTATAAAGCCTTGTTATCTTACCATATGTGTCAGTAGCTACTAGATGTCTTTATCTACCAGATGTGCCAGTATCTACCAGATGTCTACCACTCCCCACTGACCTGGTAGCCACGCTGGGGCGCTGGGCTCGGCTCGACGTAGTTGTGCTGCAACACGGACTGAGGTTTGGCCGGAGTCGAGGGACTTCTCTTTTTTGTTGTCAGCTTCTTCTCAAAGCTGACCACCGGCTTCTTGACATTCGACTTCTTGGCTTTGGCAGGCATTGTGCAAGTGTAGACCTCTTGCTGGAGAGCATGCTTGGGGACGATCACTCGGCTGGGGAAGGATTTCAAATGCTGTTTCATGGCTTGAGCCTTCGCCAGAGGGGAGCATCCCATGATACCTCGGCAGCTCGTCATCTGAAGAGCCATCAACTTAGAGAAGTTTTTCTCGATGAGATTTCTGAGTTCTTCGTTGAATTCCTTTCTTATTTTCTCAATGACCTGTTTATCCTTCTCCATGTCTGGCGAATATTTCTGGGAATCTTCAAGAAGTTGGTGGATCGTGACGTTGGATCCTTCATCTTCCTCATAGTCATCCCCGTAGCCCCCAATCATCGGCTTGGTGCTCAAGAAATGCTCAGGATCCTCGGCATTAGCGTCTACAAAACATTTTTGAATTGCTCTCTTTGAGTAGTGTTTTATGGTTGCGAATTTCTTACAGTATTCTTCCAGGTTTTCTGAGACAGGCTCGGCGTCAATAGAGGATGAGTCCAGCAATACCTGACCTGGTGGGACTTTGTTATGTGAAACGGAGCTCCTGGCGTAGATGGATTTGTTGGGAAGCCGTTCCCTGACCATGGAGTGCTGCTGAACTTCGGACTCCTCGTCCGTGATATTGGACTCGGCCCAGCCATTGACGAAAGAACTCTGGGTTATGCTATCCTCGTACTCCAGCACGTAGACGCTCAGATTCTTCTGGGATTGTAGGCTTCGTTGGGACTTCTTCTTAACGATGGTGTACTGCACACAAACTTTGTAAAGTTGGAATAACGATAGGCCGAAAACAATAGTAAAGTGATAATTGGTTAGCAATCCTCGCCATTGGTTAGTACCATAGTACACTGTGCCCTACACCAAGAAATATTTTATTTGCCCACGCAAGATAAGGTTTTGTATCCGGTAAACTAAAGGAAAAATTGTTTACTAAGTAGAGCTCTTAGATTGGTAAACCCATACAGACTAACCTGGACTTACAGCAGTTGGAATATGTGGGTTAGAAATTGAAGCAGAAAAAAAAAAACATTATTCGCAATTGCGAAGAAGCATTATAATCGCAAAATTGTAGTGCTTCATCATGACAATTCTGGAAAGGTCGTCAGATATAAATCATACAATCGACTTGACTAAGTGAATATGTTGTATCCTTTATACTCCCCAGAACTTGCGCCAACAGATTACCATCTTTTCCATTCCCTACACAAACATCTCCGGGAGGACACACACACACACAAAAGCCTTTATTGAGACACACTGGTCTTATAGAGGATTCTCCCCGAGATTACAAGAGAGATAGGCCTGTGAAAGTGGGGAATATACAGAAGAAGAAAAAGAAAGATTATGTAAGTATGATATATACATACACATACATATATACAACATAACAACAAAAGCCCCCATTAAGACCCAAAGTCTTACAAAAGACTCGACTGCAGGATCCAAGAAGCAAAGTAAGAAAGAGACAAAGAAGTAAACAATAAATAAAAAAATGTAATAATATATATACTCGTATATACACATATATACACATTCACTCAATTCAAAGTAACAGTAACGATGCCTTTTTATTCACTGCCTTGTAAAACCCACATAGATCCAGTGAAAACTTTCTATCTGTTATGTAGTTTGTTAAGATATCCTCAACTGTGTCCGGAAATCTATTATACTGTTTCGAAATAAATGTTTTTCTTTCATCTGAAATATTTGTACAGTGGAAAAAATAGTGAGATATTTCGGAGTTCTTCGTCTCCAAATCCACAGAATATACATCCAGGACATTACCAAACTGAAAGAACGTTGGCAAAAGGAGATGAATACATACGGAAATTATTTTGATCAATAACGGTATCTAACAACTAATTTCTTCAAATAAAAGACACTTCGGCCAGTGATTCTTTTTATTGTCTCGACGTTTCGACAAAAATCAATGCCGGCCAGGCAGCCTCTATCTTTACGCTAACATCTAATGTTTCTTTCAAGAAACTGATAATTTATATTATGCTTATTGTACATATTGACAAGACACTTCTTTCTTTTGTACACAGGTCTTTTCTCGTTTTTTTTTTTTCTCTTTCACATTGTTAACATCGTATGACTATTCTATTCACGGCCTACAATTATTGTATGTATATATATATATGTGAAAAAATAGTACAAATGTAACATTGTACTGGGATATATATGTATAGACAAATGTAGAAGCATACATGTACGACAGCGTAAGTGTCCCTAGGGGGACATACGGCTTTAAAATAAAAATAAAAACATCTAATGTTTACCTTCTTATTTCAAAAATACCAAAACGTTAAGAACTTTATTAATTATCTTATAGATATTTTTTAGTTGAATGAGTTGAACTTTTGAAACATTTCTTGGCGCCCTTCTTTCAAGAAATTTCTTATCTCCATTGCTCCCTATTACTCCATTATCTCCAACAGAGTCGACGGAGTCTCTTAAATCAAGGAAATATATCAGCAGAAACAGAAAAGACCTTCTATAGAAGTCTACGATTACTTTTCCTTGAACACAATGTCTCCCTATAGAGGATCAACTTTGAAAATCTGCCGTAAGACTAGAAATCACTGTGAAAGTGATGTCAGCCAGAGTTAACAAAAGCAGATTTTTTTTTTTTTTTAAGTTCTAGATCTTGAGATTTTAAAATACTCTCTAATAAAGTAGGAATTCGCGAGGAGCCTCCTTTAAACATAGAAAATATATATATTTTTAATTACATTCATAGACAACACTTAAGGAAGTTGTACCTTTTAGCAGGTATATCGGGATTCAAACAATAACTCTGAAAGATACACTCATGGACAAAACTTAAGGAAGTTGTACCTTTCAGCATGTATATCGGGATTCAGACAATAACTCTGAAAGATACACTCATGGACAAAAATTAAGGAAGTCGTACTTTTTAGCAGGTATATCGGGATTCAAACAATAACTCTGAAAGATACACTCATGGACAACACTTAAGGAAGTTGTACCTTTTAGCAGGTATATCGGGATTCAAACAATAACTCTGAAAGATACACTCATGGACAAAACTTAAGGAAGTTGTACCTTTCAGCATGTATATCGGGATTCAGACAATAACTCTGAAAGATACACTCATGGACAAAACTTAAGGAAGTTGTACCTTTTAGCAGGTATATCGGGATTCAAACAATAACTCTGAAAGATACACTCATAGACAACACTTAAGGAAGTTGTACCTTTTAGCATGTATATCGGGATTCAGACACTAACTCTGAAAGATACACTCATGGACAAAACTTAAGGAAGTTGTACCTTTTACCATGTATATCGGGATTCAGACACTAACTCTGAAAGATACACTCATGGACAAAACTTAAGGAAGTTGTACCTTTTAGCATGTATATCGGGATTCAGACACTAACTCTGAAAGATACACTCATGGACAAAACTTAAGGAAGTTGTACCTTTTAGCATGTATATCGGGATTCAGACACTAACTCTGAAAGATACACTCATGGACAAAACTTAAGGAAGTTGTACCTTTTAGCATGTATATCGGGATTCAGACACTAACCCTGAAAGATACTCTCATGGACAAAACTTAAGGAAGTTGTACCTTTTAGCATGTATATCGGGATTCAGACACTAACTCTGAAAGATAGACTCATGGACAAAACTTAAGGAAGTTGTACCTTTTAGCATGTATATCGGGATTCAGACAATAACTCTGAAAGATACACTCATGGACAAAACTTAAGGAAGTTGTACCTTTTAGCATGTATATCGGGATTCAGACAATAATTCTGAAAGGTATTACAGTGACTTTTATTTAAAACCCACGAGATAACCAATTGTGAACAACCTCTGTCTCTATAATAAAAAAAAACAGACAACCGGCGACATCAAAGACTTCCTTAAGTTTTGTTCATGAGTGTAAACCCTACTGTAAAATATAAAATGCCATTACGCGAGAGATGGACACTTCAATCGGGCAAAAAAAATGAAAAGCTTTATGTTTTAATGTCCATCCATACAGAGTTCAAAACAACAACTACTCACCAGTGCAGGCACGGTCACGCTCCGCCGCGGCACGTGGGAAAACATCCAATGTTCCCAGAACATCCCCCTTTTTAAGATTTGAAATATATATACATTACAAACTTTAAATGCATAATATAATTAATAATGAAAGCGATCCACGGGTTTAACAATTCGTCCACTCCGGGTTCTTATCTGGCCGTCTTCTGAGTCGTTAGAGGGATAATCCACAACTGGGGTCTTTTCATTTTCAACCAGTTCCTCCCCCGAAAAGGTCGGCGTCGATGGGTCGGCTGGATATTGGACTGTATCTCCTTTTCGTAGATGGAACCTGTTTCGGCGTAAAGTCCCAACTGGAGTATCAACCATATATGACCTTGGTGTCGATGCTTTCTGCTTTACAATCCCCCAGATTCGCATATCTGTAATCCAAACCGTGTCACCTTCGGATAGCTCCTCCATGTCCGTAGCTCCGCAGCGTCGATCATATCTGGATTTCATATCCTTTCTCCTTCTCCCCTCCTTACTTTTCAGGGTCTGAGAGTCCACCAACCTTGGATTAAGATTCTCTGGTGCAATTGGTAAGGTCGTTCGGAGTTTACGTCCCATGAGAAGCTCAGCAGGGCTGTAACCGTTCTCCAAAGGGGTCGATCGATACTCCAGGAGTCCAAGCGATGGATCTTGATTTTTCTTGAGGATCAACTTAGCAATTTTCACACCTGCTTCTGCCATCCCATTACTCTGCGGGAATCGAGGACTTGAAGTGACATGTGTGAATCCGTACTGCCTTGCGAAATTTTCAAATTCACGAGCAGCTCCAAATTGAGTCCCATTATCGCTTACAACAGTTTCTGGTATTCCATGTCGGGCAAATATGGATTTGCAACTACGCACCACCACATTGGCTGTGAGCCGATCCAGCTGAATCATTTCAGGAAATCGAGAATAATAGTCAATGATTACTAGATACCACTTATTCTCGAACTTGAACAAATCCATTGCAATCTTTTGCCACGGTCGTGTAGGAAAGTTGGTTGGTATCAAAGGTTCATGTTTTGAGACGGCTTCCTGGATACAGACACTGCACTTTCTGACCGTTTCCGCGATCTCTTCCGAAATTCCAGGCCACCATATAGTCTCACGTGCGCGAAGTCTTGTTTTTGTAATCCCGAAGTGCCCAGCGTGCAACTTATCTAGGATCTCCAGTTTCATACTTGCTGGAATAACAAGACGACAGCTACGCATCAGTAGTCCATTTTGAACGCCGAGTTCATCCTTGACATGCCAATAAGAGAGCAGAGCCTGTGACATCTTCTTCTTATCTGGCCAGCCTTGCTCAAGGTAGTTGACTACTACTTTCAGGGTCGTATCTTCTTGTTGAGCTTCAAAAATCTTAGTCAACATCTCGTCTTTGTCGGTTATACTCGAGAGAACTGCATTTATATGCGCTGAGGTTGGCCGTTCGTCTTCACCTCCCTCGGTTGTAAGAAGTGGTTGTCTGGATAATGCATCGGCGTCGAGCAGCTCCTTTCCAGGGATGTCCAATCTTGTTTTGAGCTTTTCCATCAAAGGTATTGGTACCCGTCGAGGAGTATGCACAGCATATGGTTTTGCTCCAGGTTTCAATTTGATTTCGTAAGGGTTTCCGATCTGTCCCAGTCCTTCAAATACTTCAGGGAATTCCTTGATCGGGTTAATTCTCGTCGCAACCACTTCAATCCGCCTCGCCAGGTTCAAGAGCTCACATGCCCGGCGACTCAGAAGAGGTTCACCCAAACGACGAATGACATAAATCTTCTCCTTGATTTCATAATTGCCATTTCGCAGCGTTGATATAAACATACCCACAGTCTGAAGTTCGGAAAATTCAGCAGCTCTAATGTTGATATCATTTTCCACTAGTCGTTGCTGTCCCATTATCTTCTTGAAGAGACACAGAGGAACACATGTAACACCGCCTGGGAGTCGAGCTTGAACTTCACCTGTTTCCCGTTCACTTGGATTTCTGCTGTCCATCGCCTCCTGCACTCGCCTTCATCATCATCGAGATTAGATGAATCCTCCACAGCTGAGACCTCCAGGAGAAAACCAATTTCTTCATCAAGTTCAGAAACAGCTTTGACTTCCGCAGTCTTCGCCTGCTTATCTGGGCAGCAATTTGCAAAATGGCCAGTTTTTGAACATAGGTCACATCTTTGTCCTTCAGCACGGCAGGCCTGTCCTTCCCTGTGGATGAAACCTCCGCATTTTGGACATCGTGATCTTGTTTTGGCTGACTTCTCCTTCTTCCTCGAAGGCTGCTGTTGTTGTTTCGGTGATTGTTTCTTCGAGTTGAACTCCACCTGATTGACCTTTTGGCTTGTTGAGGGACGCTGTCGAACGGCTTCCTGCTGTCGAACCATTTTCACCGCCTTTTCCAAAGTCAGTTCGCTGTCCAACTGCATTCTTTCAGATAAAGCTTTGTCCCTCACTCCAACCACTATTCGGTCACGGATCAACTGCTCATGAAGACCCTCAAATTCGCAACTATCAGCCAATTTGTACAATGAAGTGATGAATTCGTCCACTGGCTCCCGATCCTCTTGGATTCTTGAATTAAATTTCGCACGTTCGTAGATAATATTCTTCCTGACACAGAAGTGGCTGTCGAACGCCTTGAGGACGGAATCAATTTTGGTTGCCTCTTCCTCCTTTTCGAACTTGAAGGTCCTGAATATATCATCCGCGCGGTCACTCATCAAGTACATGAACAAATCGATCTTGTCCGCCTCCTCTTTCTTCTTCATTCCACTGACCACGAGGTATCGTTCGAATCTCTTCCTCCATTTGGGCCATTCGTTGGGAGTCGAGAAGTCGAAAGTTTCTGGAGGTTGAATCTGAGCCATGTTGAATTATCTTCCAAGATACGCAAATATCGATATTTTTAGCAATATAAGGGTTCGTATTTTATCCAGTTATCGCTGCCACCATGTTTTAATGTCCATCCATACAGAGTTCAAAACAACAACTACTCACCCGTGCAGGCACGGTCACGCTCCGCCGCGGCACGTGGGAAAACATCCAATGTTCCCAGAACACTTTAGAACACCTACATCTGCTGGGCCTCGCTGCGGCGCTGCGCCTACTCGGGCCACGAGGCCGACGCGGCCCTCAAGTTGGCCCTCCACGCCCTGCCCCATCCGGCCCGTCCTGCCTCGGTCGGCCCCTCCTGTCCTGCCTGCGGGTCCATCGACCGCTCCCTCAGCCACCGTTACTGGTGCTGTCCCTCCATCAGGCCTCTCATTAGAGAGGCCTTCAACATCATAGGGCGGCCCCCTGACCTGCAGGCTTGGACTTCGGCGGGTCCGGCCTTGAGGACGACGCCCTTTCCATCCTGGCGTCGGCAAAGTTGCGAATTTATCGCTACTTTGTCCAGGTTGGGCTCGGAGAAGCGGTGGAGGACCCGCTCATCGCCTGGTCCAGGCGACGAGGTCTTCTCTCCTCATCCCCCATCTTGTAAAATATATGTATATATTTTCTCTCATCTTTTTGTAATATATTTCTTCTCTCTTTGTTTTGAAATTGTGTAACATTGTCTAGAAGACAATAAATAATTTTTAATTGTCAAATTGTCCTACATTGCCAGGGTGCAGTTAGTTGACACTTGAAATTCGACACACCATCTATAATGAAAGAGTTCGAATTTCCATAATTAATGGATTTTTTCCACCCGCCGCTCATCCGATTTTTCACATTCCAAAACTTCAGAGTTATCTATGTATTAATTATTTGATATAATATATGATTCTGCCTCTTTTATTTATTTCTTATGTTAAATCTCTTTTATATTCTTCTTATGTTCCACATCTATGACGCGTAACTGCCGAAACCTCTGTTTGAGTGTTGCTATAACCTTCTTCTTCTTCTTTTTTATCTCCACTCAATCATATTAGGGTATCAAGTTGTGACCCTTGATGGGGTCTGTTTGACAACTATCATGACTGGGTGAAGTAGAATGCGTCTGCCATTGTCATTAAGACTGGGAGCACTACTCAGTGTCAAGTCGACTTAGCTCCAAAAGAAATGGCCGCCTCTGACATGAGGAACAGACGCCATGTGCAGCTGCTCCTAACATGGAGTACAAACGCTGCTCATCCTGTATCCCTGGATCAGAAGTCCCTACAGGGTACTATCAGCCGGGCCAGCTGAGCCCAGGTTTTTTAGGGAGCTTGTTACTGCTCCCCCTCCTATATTTGTGTGTGTGTGTGTTACATCAAAATGTAAAATATTTTGTTATTTTAAAATTTACAAGTTTGTGTGTTCCAAAAGTTCGTAAACACTTGCAAAAAATTGCAATACCAATATTATTCGCCGTTATGTATAATGTCTTTGTATTATGTATAAAGTAATTGTATCATGTATTCGCCGTATTAATATTGCCACGTGGAAAATTAGGAAAGATAAACTTCAGGATGACACAGAAATTTATTCAAGACAAGAACAAACTATGAAGGATAAACAAAAGATAAGCAACGAGGGAAGTTTACAGAGTAGCAAAATATAATAAATACAATATAATATAATGCGGCTTGTGATTGTAAAACGACATTTGAAATTTATTCCGCATGTGTTTCTTTTCAACGAAAAATCAAAATTTATTTTAAGGAGAAATAACGATTATTTCTAACCTTAGGGATGAGGTATGAAACGATGAATTGTGAAGAATAATGATAAACGGAAAAAAATGATTCCCATCCCTGGACACTTTTATTTTTCCGTTTATCATTATTCTTCACAATTCATCCTTTCATACCTCATTCCTAAGGTTAGAAATAATCGTTATTTCTCCTTAAAATAAAATTTGATTTTTCGTTGAAAAGAAACACTTGCGGGATAAATTTCAAATGTCGTTTTACAATCATAAATACTGTGCTACAATATTATCCACCAAGTAATAAGAAAAACAACGTTTTAAGAAAAACAAGAACTTTTGGGACAACCCTATGTTATCTATTTATAGAAGAAACACAAGTCGGGGAAAATATCTTCTTTTATAAGAAGACGATAGTACGATAGAAGGACGTCTTATCCGAAAGCTTGTACCATCGTCCTTTTATATAAAGAATCTCTTCTACCTGACTTCTTCTATAGTGAATTGGGAGATTGTCTTAATGACATCTATTTATCCTCTCCTTTTTCTCTTTTTTTTTTATTTCTTTCTCAGAATTCGTTTTGACCTTTTTTTACAGGATATATTGTTGCATCATGGCTAATGCACCTATATTTATTTCAATTTGTAATATTATTTTTCATATATTTTACAATTCAAATTGAAATTTTATATTTATTTATTTATTAAACACAGAATATATATTATAAACAGAGTATGTACTATAAAATCACTATTTGTATTTTAGTACACTGTGTGACTTCACAGCTCTCTCAACTTTGATGTGAGAAATAAATAGATTATTCTGGAGGCTACTTAAAGTAAAGTTATCTCTTTATTCCCTTATCTAAATTTGTAGGATGGTTGAAATATGCTTTGTGGAAAAATGCAAGACACGGTGCAGGAGAGAATCAAAGCTGAAGAGTCTGCCAAACTGAAACTTGATGCAAAAATATATATGGTATAAAAGAGAGAGGAATAATCACCCAGAGGCAAGAAGTTGCAAGGAAGGCTGTGGGCCTTAAAGCAGACGTGTTGGTACAGCCCAAGAATGAAGATCGTCGTTCAATACAACGAAATATCGTTTGACACTCAATCTCCCCTGTCTTTAATAAGCCACCAGGATATCTTTATAGATGATGTGTTTTAACTACTGGATTCAAAGTTCTGACTTTTGACTGCCCCGCTATGTAAAAAGATATAGAGCCAGACTGTCGCGCTTATTTCTGGTGTTCGCTAACTTTATTGGTTTCATACAAGTTACATATGAAGAACATATATGTTTTGATTTTCATATATACTTTTAAATATATCTTTTTATATCAACTCCATATATTTTTGAAAATAGAGCAATCCATAAATAAATCTTTAATTAAAGATTACAATTACAATTATTTTATTTCCAAAGCGCTATATCCCGCAAGGGATACTTGCGCCAAACAAGGAGAAAAGTTTATTTACATAAGTTATTTACATTATTCAATGCATGAAAACATTAGAAATCCAGATTTTGTAGAAAGTTTAGAATGTATTTACAAAATGAATTGAACTTTAAATATAAAGATAAATTTTAGGATAAATTTAAATAAAGATAATAATTAAAGATATATGCCTTTTTAATTTAAAAAAAACTCCATATATCTATATATATATATATATAAATCAATGTTTGTATGTTTGTTTGTTTGTATGTCCGGTATACAAATTCGCAGTAGTTCAGTAATTCAAACCAAAATTTCCATACATAGGTAAAAAAATACGGGGAAGACGATAGGCTATTTTAAAAATATATAAATCAAATATTAAAACTATATATTCAAATTATTCTACTTAGCTCACGAACAGCGCCCTCTATCAAAGATTAGATTAAATTATGCTGATGCAAACAAATAGATAATGCCAATAACAAACAATTATTTAAAAAATCTTATCTAAATATATATCACTCGGGTAGATATGCACACGGGTCAATCCCGGGGCGAAGCCCGGGTCACCCGTCTAGTATTGTATATAACAATATTAATGAATGAAAACGCAAATTTGTTGTATGTTGTCGAAATTTTAGTCTCTGTTTGGATTTATGTCAAAGGAAGTTGCCACTAAAGGTCTATAAGAGTTGATAAGGTAAGAGTGAGGAGAGACCAGCCTGTAATTCCAAACTGCACAGTGAAATAAAGGTTGAAAAATCATAGTGGTTTTCTCATGTTTGAAGTACACTTTCTACCCTATCTTTTGACAATTCTACCGAGTCAGTGTTAAATAAATTCTCTGATCACATGAATGCCCACATTAAAAAATATATACTTTAAGCTAATATTTGATGAGAATATTTCGTCGTGTCTTTTAACACTCTTGCTGAGTTCAATAAATGTTTAGTTCACATGAATACCAACATGATTAAATCCATCCTGCAAGCTAAATGTTTGATGTCCACCTTATGTCGTGTATTTTGACAATCCTGTTGAGATCAATAAATGTTTGGATCACATGAATGCCCACATTAAAGAATCCATTCTGCTAGCTAATGTTTTATGTCCACTTTCGTCGTGTCTTTTGTGACAATCCTGCTGAGATCAATAAATGTTTCCAGCACATAAATGTCCACATTACAGAATCCATCCTGCTAGCTAATTTATGATGAGCACCTTTTGTCCTATCTTTTGAAATCTCTGCCGAGTCAACTTTCAATAAATGTTTGGATCACATGAATGCCCACATTAAAGAACCCCTCCAACCAGCTCATGTTTGATGCACTCCTTCCATAGTGACTTTTGACATCCCTGCTGAGAGTCAACCTTCAATAAATTCTCTTAATCACATAAATGTTCACATTAAGAATCCGTCCTTCCAGGTCATGATTGATGCACATCTTCGATAGTGGCTTTTGACATCCCTGCAATCATGTATGTGCCATCACATGTATGTGCCCATATTAAAGAATCCATCTCACCAGAGCTCATTTTTGATGAGCACCTTTTGTCGTGCCTTTTGACATCCCTGCCGAGTCAACATCCAACAAATGTTCTGATCACATGCGCATGCCCACATTAAAGAATCCATCCAGCCAACTCACCTCACTCCGTACGTCCGTAGGGCTGCTGGGCTCAGTCTCCCCGGCCGTAGGTTGTTTCTTGGCCGCCCGACGAGCTGTCATGCGCTGGTAGGTGTAGAGCTGCTCCAGACGTTTCTGCATGTTTTCCTTGTCCTCCGCCTTCTTGCGCTGGGCTTCCTTCTTGGACTGGTTGCGCTCCTTCACTTTGCGGGCCATGAACTCGCGCACCGCTTGGCTGTCATAGTTGCGAGACTTGGGCGCAGCCTCTGCGCAGACACCTTCCTTGGTTGGATTATTGTGTGGCGGAAACGCATAATGCAGTCGCGATTATCAATTTCTGACATCTTATAAATATCTATGATCGCAACATATTGTTCCGACCATAACACTTCAAGCCAAACATAATTCAGAAAAGAAGGAATCTTAAGGAAAAACATGAGTGAGGAAATTATTATCTTATGGCTAAACATTAGTGAAGAAAAAATGCATCTTAGAGTCAAACATCAGTGAATAAAAGTGGAATCCTTTGGCCAAACATCAGGGAAGAGAGTATCTTAAGGCCAAACATCAGTAAGGAACATTCAAGCGCACCTAAACTTATAGCATGCTACAGTATTAGCAACATGTGACATAAATACCAATTTAACCAAAAATGTTACAGCGTAATTAGAATTTTACTATTCTTTCGTCTTGTTTAAATTTACCATTTCATAATAAAGAGAGAGATCGATGTCACACAGTTCTCTAGAATACAAAGATTTAAAATACTTTTAATTTAAATAAGCCTTTATTAAGACCTTTCTTCTCATGCAAAAATTATTTAACCAAAGAAGGAAATTTACGAAAACTTAAAACGGTACTTTTATTTAGTATTTGCATTCATATAGAAAGCGAAATACGATAGAAAAGATAATCAATGACAGGATAAATATTAAAATCATATTTGATCCCGCTGTATTCTTTCTGTTACTTCTCTGTAAAATCGAATGATCTCTTTGCACCAATCTTTTACAGAAATTCTTTATTAAATATAAGATTTCACACACTTCATTGTAGTATATATAAGTAGAATCGTCCAATACAGTATTAAAGCTCTAAGAAGCGGTCTGGTAGATTAAATTGGCGAATCCGCTGGAAGGGTTCACCACTAATGAGCCAAGTCCTCCCAATATTTTTTCATAGCAGTAAGGACAGTAGAATTAAAATAAAAACATAAGCCTCCAGGGAAAAGTTTCTTAAAAAAAAAACTTTTCCCTGGAGGCTTATGTTTTATTTTAATATTAATTCAAGGGATTATTTGATCGAAAAGGACAGTAGAAGTTTATTTATTTGTAGAAGTTTATTTATTTCTTAAAAAAAAAACTTTTCCCTGGAGGCTTATGTTTTATTTTAATATTAATTCAAGGGATTATTTGATCGAAAAGGACAGTAGAAGTTTATTTATTTGAAACATTCATAGGTTGATGCTTTCATTTTTATATGAGAGCAGGTTTATTATTAGGCTTTGAATAACAGATTAATATAGAGCTAAGCATGTTGTGCTCATCTAGACATTTATTGCATCCATAATCCAACTGAATAACTAACATCGCCTCAATTTATACTGGATTTTAGCCTTAGGATGTGTATGAAAAGTGAAAAGTTATATAAGCTTATGATTTTTCTTTGTTTTAAAAATGAATATCGATGTTGGTTCCATATGCTTGAATTGAATATTACACTTTTAGTTCTATATGTATTTTATTGCTTAAAAAGGAACAAAACAAAAAAGAAACTACAATTACAAAATGATTTGATAACTAACAAAGAAAAAAAACAATAATAATAATTTTAAAATGATAATGATAAAAAATTGAATATGTCTGCCAGAAAAATGCTTCTATGAATTAAAAAATAAGAATAATTACAAAATTAACATATAAACTTCAAACAGGATGTGTCTTATAAATGTCTTGTAGTTGTTGACCTATTTGTAGCGTTTTGAATTTTTCCAAATCTTAATTATGCACCACAAATCTAAATTTTCATAAATAACCATCAGACAAACTGTGTGAGTTTTTCCATAAGAGTTTCAGGAAATCATTATCCTCTCATAACATTATTATCACAAATTCATTCTTATTCCAAATATCTGAGATGAGCATCGCGACGATGTTCGAATTTGCAAGTTAATCCTGTAGCCTTGCCAGATGATTGCTGTCCTAACCTTGGGTGGTTGTGGACTTTCTTCTCAGAGTTGGCTTGCTCTTTATCTTCTTGGCGCCTGGATCTTCTGCAATAAGCCAAGAGTTAGAGTAAAGAGCGACGTCAGGAGTTACCAACTTACTTCCATCCATGTTAAAAACTACTTCTGCAGTTCTTCGCGGAAAAAAAAAGAATATTGTAGATTAAAATATCATTAAAGTCTTAATTTTCTTAATTTTTAAATAAGATTTTGACCAATATATAATTTAGGGACTCTATTTTTTTTTTACTTAACTACACCCTTAGAATTTATAGGAGGAAGAAATTTTGATTTGGTATTTTTTGGATATTTTAATCAACAAATGGTTTCTCTTGGAAACCAAATTATGTGAAAAACTGCATTTTGCACACTGGTATACATCCCAAAAGAAACAAAGCTTTGCCTTTCCTTCTTGTTTTTGAAATCCTGAAGTATATAAGTTGTGAAAAACTAACATTTGATTTTGAAAAATCAATTTATTTCCTCAAGAAGCCAAAAACTCAAATTGAAAATAATTAAATCAAAAATATATAAACTACATAATACACAAATTCAATATGGTCAAAAATATTAATATATTCAAGAATATCATTATTTTCCAAAGAATTTTAAATTATATAGGAATTTCACACAAGCTAAAAATCCATAGGAATATTCAAAGTACAACTTATAAGGCAATAATGCGCCATCTATACATAAGAAATGAAAACATTAAAGCACTAATAATTATTATTTTGCCCACACAACAAACTTCTACTGTCCTTATTGCGATGGAAAAAAAAATTGGGAGGGCTTGGCTTATCATTGGTGAACCCTCCCAGCGGTTTCGCCAATTTAATCTACCAGACCGCTTCTTAGAACTCTAATACTTTATTGGACGATTCTACTTATATATGCTACACTGAAGGGTAGAAACTGGGAGGGTTCATCACTGATGAGCCAAGCCCTCCCAATATTTTTTTCATTGAAGTAAGGATAGATCAAAAAGATTGATCCTTGGGGTAGACCTTGGTAAATATGAGAGTAGTTTGCGATATATTACTTTTGAAATTAACCTGTATGATGCGCTTGGATAGTAAGTTTATGATTCAACTGAGCATGCTTCCCTCTATTCCAAGTTTGTCGAGTTTTAGAATTAACATTTCCCTCCACACAGACTCTGTCGATGAAGGCTGCTATAGTTGATTGTGTAGGTTTGTGATGAAAGCTGTCCTGGATTTGTTGAACAAAGTGAAAGATTAAGTCGATTGCATGTGTGCAATAGTATAATATTCTAGTTAAAAATATATTTCAAAATTTTAAGAGCTGAAGGAATGAACATTTAAAATATTTTCTTAAACTTTTCATTTATATTTTATGAAAATAACAAATAAACATATCATAGACACACGCATCAAGCTTGATAAAAATCAATTCAGTTTCAAAACATATACTACAATGTTGTTATTGTATTAACGATTAATTGTGTAATTGTAAACTTACCTCTGCCCCAGTTTTTAGCACTGTAATCTATATTCTTTATGGTAAAACTAAGCCCAATGGTAAAATAGAAGGACGAGATTTTTAATTGCAATTTTTTGTTTTTGTTTTTGAACAAAACAACTTCTTGGTAAATACTTTTTTATGTTTTAAAAAAAATATATATACGAGCTATTTTTGTGTCGAGTATATACACATAGAATTGTTTAATTTATAAAATTTAAATTCAATGTTTTATTCAAATATCTGTAGAAAAATACAAATTACAATACAAAAATTGTAAAACACAAGGTAATAAAACCAAATCCAAATAGATAAATAGTTTCCATATCGGTAACAATGCTGTTATCCAAACGTCACACACTATTTATTTGTATTTGTTCTTATTACCTTGTGTTTATAATCTAAATTCATCCAAATTGTGCCTTATCAATATAAAAATTGATCTAATTGATGGTTATTTTATAAAAATTTATGTATTTAGGTGTTTTTAAGAATAAACATATTGTGTTCATTTTCAGGGTTAGAGTGTGCTGGTATGTAATATGAGAGCCAAGAGAAATGATGCCTCAAAAGATAGCCAATCAGAAAATTTAGAGTGTTTACAAAAGTCATGGAGAAATTACCTAATGACACAGTTTACATTGCATGCTTCAGCCAATCATAATGTAGATTCAGATTTGGCCAACTGCCTTTGTGTCTCCCCATGAAAGTTTTCACCATTATCAAATAAAGAAATGCATTTTTATGTAAGCAATAGTTACCCAGAAATTATTTAAAAGAAGAAAAATATAAATCAGGTAAAAAGTTTCTTTTAATTTTGAATTTGCAAGTTTTCGAGCGAATATACTGTTCTTCAACTGGCTGATACTCTATGTACAATCTCTAAATGATATTTATACAAAATAATTGAAAATTATACAAAAATTTATACAAAATAATTCAATTATTTTGTATAAAGATTATTAAGAGATTGTAGATAGAGTATTATCCCGTTGAAGAACAGTATATTTGCTCGAAAACTTGCGAAAATCAAAATTAAAAGAGACACTTTACTTTATTTATTCTTTCTTTTTCAAATAAAGAAATGCTTTGAATATACTTTTATTTACTCTGCATATCTAAATATCTGAACATTTTTTCACATAAACAGCATATTTATGCTTAACTTGGCCTTAAATACCCATTTCTTTATTTCTCAGGAAACCTCTTGGATCAAATTTTTGCTTATTTAGGTACAGCCTTCACCATGCTGATGAGGGCCAACAGCCTGAAATGCATATGTGGTTGGCTTTTCTTGATTTATCAAGAAAATGGATTGGTCAAATATCATGGATCAAGTTAAATCAATGTTTAGTTGTAGTATTGAACTGCCAGACCAATATATTCCTTTCATAGGTAAATACGAAAAAAGGGAATCTCCTTATCGTGCAACTGAAAGTTGCTGATGGCTTGCGCCATCTATTGGAATAAATATCAACTATTCTCGTTGATTTTTAATTATTCCAGAATTGGCCAAATACCCATTCTTGATTAATCAAGAAAAGCTAACCACGGACGCGTTTCGGGCTGTTGGCCCTCGTCAGCGTGGTGCAAGCTATACCTTTGTACTATTTTTCACATAGTTAAATACAGTATAACCTCGTTAATTCGACACACCCCAATTCGACACTCGGCGATAATTCGACCATGTTCCGATGTCCCGACCTCCTGCCTATCAAATAACAAACCGTAATTCGACAGTATCGATAATACGACAGTTCCAATAGTTCGACCATTTTAAAATTCGAATTTCGACAGTTGAATGTTATTTTACATGCAACTTTACCGCTAAACGGTATTACGGCGACGACGATCGGCATCGGCGGGCGTCGATACGATCGCGCCTGCGCACTTTTGGTTTCTGGTTAGTTTAAGTTTCACTTTGCAGTGCCGTTGCGCAATTTCGCGGATGTTATTGTTGTTTTTTTTTACGCGGGAATTTCGGCATCATGCGCTAACTAATAATAATTTTTATTTTTTTATTTTTAACATTGAAATATTTTAGCTATTTTTAAATTTATAAACAATTTCTTTTTAAATAAATAAATCTTTATAAAATGATCCAACAATGATTATGATAACATTTTATTTCAATATTCCATTTCTGTGTTATTATAAAAGATTTAAACACAAAATCAATAACACCTGCAGCAGCAGTGGATGCCTTTAATACATTAAAATTTATTTATTAAAAGACATTTCAGAGGAAGAAAGGCATGCATGTTTTTTCAAAATGCCATCTGGAATACATCCTGAATAGGATTTCAGTGCAAAAACAGATATCTATAAAGGAATTTTTTAAAAGATCTCTTCATGAATATTTTAAAATAATATTTTAAAATTTTCTTTTTATATATTTACCATATTTATTTCCTTTCAACTGCTATATTTTTCAATTAGAATAAAATATTATTTAATATATTATATTTAATATTTTAATGTCTGTAGAGTTAATATTTGATTATATTACTGAAAAGAAACACATTGCCAATAAATTTATTTGTTACAATTATTTATGTTTCTAAAATATGTATTAATGCCATTTTGTCACTGATACTAAAAGTTAATCATGAAAATAATATAAAAACACACAATGGTTTCAATTAATATCATTAATTTATATTTCAAAGCTATTTAAAAAAATATATTATTTTAACGAGTTAGATGATTACCTAATCACATAACCTTAATTCAACACTTCCTTTAATTCAACCGAAAGCTCTGATCCCTTGGGGTGTTGAATTAAAGAGGTTCGACTGTACATAACTCTCTGGTTTTTGTCTTCATTGATTTTATTTGTATTTCAAAATAGTCCCTTTTTTACAATTTTCATATACTTTATTCTCTATTAAACACAATGTAATAAGACCAAATCCAAATAAATGAATAGTGTGTGACATTTCGGTAACAGTATTGTTACCATCACCTGAATGTCCATTCAGTACTTTTGTCTGAAGATGGTACAATGCAGTTACCGAAACATCACACACTATTTATTTATTTGGTCTTATTACCTTGTGTTTATAATCTATAATCCAATCCGTATAATCCTTATCAATTTATTCTCTATTTATTACAGTTTTGCATATATTTACATACTCTTGCATCTTCAAAATTTTATATTTCTGTCATTCCTTTTTCTTTAAATGCATATCTTTTATTATAGGTAAATATGTAGATACGAAAAAACGAAAGAAAAAATAAAAGATGAAAAGATCAGGTGTTGAAATCAATATTAAAAATGGCATATCCTGACCAGGAGCACATGTGCTTTACAGAAGGCAGAACGCCATCTGGTGGAACAGAAATCAACTAAACAATGATTTAGCCTGTTCCCTGATATTTGGCCAACCCAATTTCTTGATAAATCAAGAAAAGCCATCCACCAATGCGTTTCGTGCTTTTGGCGCTCGTCGGCATGGAGTAGGCTGAACCACTGCGACCAAAAAATATTTTTTGGTCCCAGTGTCTTCTTGAAAAACCAATAAATTGGTATTTAAGGCCAAACTTGCGTAGATACGCTTAGCACATGAAAAAACGAAATAAAAAAAGAAAAGATAAAAAATATCGGGGAACAGGCTAAATCAATGTTTAGTTGATTTCTGTTCCACCAGATGGCGCTCTGCCTTCTGTAAAGCACATGTGCTCCTGGTCAGGATATGTATTTTTGAATATATGTAGATATGTAAATATACAACAATTTTTCCTCTTTTACCTTCTCATTTTTACTCCTGTAGAAGGGCAGAAACACTCAAAAGCTCGGCTAAATAAAAACCTTACAAGAAAATCTCTCTGATAAGGTACAATTTGGGTTGTAGATTAGAACTACCCGGTAATAAGTCAAAATAAATAGTATGTAACGTTTCAGTAACAAATTTTGTCTTTTGTATGATGAAGGTAACAACATTGTTACAGAAACGTAACACATTATTTATTTATTTGGATTTAGTCTACCTACCTTATTACCTTGTACTTACAAGAAACTCTTAAATTGATAAGGCACAATTTGGATTGTAGATTATAAACATAAGGTAATAACACCAAATAAATAAATAGTGTGTGACGTTTCTGTAACAGCGTTGTTACCATCTTCAGATAAAATTTCTCATTCAGTACTTTTGTCTTAAGATGGTAACAACGCTGTTACTGAAATGTCACACACTATTTATTTATTTGGAATTGGTCTTATTACCTTATGTTTAGAAACTCTTTAAAAAAAAAATGCTCCAATGCCCCCAGATTCTTGCAAAAGTCTAACCCCACCAGTGAGTGCAAGTAATCCAACAGGACTCTAGCATATTTGTAAGTGCAAAGTCAAACTGCTTTTCTCAGTGTCACCGAGGGCTGGCAAACATTTGGTCACAATAAGTTGAAATTGTTTCGGCTGTATATTCTTTCTACAATAAACACAGAGAGAGGATCTAGAGGACAACCAAATCAAACAGCAGGATCCCTAAGTACGATCAACTCAGCAGAAACAAGCCTCTTGTGGCCCATCCTCTGGTTCGGCCCCCTTGAAAGAATCCTGTATCAGTTCCTCTATGTCGTTAGCTAAGTTGGCAGGATGGAAGTTGGCGACCAGCTGGCGAGCGATGGTGTCAAACATGGTGGAGTTAGACTTTTGCAAGAATCGGGGGCCATTGAAGCATCATTTTGAATACTATGAATACCATCTTGTACGCAGACATGGCTACCACCAAGGTGCCCGGGCTCAAAGTGATCCTCTGCGGGGAGTACGGCGTGGGGAAGTCCTCGCTGTTCCGCAGGTTTGCCACCAACACCTTCGTGGCCAGCTCTGATCGCAGTTCCACACTGGGGCTGGACCACTACGACAGAGTGTTCCTGGCCCAGGGCCGACAAGTCAAGGTTAGTCTCTCTGGTAACATCTGCTAGATATGTTAGAGGGAACAGATGGTAGCGATGATAAGTCACAATTTGGATTATAGATTATAAACACAAGGTAATAAGACCAAATCCAAATAAATAAATAATGTGTGACGTTTCGGTAACAGCGTTGTTACCATCTTCAGACAAAAGTACTGAATGAGTAATCAGTACTATCAGTAAATCAGTACTTTTGTCTGAAGATGGTAACAATGCTATTACCGAAACGTCACCATTCAGTACTTTTGTCTGAAGATGGTAACAACGCTGTTACCGAAACGTCACACACTTTATTTATTTGGATTTGGTCTTATTACCTTGTTTAGATGGTAGCGATGTTTTCACTGAAACATCCTTTCATGGCCCAGGGCTGTTAATGTAAGTAGGCCGTTGGTGCTCCACATCAGATAGATATACAGATGTTAGAGATGGCAGATCGAAGTGATGCTGTCACTGAAACATCCTTTCATGGCCCAGGGTTGTTTAGTGTAAGTAGGCCGTTGGTGCTCCACATCTGATAGATATACAGATGTTAGAGATGGCAGATGGTGGCGATGCTTTTATGTGTTGGTGACAGCGGGGTATAGCTGAACCTTTTTTCTTTAATATTAATTTCTTTAGAGTAACAAAGATATATTTTGTCTTCTTTTTATCTCCACTCAATCATATTAGGGTGTCAAGTTTGTAAAGCTTGAGACTTGAAAACCATCATGACTGGGTGAAGTAGAATGTGTCTGCCTTTGTCATTAAGACTGGGAGCACTACTCAGTGGCTGGCCGACTTAGCTCCAAAAGAAATGGCTGCCTCTGACATGAGGAACAGACGCCATGTACAGCCGCTCCTAACATGGAGTACAAACACTGCTCATCCTGTATCCCTGGATCAGGAGCCCTTACAGGGTACTATCAGCCGGGCCAGCTGAGTCCTGGTTTTTTTTAGCGAGCTTGTTACTGCTCCCCCTCCTCCTTTTTCATCCGGGCTTGGGACCGGCAAAGGCGGAGTTGTAGCTCTAACTTGGAGGAATCGAGACTACAAATCTAAATAGGTAACTTCTGTGATCATCTCATCTTTGTTCCAAACTGGGCCACCACCACTAGCTATAAAAGCACAGCTGGTACAGTGGAGTGGACCCAGAAGAAGCTCTGAACCTCAGACAGCACCAAATAACACTAACAAGATTTAGAACAGGCCATCTCAAGCCAATTGAAAATAAAAAATAATAACAAAATCTACCCCACTTTCCCAAAATGTAGCTTGACACCTGCAGCTCCAGAACACATTTTGACTTGTATTAGATGTACAAAACAGGACCTTTGGGAGAGGCCACTGCTTATCATCAAACAGCTTGAGGAGTATGAACTCATGGAATTGGTGTGATCTATACACAAGGGGATAAGAAACAACAATTTAAAAGGTTGTATTTAGCCTGGGTCTTTATTATTTATTTTCCTTTATAAGAAATTGATTTTATTGGAAAAGCCTTTTCTTCTTTCTTATCTCCACTCAATCATATTAGGGTATCAAGCCTGTAAAGCTTGAGACTTTTGATGGCGTATGCTGGGGATGAGTATAGCTCATCAATGGACAAGCTGGGTGAAGTAGAATGCGTCTGCCTTTGTCATTAAGACTGGGAGCACTACTTAGTGGCAGGCCGACTTAGCTCCAAAAGAAATGGCCGCCTCTGACATGAGGAACAGACGTCATGTGCAGCTGCTCCTAACATGGAGAACAAACACTGCTCATCCTGTATCCCTGGATTAGGAGCCCTTACAGGGTACTATCAGCCGGGCCAGCTGAACCCAGGTTTTTTAGTGGGCTTGTTACAAAAGCCTTTTTATTTTGTCAAATATATCACATTTCCATTTGAAAATATCATAAGGGCTAAACCAAAAATGTATAGTTTTTGTACTGGGAGTTTCCTGTAAAAATGGGAACATTTAATATGAATTTGACACTCTTATTCATTGGTATGTCATTTTCCCAGAAGACTAGAAACACACATCCAAGATAGATAAATTAATGGTATGCCATTTTCCTGCAGCTGAGGTTGTGTGCAGCTCCAGCTGTGGGACACAGGCGGCATGGAGCGCATCGCCTCCGTCACCAGCAGCTACTACAAGTTTGCCGAGGCGGCCATCTTGGTCTTCAGCTTCGACAGCCCAGACTCCTTCAACCTACTATCCCAGCACCTGCTAGAGATTGTCAACTACGCGGAGACTGCCCAGATCTTCATCTGCGGCAACAAGACAGATCTGGTGGGCCAGCAATGCGTGACGGACGCGGACATTCAGCAGTTCTGTGAGCAGTGCCATACCCTCATCTCCGGGGTCTTCCGGACTTCCTGCAAGACTGGGGAGGGAGTGGCCACCATGTTTGACACCATCGCTCGCCAGCTGGTCGCCAACTTCCGTCCTGCCAACTTAGCTAACGACATGGAGGAACTGATACGAGATTCTTTCAAGGTGTCAGAACCAGAGGATGGGCCACAAGAGGCTTGTTTCTGCTGAGTTAATCGTACTTAGGAATTGGTCTATCATCCTGCTGTTTGATTTGGTTGTCCTCTAGATACTCTCTCTGTGTTTATTGTAGAAAGAATATACGGCCGAAACAATTTCAACTTATTGCTGACCAAATGCCCTCGGTGCCACTGAGTCACCCAAACACATGGAGTTATCAATTAAGTTGAAATAGGTTGAAATGTCCGTATCTTCTCTCCACAACAAACCCATGTGTAGACCAAATATTTTGTAGTAGAATGCACTTTACTCCCCATTGCTGAATATATTTTTTAAAAATGATGCACTAGAACCTCTTCAATTCAACCCACTATTACAGTAGAACTACCTCCCTGTAAAGGACAACACCTAATTGCAAAGCCAAAGTGTCCTTTAGGAAGATATGTCCTCTTACCAGAGAGTTACAAAATAGTAAAAAATGGTAATTTTGTAAATGGAAACTGTCCTTTATAGAGAGGTGTCCTCTTACCAGAGAGTTACTAAATTGTAAAAATTGTAATTTTACAAATGAAAACTCTCCTTTGTGGAGAGGTGTCCTCTTACCGGAGAGTTACAAAATAGTAAAAAATGGTAATTTTGTAAATGAAAACTGTTCTTTGTAGAGAGGTGTCCTCTAGTGTGAGTGTCCTCTCATGGAGATTTTACTGTTTATAATCAACACTTTCTATAATACTTAAAAGAAAAAACATTATTTTTTTAAATTACGATAACAATTAAAACACAATCATTCTCTTAGTTCCTCTACAGATGTAACTCTAATGTCTAATTAATTCATGTTCAAAGACTTCATCAATATTTTTTATAAACATTTATTGTCCTTTTGTCATTCAGTGACCCACTGTTGCCCTTTTTCAAAAATCAAATAATCTTTCCACCTATTTTTTTTAAAAAGAGTGGGTTGCTGAAACATCAAAAGGACAATAAACTTTTATGAAAAGTTTGATGAAGTCTTGAATTAATCAAAATCCAACCATGATATATTCTTTAAGGTGTAACTTACTTTAATTCAACAGTTTCTCAAATCCCAATCAGCCCATTTTCTCTAATGTAACTGACTTTAATTCAACAGTTTCTCAAATCCCAATCAGCCCATTTTCTCTAATGTTACTGACTTTAATTCAACAGTTTCTCAAATCCCAATCAGCCCATTTTCTCTAATGTTACTGACTTTAATTCAACAGTTTCTCAAATCCCAATCAGCCCATTTTCTCTAATGTTACTGACTTTAATTCAACAGTTTCTCAAATCCCAATCAGCCCATTTTCTCTAATGTTACTGACTTTAATTCAACAGTTTCTCAAATCCCAATCAGCCCATTTTCTCTAATGTTACTGACTTTAATTCAACAGTTTCTTAAATCCCAATCAGCCCATTTTCTCTAATGTAACCGACTTTAATTCAAAAGTTTCTCAAATCCCAATCAGCCCATTTTCTCTAATGTAACCGACTTTAATTCAACAGTTTCTCAAATCCCAATCAGCCCATTTTCTCTAATGTAACCGACTTTAATTCAAAAGTTTCTCAAATCCCAATCAGCCCATTTTCTCTAATGTAACCGACTTTAATTCAACAGTTTCTCAAATCCCAATCAGCCCATTTTCTCTAATGTAACCGACTTTAATTCAAAAGTTTCTCAAATCCCAATCAGCCCATTTTCTCTAATGTTACTGACTTTAATTCAACAGTTTCTCAAATCCCAATCAGCCCATTTTCTCTAATGTAACCGACTTTAATTCAACAGTTTCTCAAATCCCAATCAGACAATTTTCTCTAATGTTACTGACTTTAATTCAACAGTTTCCTAAATCCCAATCAGCCCATTATCTCTAATGTTACTGACTTTAATTCAACAGTTTCCTAAATCCCAATCAGCCCATTTTCTCTAATGTTACTGACTTTAATTCAACAGTTTCTCAAATCCCAATCAGCCCATTTTCTCTAATGTAACTGACTTTAATTCAACAGTTTCTCAAATCCCAATCAGCCCATTTTCTCTAATGTTACCTACTTTAATTCAACAGTTTCTCAAATCCCAATCAGCCCATTTTCTCTAATGTAACTTACTTTAATTCAACAGTTTCTCAAATCCCAATCAGCCCATTTTCTCTAATGTTACCGACTTTAATTCAACAGTTTCTCAAATCCCAATCAGCCCATTTTCTCTAATGTTACTGACTTTAATTCAACAGTTCCCTAAATCCCAATCAGCCCATTTTCTCTAATGTTACTGACTTTAATTCAACAGTTTCCTAAATCCCAATCAGCCCATTTTCTCTAATGTAACCGACTTTAATTCATCAGTTTCTCAAATCCCAATCAGCCCATTTTCTCTAATGTAACCGACTTTAATTCAACAGTTTCTCAAATCCCAATCAGCCCATTTTCTCTAATGTAACTTACTTTAATTCAACAGTTTTCTCAAATCCCAATCAGCCCATTTTCTCTAATGTGACTTACTTTAATTCAACAGTTTCCTAAATCCCAATCAGCCCATTTTCTCTAATGTTACTGACTTTAATTCAACAGTTTCCTAAATCCCAATCAGCCCATTTTCTCTAATGTAACCGACTTTAATTCATCAGTTTCTCAAATCCCAATCAGCCCATTTTCTCTAATGTAACCGACTTTAATTCAACAGTTTCTCAAATCCCAATCAGCCCATTTTCTCTAATGTAACTGACTTTAATTCAACAGTTTCTCAAATCCCAATCAGCCCATTTTCTCTAATGTAACCGACTTTAATTCAACAGTTTCTCAAATCCCAATCAGCCCATTTTCTCTAATGTAACCGACTTTAATTCAACAGTTTTCTCAAATCCCAATCAGCCCATTTTCTCTAATGTAACTGACTTTAACCTAAAATTCTCTGATCCCTTGGGGTGTTGAATTAAAAAAGTTGGACTGGATATATATATAAAGATAATAAAAAGGCATATGTTGGATTGAATAAAAAATATATATATACAGTAGAACCTCCCTGTGAAGGACACCTAGTTGCAGAGTAAAATTTTCCTTTAGGAAGAAGTGTCCTCTTACCGGAGAGTTGGTAAATGGTAATTTTAAAAATGAAAACTGTCCTTTTTAGACAGGTGTCCTCTAGCGGGGTGTCATCTAATGGAGGTTCTACTATAATACAATTGGTCTTATTACCTTGTGTTTATAATACAAAGACATTTTACATAACGGTGAATAATATTGGTATTTCAATTTTTTTTGCTAGTGTTTACAAACTTTTGTGACAAACTTGTATAAACGCTAAAATTTTATATTTTTCCTTCCATTGTTGTCCCTATCTGCTATCTATCTAATCTACTGATCTATTCCACAGATTGCTCATCCATTGTTGGTTTCACCATCTCACTTCAGGGAGCCGGACAAACTCTTCCATTTTGTAATAAAGAGAAATTTGATAGAACAAAAGATAGAACTTACTCTAATAGTTACAAATCCTAGTTTTGTTTGTGTAAGTCTATAAATTTATATTTTAAAAGTTTTTGTTTATCTCAAAAAATTATTCTTTTTTTTTTTTTAGCCAAGGCCAGAAAAAGTTTTTTTTTAACACAAGGTAATAAGACCAAATCCAAATAAATAAATAGTGTGTGACGTTTCAGTAATTGCGTTGTTACCGAAATGTCACACACTATTTATTTATTTGGATTTGGTCTTATTACCTTGTGTTTATAATCTATAATCCAAATTGTGCTTTATCAGATTTTTTTAAAGTACGGTAGCATATACAGTAGAACCTCCCTGTAAAGGACAATACCTAGTTGCAGAGCTAAAGTGTCCTTTAAGGAGAGGTGTCTTCTTACTGGGGAGTTGCTAAATAATAAAAATGGTATTTTTGGTGATGTAAACTGTCCTTTATATAGAGGTGTCCTCTAGCGTGAGTGTCCTCTCACGGAGGTTATACTGTATTAAAACACAATCTTTTAAAACCTCTTGGTTCTTTTGCAGTTATAACTCTTTTAATGTGTAGTTAAATTCAAGTTCGAAGACCTTTCAACAATGATAATACACAATTTGGATTATAGATTATAAACACAAGGTAATAAGACCAAATCCAAATAAATAAATAGTGTTTGACGTTTCTGTAACAGCGTTGTTAGCATCTTCAGACGAAAGTACTGAATTATTACATTGAAATACTGAAGTACTACATTCAGTACTTTTGTCTGAAGATGAATGCTGTTACCAAAACGTCACACACTATTTATTTATTTGGATTTGGTCTTATTACCTTGTGTTTACCTTTCAACAACCTTTTTTATATAAACATTTATTGACATTTCAATGACCCACTGTCTTGGCCCTTTTTCAAAATGGCCCTCCAATTCCCATTTAGAGAATGATATGTTTAATGCTAAGATATATTTAAATGGAACAAAAAAGATAAAAATGTTAAAACCTGTAAGGATATACAAAATATGACAACGATATTCTCCCTATATATAAAAAGTAAAATTAAGTGTTTGTATCAAGGTTAATGATGAGGCACAATTTGGATTATAGATTACAAGGTAATAAGACCAAATCTATATAAATAGTGTGTGACGTTTCAGTAACAGCGTTGTTACCATCTTCAGACAAAAGTACTGGATGAGAAATTTTACCACAGCATGGTTTAAATAGTTATTGTTATCAAGTGTGTAAACAAGATAGCAGATAAGAAGAAGATAGTTATCTGAGAAACACAGAATATTATTCTTAGAATTAAAAGTGAAAAAATATACTTTTTTTTTAGATATAATTAAAAGCATATCGATAAATATCATTTATATTTCCTCTTTCTTCCATTCTGTTAATTGTAGCACATTTCTTTTGAATGAAAAAGGCTTCTTTATATAAATTGTCTCTTAAAATGATTTTCTTATCTGCTATCTTGTTTTCACACTTGATAACAGTAGCTATTTAAAACATACTGTGGTAAAATTTCTCATTCAGTACTTTTGTCTGAAGATGGTAACAACGCTGTTACCAAAATGTCACACATAATTTATTTATTTGGATTTGGTCTTATTACCTTGTGTTTGTATCAAAGTTAAATTAAACAATTATTACAACAATTTATTCATATTGTTGCACCGGATTGCTGTTTGACCTTTTTTCAAAAAGGCTAAAAAGCTTTTTATCAAAGTTGTTAAAGAAATCTTCCATTGTCCCTAACCACAGTTGGAGGAAGTTTCTGCTCCAATATTTGATGAAACCAAATTTTTTTTTTTTAAATTGTAAACATAACTCTTTGCTTATGACCATAGTTTTCTTAAATACCATTTCTAAGATTCCACCCTTCATTACACCATATATAAGCAGAATGATTTAATATTATATTAGAGCTCTAAAGAAGCTGTCTTGGCACCTGCAGCTCCAGAACATATTTTGGCTTGCATTAGATGCACTAAACAGGACCTTTGGGAGAGGCCGCTGCTTATCATAAAACAGCTCGAGGAGCATGAACTCATGGAATTTGTGTAAGCTTTACACAAGGGGATAAGAAACAACAACAACAGAAGCGGTCCTGGTAGATTAAATTGGCGAAACTGCTGGGAGGGTTCACCACTGATGGGCCAAGCTCTCTCAATATTTTTTTTTTCATCGCAGTAAGGACAGTAGGAGTGTGATTTATTTGTGAAAAGAAACATTCGGGTCTTAATGTTTTTACTCTTTCTGTCCATCGATGAAACACAATTTGGATTAAAGATTATAAACACACAAGTAATAAGACCAAATAAATGATGTGTGACGTTTCAGTAACAGGGTTGTTACCATCATCAAACAAGAGTACTGAATGATATCTGAAGACAAGACTACTGAATAGATTCACAGTAACTCTTGGGGGGTCGGTGGAAGGCTGGTTAAACCGTTTGGTTTTTGACCACTTCGACCCGGGTTCGATTCCCGCATTGGACACTTTTTTCTGTTTGAAAAAAAAAATTTAAAAATGCTCCAATGGCCCCTCGATTCTTGCAAAAGTCCAACCCCACCAGCGAGTGCAAGTAACCAAATGGGGCTCTGGTTATTTTGTAAGTGCAAAGTTGAACTGCTTTTCACCTGTGTAGACATGTTGTGCACTTACAGTAAAAAATCAGTCGCTAACTACCCACCATGATTATCATGGCCTGTACCATGTGTACTAGGGATAAGCAAAAAAAAAACAGTAACTCTTGTTTGATGATGGTGACAATGCTGTTACTGAAACCTCACACACTATTTATTTGGATTTGGTCATATTACCTTGTGTTTATAATTTTTAATCCAAATTGTGCCTTATCAATTCAGTAACTCTTGTTTGATGATGGTAGCAATTGTCACACACTATTTATTTGGATTTGGTCTTATTACCTTGCATTTCTGTTCATTGTTTATCAGTTGAAAGCAAAAATATAAGAACTGTAACATAAAGTTGCACAAGAGAGGATGATATCCATATACCTAGTGAAGCACCTCTCCCTTCAAATATACCCCAGAATGATGTTATTCACCCTATGTTATTCACCCTATGTTAAAATTTGTTACTAATAATGATAAAGAATGAATCAATACCAGTTTTGACAAATTCAGACAAGAGCCAACGACCTATATAAGAATGTGTTTGAATGTAATGTGTTTTTTAAGCTAAATTTATCAATTTTGTATTAAACGCAAGGTAATAAGACCAAATCTAAATAAATAAATAGTGTGTGACGTTTCTGTAACAGCATACTTTTCAGTACTTTTGTCTGAAGATGGTAACAACGCTGTTACCGAAACATCACACACTATTTATTTATTTGGATTTGGTCTAATTACCTTGTGTTTATAATCTATAATCCAAATTGTGCATTATCATTTGTATTTATATATATATACAGTTAAACCTGTCTATAGCGTCCCCTATTGGGACTCACCAAAATAGGGTGCTATAGAGAGGGGGGTGCTATAGACAGGTCACTTTTATTGTAAATTGTATCGTACTACGTATTTAAAATCGGGTGCTATAGAGAGGGAAGCACTATTTAGAGAGGGCGATATAGACAGGTTTAACTGTTTGTTCAGTTTTTTTTTTTTAATTATTATCCCTAGTACACGTGGGACAGGCGAGTAGTTAGCGACTGCTTTTACTGTAAGTGCACCCCATTTACTAATTTTAAGAATAATATTTTAGGGTTTTTAGAAAACTAACTTCTTCTTATCTGCTCTCTTGTTTACACACTTGATAACAGTAACTTTTTAAACCATGCTGTGGTATATTTTCTCATTCAGTACTTTTGTCTGAAGATGGTAACAGCGCTGTTACTGAAACGTCACACACTATTTATTTATTTTATTGCCTTGTGTTAATGATTTACATTAAAACCTCACTAAAATGAATTGGAGCTATAATGAGCCTTCCCTCGTATAACGAAACTACACATGAAAACAGTTCAAATTTGCACTTACAAATATGCCAGAGCCCCGTTTAGTTACTTGCACTCGCTGGTGGGGTTGGACTTTTGCAAGAATCGAGGGCCATTGGAACAATTTTTTAATTAGAAAAAAGTACCCAAAGCGGGATTCAATCCCGGGTCGTAGCAGTCGAAAACCAACGGTATAGACCATCCTTCCACCGACCCCCTGGTTTAACTGTATATTTATTAATTATAATTGTTTGAAAAATGACCAATAGTGGGAAATGTAAACTACATAGAGAAAGTGAGGAACTAATATTTAGTTGGCTACTGACTGTTTGGGATAGAATATCGTGATGGAAAATTTGACAGCCATTTTGAAAGTTGACAACTCTAGACAACACATTATTGACATTGATGAGCTCTACTCATACCCGGCAGGCACCACAACAAGCTTTACAAGCTTGATATCTTCTTCTTTCTTATCTCCACTCAATCATATTAGGGTGTCAAGCTTGAGACTTTAGATGGTGTCTGTTGACAACCATCATGATTGGGTGAAGTAGAATGCGTCTGCCTTTGTCATTAAGACTGGGAGCACTACTCAGTGGCAGGTCGACTTAGCTCCAAAAGAAATGGCCACCTCTGACATGAGGAACAGACACCATGTGCAGCTGCTTCTAACATGGAGTACAAACGCTGCTCATCCTGTATCCCTGGATTAGGAGTCCTTACAGGGTACTATCAGCTGAGCCAAGGTTTTTTAGTGAGCTTGTTACTGCTCCCCTCCTCCTTTTTCATCCGGGCTTGGGACCGGCAAAGGCGGAGTTATACCCTGATATGATTGAGTGGAGATAAGAAAGAAGAGAGGCAAATACAGTTTTACAGATATGCTTTTAATTATATCTAAAAAAAATTTTTTTTTTTTTTTTTCTAATTTTAAGAATAATATTTTAGAGTTTTTAGAAAACTATCTTCTCTTTATCTGCTATCTTGTTTATACACTTGATAACAGTAACTATTTAAAACATGCTGTGGTATAATTTCTCATTCAGGCTGTAAACGAAATGTCATACACTATTTATTTATTTGGATTTGGTCTTATTACCTTGTGTTTATTTTATTCCTGTTTTATTTGTCCTTATTTGTTTGTGTAGTCCTGTTGTAGATAAGAAAGAGGAAGAAACAATTCTTACAGACTTTGGATGTGATATGTTTCAATATTTCAGAATCTAGTTATTGGCCTGTTAAAGTCCTTTTGCTTGCTAATATGTAAAAAAGAAATGCATTTTGTGTATGCAAAGTCTGTCTTAAATTCTCTATTTATAATCATTATGATACAGTAGAACCTCTCTGTAAGGTACACCTACACTCATGGACAAACATAAGGAACCTTTCAGCATGTATATCGGGACAATAACTCTGAAAGATATTACAGTGACCTTTATTGAAGACACATGAGATAGCTAAGTGTGAACAGCTTCTGTCTCCTTCAACAAAATAGATGACCGGCGACATCATAATATGAAACTTTTTAAAGTTTTGTTAAGGCACAATTTGGATTATAGATTATAAACACAAGGTAATAAGACCAAATCTAGATAAATATTGTGTGATGTTTCGGTAACAGCGCTGTTACTGAAAGGTCACACACTATTTATTTATTTGTATTTGGTCTTATTACCTTGTGTTTTTAAAGTTTTGTCCATCAGTGTAAATACAGAGCAAAGGTGCCCTTTAGGAAGAGATGTCCTCTTACCGGAGAGTTACTAAATAGTAAAAATGGTCATTTTGGCAATGAAAACAGACCTTTGTAGAGAGTTGTCTTCTAGCGGGAGTGTCCTCTCATGGAGTATGTTCTACTCTAGAGAGGTGTCCTCTAGCGGGAGTGTCCTCTCATGGAGTATGTTCTACTGTAGAGAGGTGTCCTCTCACAAAGAGGTTCTACTGTATACAGTTCCTGCTCTGTAAGGTCTTCATTGTATCCCAGATGTAGCACCCTCTATATCCATGCAAACAAATCTCAGTATTTCCCCCAAACACCACCAGATGGTGTTACAATTCTAGCCAAGTTCTGGGCTAAATCTGGTAGATTGCAGAATATTTGCCGCTCCAGTGAAACATTCAAAACATCTTACAGCAATCTGTGGTTGAACAGAACATTCACAAGGTTGTCGGCACAGAACATGTACTGAAGACCTATGTTTGTGATGGATTTGAGAATTGCTGCCCTTGCACTCTCTACCATTCTATCCATATTTTAGCCATAGATTTGGTCAGCCACTTTGCCAGCTGAACACCTCTTTGGCAGATTGTGAAGATTTCATTTGATCCCGTGTGGATCTCATGGAATAAAGTCCGTCATAGACTGACGAGGGCCATTAGCCCAAAACTATAGTCTCTAGGTGGACGCTTCATAGTTTGCCAAAGCTGGTGTTGTGGCTTTGTCACCGAATCAAGCCCGCTAGTTTGTGGAGAGGGTCAATGATGAGCACTAGATGGGCACTAACTTTGACATCTATTTTGAAGGGAGAGGTGTCCTTTATATTTATTGGTTAATCTAATAATAGGTTAATTGTAAGTGCAGAGTCGAACTGCTTTTCACATGTGTAGATATGTGGTGGCACTTACAGTTAAAGCAGTCGCCTACTTCTACCTACCATGAATATCATGGCCTGTACCACGTGTACTAGGGATAAGCAAAAAAAGGTTAATTTTCCATCACTTAGTAGGATCAAAATCACCTTAGAGAACAAAGGTTCAGTTCATTCTGAAGCTCTCTCGAGATTTTCCCACCATTTTGTTACTTTCCTCAAACTTGCCGACCCTCCCAGTGATATCACACAACTCGGCAAATTCTGACTTGTCACTTCTAACAACCTCAGGATGACTTTCATCTTTGGAATTACTGGATGGTATCTAGATGTAAGGTTCCAGAAGTTTGTTTCCCTTTAAATTCTATTTTACTCTTTTTTTTTTTTTTCAACTTGATATGGTACAATTTTTTTGGATTATAGATTAGAAACATAAGAGATAGATAAGTCCAAATAAATAAATAGTGTGTGATGTTTTGGTAACAGCATTGTAACCATCAGACAAAAGTACTGAAGTAGAAATACTGTACCGAGTATATACATTCAGTACTTTTGTCTGATGAGGGTAACAGTGATGCTATTTTGCTGTGATTGAAACCTTGTCCTAATGCCATTTTATTAACTTCAAGTTAAAGTATTGTCACGTACAAAATTGGAAAGACAAACCTCAGAATGACACAGCAATTTATTAAATGTAAAAATGAAATTTGTTTATTTATAAAATACCAGAGAGGTAAAGTGGGATGTTTTAAAGAGTAGCAAAATATAATGAATAAATCTGTTCATATATACACTCATAGACAAAACTTAAGGAAGTTGTACCTTTTACCTTGTATATCGGGATTCAGACAATAACTCTGAAAGATACACTCATGGACAAAACTTAAGGAAGTTGTACCTTTTAGCATGTATATCGGGATTCAGACCATAACTCTGGAAGATATTACAGTGACCTTTTTTGAAGAAATATGAGATAACCAAGTGTGAACAGCCTCTGTCTCCTTTCAAAATAAAGAAGACTGGGGACATCAAAAACTATCCACTTTCTTAAGTTGGGTCCGTGAAATACTTTCCTCTCTTATTACTGCTATGAAAATACTGGGAAGGGGCTTGGCTCATCAGTGGTGTACCATCTCTCCTTCAATAAAATAGACAACAGGTGATATGAAAGACTTTCCACTTCCTTAAGATTTGTCCATGAGTGTATTTTGCTACAATATGTTGTGTACCACCAGATAGCTTTTTAAAGTTTCTAAGTGAGTTAAAGAAGTTGTGATTGAAGGAATTCCTTTGTGTTCTTCTTCATATTTTCTCCCAAGGAAATTTCAATGAAAGATAGGAGATAACAATTTATGATACAGTAAAACTACCTCCCTGTAAAGGACAACACCTAAATGCAGAGCCAAAGTGGCCTTTAGGGAGAGGTGTCCTCTTACCGGAGAGTTATTAAATAGTAAAAATGGTAATTTTGTAAATGAAAACTTTACTTTATGATGCATTAAGATCGAAAAATGCAACAGTGGTATGGTAGATTAAACTGGTGAAACCGCTGGGAGGGTTCACCACGGATGAGCCAGGCCCTCCCATTAATTTTTTCATTGCAGTAAGGGCAGTAGAAATTGTTTTATTTTTAAAAGAATCATACGTGTCTATAATAGTTTCAAATTTTTAAAACTGTCCTTTATAGAGAGGTGTCCTCTAGCGTGAGTGTCCTCTCATGGAGGTTCTAATGTATTGGTGATGAAAACTGTCCTTTATCGAAAGGTGTCCTCTAGCGTGAGTGTCCTCTCATGGAGGTTCTACTGTATTGGTGATGAAAACTGTCCTTTATAGAGAGGTGTCCTCTATTGTGAGTGTCCCCTCATGGAGGTTCTACTGTATTGGTGATGAAAACTGTCCTTTATAGAGAGGTTTCCTCTAGCGTGAGTGTCCTCTCATAGAGGTTCTACTGTATTGGTGATGAAAACTGTTCTTTATAGAGAGGTTTCCTCTAGCGTGAGTGTCCTCTCATGGAGGTTGTTCTACTGTATTGTTGATGAAAAACTGTCCTTTATAGAGAGGTATCCTTTAGCGCGAGTGTCTTCTCATGGAGGTTCTACTGTATTAGTGATCAAAAGCATCCTTTATAGAAAGGTGTCCTCTAGCGGGAGTGTCCTCTAATGGAGGTTCTACTGTATTGGTGATGGAAACTGTCCTTTATAGAAAGGTGTCCTCTAGCGGGAGTGTCCTCTAATGGAGGTTCTACTGTATTGGTAATGAAAACTGTCCTTTATAGAGAGGTATCCTTTAGCGCGAGTGTCTTCCTTCTCATGGAGGTTCTACTGTATTGGTGATCAAAAGCATCCTTTATAGAAAGGTGTCCTCTAGCGGGAGTGTCCTCTAATGGAGGTTCTACTGTATTGGTGATGAAAACTGTCCTTTATAGAGAAGTGTCCTCTCATGGAGGTTCTACTGTATTGGTGAGGAAAACTGTCCTTTATAGAGAAGTGTCCTCTCATGGAGGTTCTACTGTATAACTTAATGTTTTCTAGATATAACCTCTATACACAATCATCAATCTGTCTATGGGCTTGTTCAAAAGTTTGGATTGTTTTGTTTGTTTGCCCATCACTATGTAAGAATGTAGATATGCAAGTTTGAAACTCTACTACCCGGTGCTATATGTGGTTTGTCAACATTGAAGTTGTGTGTGTGTTAAAAGTGCCCTGATGTTTTATATCTGTGATGTTTGCCCACCATTAATTATTTAGTCCTTTTGTTTGCCATAAGATCCATTGATAGAGATTGTTACCCGTGTCAAATGTGGGCAGTAACGTTTGTCTCAATGGAGAAATAAATCAATATGTTTGTAACATCTCTCTCTTTCCTTCATTGTTCCAAATAAAGTCCATGGGTCCATGGCCTACCTCTTTCTTATCTCCACACTGGGTGAAGTAGAATGTGTTTGCCTTTGTCATTAAGACTGGGAGCACTACTCAGTGGCAGGCTGACTTAGCTCCAAAAGAAATGGCCGCCTCTGACATGAGGAACAGAAACCATGTGCAGCTGCTCCTAACATGGAGTACAAACGCTGCTCATCCTGTATCCCTGGATTAGGAGCCCTTACAGGGTACTATCAGCCGGGCCAGCTGAACCCAGGTTTTTTAGTGAGCTTGTTACTGCTCCCCCTCCTCCTTTTTCATCCGGGCTTGGGACCGGCAAAGGCGGAGTTATGGCCTACCTGAAGCCAGAGAATCTACCACCCAACTAGATGAAAGAGACCTCCTCCGTACCATCAAAAACCCAATGCCTGCAGGAATGGAAATCTAATGCTGCACATGACTGGTACAGAGCAGGAAGGACAAGCACCGGTTCTGTCCTCCCAAGAGAACAACAGTCTTTGATTTCCAGACTTAAGTCTGGTCATCTTTGGACAATGACTTTCCAGAATGGTTGCAGGGTTTTCCCACTATGTACTAAGTGTTAACCTGCAACCCCAAAACACATCATTGACTGTATTGACTCTTCCATTGATGAGTTCTACTCATCCTCAGCAGACACCATCAACAAGCTTTACAAGCTTGATACCTTAATATGATTGAGTGGAGATAAGAAAGAAGAAGATAAAATCCATTTTCCAAAGTTCCATAATCATATCTGATGGTAGACTTAAAACTTTGTTTCTTTATTCAAAATGTTTTTTTTTATTTGCTTATCCCCAGTACACATGGTACAGGCCATGATAATCATGGTGGGTAGAGGTAGACGACTCCTTTTACTGTAAGTGCACCACATGTCTACACATGTGAAAAGCAGTTCGACTTGGTACTTACAAATGTGCCAGAGCCCCATTTGGTTACTTGCACTCGCTGGTGGGGTTGGACTTTTGCAAGAATCGGGGGTCATTGGAGCATTTTTTTTTTTAACAGAAAAAATTGCCCAATGCGGGAATCGAACTCGGGTTGTAGCGGTCGAAAACCAACGGTTTAGGCCATCCTTCCACTGACCCCCATTCAAAATGTTCATTTGTTAACAAGAAAGAAATGAGATCAACTCAGACAGCGAACACAACTCTTTATTGCCAGCTTGTTGTTGTTGTTGTTTCTTATCCCCTTGTATAAAGATTACACGAATTCCATGAGTTCATGCTCCTCGAGCTGTTTTATGATGAGCAGCGGCCTCTCCCAAAGGTCCTGTTTAGTGCTTCAAATCAACATCTGATCTCATGGAATAGGGTGTAGGGGTGCAGCTTTCGTTGATCATGGCACCATGATCCAGGCACACTTTGGTGAAAGTCTGACTTTGCCTGTAGTTTGAGGCTGTTCCTAACATGGAAGCAGACGCCTTTGCTGCCGACTCTAACATGAGTACAGACGCAGCTCCTCCGTATCCCTGGAGTGGGACCCTTGCTGAGGTCTATCAACTGGGTCAGTTGAAGTCAGGATTTTTAAAGAGGTCTACTCCTCTTCTAACAATGCTGCTGTTGGTCCGTGACTGCTTATTCGTCAGAGTTATTCTGCTTGTTTCGCAGCTGGCCTTCATATTTGAAGGTCGTTCCCCTATCCGCCACCTGGGGACGCGCCCTGTAGCAGTCAGCTCTGCCAAGGGGCCAGCTTGTTGTTGTTCTACACTGCAGCACGAGTGTTTTTGGAAATGGGAAAGAAGAACAACAAACTCAACAAAACATTCTTTATTAATAAACTCTATCCATCTGTAGATATAAAAGCATACAAAATACAAATATATATTTTTAATTAAAAAGGCATATATTGGATCAAAATATAATTTTATTTTACCAAAATATGCCTTTTTAATTAAAGATTTATTTATGGATTGCTCTATTTTCAAAGCATATATATATAAAAAAGTAGAGCTAAAAAAAATAGAAAAAGATAAAATGTTGATATTTATAAAAATAAAAAGCAAAGATGTATCCCAACCCCTTACATGAGCATTTTAGGTGGCAGAGCGCCATCTAGTGGAACAAAAATCAACTAAACGTTGATCTAAGATTGTTCCAAAATATTTGGCCAACACATTTTCTTTATAAATCAAAAAAAGCCAACCACAAATGTAATACAATATAATGCGACTTATGATTGTAGATGTGTGATGTTTTGGTAACAACGTTGTTACCATCTTCAGACAAAAGTACTGAAGGAGAAATTTTACCACAGCATGATATAAATAGTTACTGTTATCAAAGTGTTTATTTATTTAGGTTTGGTTTTATAATCCACATTTGATAACAGTAACTATTTAAAACATGATAAGGCACAATTTGGATTATAGATTATAAACACAAGGTAATAAGACCAAATCCAAATAAATAAATAGTGTGTGACGTTTCGGTAACAGCGTTGTTACCATCTTCTTCTTATCTGCTATCTTGTTTACACACTTGATAACAGTAACTATTTAAAACATGCTGTGGTAAAATTTCTCATTGAGTGACTTTTGTCTGAAGATGGTAACAACGCTGTTACCGAAACGTCACCCACTATTTATTTATTTGGTGTTATTACCTTGTGTAGATTTATCATTAGTTTTAGAGTGTTGTTGGTGGCCTTGGCTGAGAAACCAATGTGGAAATGGAATCAATCGCTGAGGACAGTTCTGGTGACTCATCTATATCTTCTCAGGAATCTTTTCAGCATCCTGCTACACCACAAACCTCATCATTACACCATCAGGAATTACAGTAATTCCGCCTTTGCCGGTCCCAAGCCCGGATGAAAAAGGAGGAGGGAGAGCAGTAAAAAGCTCACTAAAAAACCTGGGCTCAGCTGGCCATGCTGATAGTACCCTGTAAGGACTCCTAATCCAGGGATACAAGATGAGCAGCGTTTGTACTCCATGTTAGGAGTGGCTGCACGTGGCGTCTGTTCCTCATGTCAGAGGAGGCCATTTCTTTTGGAGCTAAGTCAGCCTGCCACTGAGTAGTGCTCCCAGTCTTAATGACATTCTACCTCACCCAGTGTGGAGATAAGTCAGCCTGCCACTCAGTAGTGCTCCCAGTCTCAATGACATTCTACCTCACCCAGTGTGGAGATAAGTCAGCCTGCCACTGAGTAGTGCTCCCAGTCTTAATGACATTCTACCTCACCCAGTGTGGAGCTAAGTCAGCCTGCCACTGAGTAGTGCTCCCAGTCTTAATGACATTCTACCTCACCCAGTGTGGAGCTAAGTCAGCCTGCCACTGAGTAGTGCTCCCAGTCTTAATGACATTCTACCTCACCCAGTGTGGAGCTAAGTCAGCCTGCCACTGAGTAGTGCTCCCAGTCTTAATGACATTCTACCTCACTCAGTGTGGAGATAAGAAAGAATTACAGTTGTAGTATTCTGCGTGTAAATAAATAGAGAGATCATCATCATCATCATAGAAAGGGTGAAAGGTAAACATTGATTTTAGAAGGTACAGTTAAACCTGTCTACATCGCCCCCTTTAAATAGTGCCTTCCTCTCTATAGCGCCCGATTTTAAATACGTAGTACGATGCGATTTACATTAAAAGTGACCTGTCTATAGCACTCCCTCTCTATATCACCCTATTTTGGTGAGTCCCAAGAGGGGGCGCTATAGACAGGTTTAACTTTATATAACAGAAATAAATTATAATACAATAAAATAAGACCTAATCCATTATTTCATTTTCTTCAACTCATAGGAAGAACAACTTCTTAGATCCATTGAAGTCTATCAAAAATGATATTATTTAATTATTTATATATTGCGGCATTTACTTTTATATATGATCTGACGCTCTCCTCTATTTCAAGAAGTTGAGAAAACACAGCATTAAAAGGATAGAAGAGCTTGTGGCTCGTGGAAACCGCGCCACGGGCAGAGAGATAATAAACATATCTTTCTTGGAAATCATTTAAAACTCAACGTCTAAGTTTATTTTTGGAAAGTTAAGTTTCTTGAAACTTTACAAGGCAGTTTCTCAGTGTTGTTTTCTACCTGACAATATTTATTAAATTTAATTACTTCTTGTATTATAATCCAAATTGTGCTTTATCATTTTTGATAAACTTCAACGGACCTAAGAAGTTATTCTTCCTATGAGCTGAAGAAAATGTAACAGAAATAAATTAATTTAATTTGGTGAGTAATGTTTAATTAATAAATTAATGATAAGGTACAATTTGGATTATAGATTATAATAAAAAAAGAAAATAAGACCTAATCCAAATAATTTATTAGTGTGTGACGTTTCAGCAACAACATTGTCACCATCATCAGACAAAAGAATAAATGAGAAAAAATATCACAGCAAGTTCTTAAATAATACTGTTATCAAGTATTTAAACAAGATAACAGATAAGGAAAAAAATAGTTTTTTAAGACAACTTGAATAATTCTTTTTAGAATTTAAAAAACTTAAGAATAATTTTTGAGCCAAGTCGGCCTGCCACTGAGTAGTGCTCCCAGTCTTAATGGCAAAGTCATTCTACTTCACCCAGTCATGTCAAACAGACACCATCAAGGGTCTTGATACCCTGATATGGTTGAGTGGAGATAAGAAAGAAGAGATAACAGATGGAGGGCTAATGCATCATAAAACAGTTTCAGTTTGCTGAGGAAGGGATTGTCTGAAAGCTACACAATTAATAAAAAGTAGTTGCGGCTTCTTATATCTTTTTTATTTATTTATTTATTTATTTATCGAATTCCGCAAACCGTGATAATGAATAAGGTAATAAGACCAAATCCAAATAAATAAATAGTTGCATGATGTTTTGGTAACAACACTGTTACTGAAACATCACATAGTGTTTATTTGGACTTATTACCTTGTGTGAAACCTTCAATAATATTGTCACACGACAGAGAGAGAAGACAGGTATACCAAAAGTTTAAGTTGAAAATAATAACAAAATCTATAGAATGTGTAATATACCTTATAACAATATACTCTGTTTAATTAATTTATTCTTGATTGTTTGGATTTGTCAGAACTGTAATAATTGTTGTTATGAATATATTAAAAAGTGTATATATAACATTAGAAAGATAATTAAAATTTATTTCTTAATTTGGTAAAGTATATTTATATATTTAATTGAAGGAACTTCACAGAATGCAAAACGTAATAATAATTTTACAAGTGTGATACGGCACAATTTGGATTATAGATTATAGCTACAATAAAATAAGACTTAGTCAAAATAAATTAATATCGTGTGACATTTCGGTAACAGCGTTGTTACCATGGTATACATCATGATGGTAACAAGGCTGTTACTGAAACGTGACACACTATTAAATTATTTGGATTAGGTCTTATTTTCTTGTATAAATTTTACAAGAGATAATCTACAAGAAAGGTAAGTGACGTAGCCAAATATTTCAGTTGATAAACATCTTGTAGTGACAACCATCTTTTTTTTTGCTTATCCCTGGTACACGTGGTACAGGCCATGATAATCATGGTGGGTAGATATAGGCGATTGCTTTTACTGTAAGTGCACCACATGTCTACACATGTGAAAATCAGTTCGACTTTGCACTTACAAATGTTCCAGAGCGCCGTTTGGTTACTTGCACTGGCTGGTGGGTTGGACTTTTGCAAGAATCAGAAACCATTGGAGCATTTTTTTTTAATCATAAAAAAGTGCCCAATGCGGGAATCAAACCCCGGTCATAGTGGTCGAAAACCAACGGTTTAGACCATCCTTCCACCGACCCCCATCATGACTGGGTGAAGTAGAATGCCTTTGTCATTAAGACTGGGAGCACTACTCAGTGGCAGGCTGACTTAGCTCCAAAAGAAATGGCCGCCTCTGACATGAGGAACAGACGCCATGTGCAGCCGCTCCTAAAATGGAGTATGAATTAGATAATAAAAAGACATATTACGATGCACTAGCGCGCCATCTATTATCAAATTACAAAACTATTTTAGACGCGTAATATTCTTTTAAAAATAAAACAATTTCTACTGCCCTTACTGCAATGGAAAAATTATAGGGAGGGCCTGGCTCATCAGTGGTGAACCCTCCCAGCGGTTTCGCCAGTTTAATCTACCATACCGCTGTTATATTGCATTTTTGGAACTTCCTTTTATAGTGATACTGTTGCTTGACTCTTCGAATGGGTATTTTAGAAGAACTATGGACATAAGCTTTTAGGACAGCAGAATTACATATAATTATAAATATATAATATGCTTCGAGCAATCACTCTTCCGCAAATATCGATTTGTGTCTTTTATTCGAACAATTATATTACGATGCACTAGCGCGCCATCTATTATCAAATTACAAAACTATATATATAAAAATTATATATTTATAATTATATGTAATTCTGCTGTCCTAAAAGCTTATGTCCATAGTTCATCTAAAATACCCATTCGAAGAGTCAAGCATCAGTATCACTATAAAAGGAAGTTCCAAAAATGCAATATAACAGCGGTATGGTAGATTAAACTGGCGAAACCGCTGGGAGGGTTCACCACTGATGAGCCAGGCCCTCCCTATAATTTTTCCATTGCAGTAAGGGCAGTAGAAATTATTTTATTTTAAAAAGAATATTACGCGTCTAAAATAGTTTTGTAATTTGATAAAAAACATATATTGGATTGAATAAAAGATTTATTTGCCAATATTTTGGCTGGCTGAATGCCAACCTTTATCGAGGCATTACATTTTTGTATACACAAACTCAGTACCACATATATAACACTATTCTATATACAGTTACGAGCGTCATTCTTCATCAGTCATCTCTGTCACCGTTTGCTTTTTTTTGGAATGGCGCCCTCCTATTGGTCGGCTACGATCACGCCACCTTTGCCCCCCCCACTCGCTTTTTTGTTTTTGTAACCATTGTGTTGGAGCGGGTCGCTCCTTAAATAAATGCATATATTAGTTAATAACCAAATGGAATCCTCTCTTTTTCCCAGTAAGAGACGCCTACGGAAGCCAACAGTACATAGATAAAGCACATAGGCTATAGTTATTAACTAACATATGCATTTATATAAGGCGCCAATTTATAATTGTAACAAATAGTATTTGAATCAAAACATTCAATCGGGTAAAACACGGGCGTTGCCCGGGTCATTCGGCTAGTGTATGTATAAACAAGGTAATAAGACCAAATCCAAATAAATAAATTGTGTGTGATGTTTCTGTAACAGCGTTGTTACCATCTTCAGACAAAAGTACTGAATTGTGCCTTATCACTATGTATGTATGTATATTAACAAAAATGTAATGCCTCGATAAAGGTTGGCGTTCAGATAGCCAAAATATTGGCAAATAAATCTTTTATTTAATCCAATATATGCCTTTTTATTATCTAATGATTTAAGTATGGATTGCTCTATTTTCAGAATGGAGTGTGATTGGGTGGAGATAAGAAAGAAGATCTTGTAGTTCTAATCTATAATACAAATTATCAAATAGCCATAGACACAAGGTAATAACACCAAATCCAAATAAATAAATAGTGTGTGACGTTTCGGTAACAGTGTTGTTACCATCTTCAAAGTACTGAAAGATCACACACTATTTATTTATTTGGATTTGGTGTTATTACCTTGTGTTTATAATCTATAATCCAAATTGTGCCTTATCATAACTAGCCATAGTAAAATTTTACTTTTACCCCATTTTTTATATACAGTAGAACTACCTCCCTGTAAAGGACAACACCTAATTGCAGAGCCAGTGTCCTTTAGGAAGTGGTGTCCTCTTACCGAAGAATTACTTCTTCTTCTTTCTTATCTCCACACTGGGTGAAGTAGAATGTGTCTGCCTTTGTCATTAAGACTGGGAGCACTACTCAGTGGCAGGCCAACTTAGATCCAAAAGAAATGGCCGCCTCTGACATGAGGAACAGATGCCATGTGCAGCCACTCCTAACATGGAGTACAAACGCTGCTCATCCTGTATTCCTGGATTAGGAGCCCTTACAGGGTACTATCAGCCGGGCCAGCTGAGCCCAGGTTTTTTAGTAAGCTTGTTACTGCTCCCCCTCCTTTGTCATCCAGGCTTGGGACTGGCAAGGGCGGAGTTTGAAGAATTACTAAATAGTAAAAATGGTAATTTTGTAAACAAAAACTGTCCTTTGTGGAAAAGTGTCCACTAAAGGGAAGTTCTGTTGTAGTTGGACTTTAGTAAAATAATTTTTTTGAAAAATAGATACTTACCTTAAAGGTTTAATTTCACGATATATAAACTCAGGTGTTTTGACAACAATTTCTGTTTTGTCTTCAGGCCTCTGTAGGTCTGTGATGGTGAAGCACAGAAGTCTAGGGGAGTTCTCCAAGCTGATAAAGTCAAAGACCTTGGTTGTATTGTCAGGGTACAATCGCGAACTGTATTCACACTGGCATTTCACCTTTACACACACATCTTGGAAACTTCTAAAATCTCTTAATTTAAAAGTAACAGAAATTGAATTACAAACATGCAAAGATGCATGCACAGTACAATGTAAGTTATTATTGATTTCAAACTTTTCCTCAGATGGAAAATTTTGTAAAAGATTTTTAAATTTTTTCTTAGATGCTTCATAGTTTTGTATTTCTGAAGGCATTATTGGTGCTTTTAGACAAGCTCTCATATTGCCGTCTGCAATGGCGATTTGCATAGGTTCAATATGCAATGTTTCCATGGTGCTTTTCAAATTGCTCATTAAATCAGCAAAAGATAGAGGTAATTGGATATCCTTGCTCAAACATTCAACAAGCATACCAAACGGAAGATGCTCGAGCTCAAATGATTCATTGTAAGGTACAGTGGCATAACATCTTGAAAAGTTACTTGCAGTTACTTCTTCCATTTTTTTTTTATGTCTTGAAAGCATTTTTCTGCAAATATCTAAAATAATCCAACAATGACCAGGTTCATTTTTAAGAATTCTTTGCAAGATATCTTCAGCGCAAATTGAATTGGTCTGATCTGTGCTATCTGTTCCCATTAGGTAGTTATGATTGGAACTGTCCATGAATCCGTGGCCTCCAAAGTAAAAAACAACATGCGTTCCTGGATTGACGTATTTTTTTATGAAATGATCAATGTAATGGTTCATTTGTCTTGATGACAAATCTCTAAAAGTCATTACCATATAGCCCATGTTCTCTAACAATGTACCAAGTTCAATAATTTCTGAAACAGCCTTCAAACCTAAAAGATTATGTGATGTTCGGATGCCAAAAAGCAAAGCATATTTATCTTTTGCCAATGAGGATGGGTCAAGTTGTTGTCTAAAACCATTGATCAAATTTTTCAAAGAATCATTATCTATTGCCAAAAAAGCATCAAGTTTAACAATGATTTGTTTGGTAAAAGTGAATTTGCTATTTTGACAAAGATTTATTAACTCATCTTCATTAGGAAATCTTGGTAGTTTTAATTGATCTTTTATTTTTTTCAAAAGTTGTTTCCATCGATCATTTTCTTGCCAAAAATTTTCTTGCATACTAATGAAATTTCCATCATCAATAATAAATTTTTCCATGATCAAATTGTATCTGTACTTATTGGTAACAATATATAGAATCTAAATAATAATTATAAACAGAAGAGAAACAGTATGAATATATATCTAATACGTATTTTGGGTGCTTTTTATATTGTACCTATGTGTTACTTTTCGTAGTTTTTCTAATAAAAAAAAATATATTCGTTGTTTTACATTTAAGCTTTGCATTTTTTTTACAAATATTTGTTTTAAAATAAAGTAATTTTAACTAAATGTGTATTTAAACATGATATTTTTAATACCATTTACTTAGACGATAACATTTTAAAGGTAAAAGGCAAAGGAAAAATTCGCGTATACACTTAAATTTCACTTTGTTTGTTGTTATTATTTTTAATATGATATTTATTGTATTCACAAATTTACAAACTATAGGTTTTTAACTTTTAATTATGCCATTTAAAAATATATTGAGATTTAAATATATATTTTATTGAGATACCTTCATTTTTATTTAGACATTTTCAAATTTTATTTAGACACATGGACTTTTTTATAGAATCTATATTTAAGAGCACTTTGGAACAACTAATAATAATTGAAAATAGTATTTATTATTCTAAAGAAGCTTTTGAAATGACAAAAGCGATGTTTGACATCATTTTAAAAACATTATGACAATCGTTTTCTGTAATATGAGGATTTCCGTTTTCAATATGATCAGTTGAAGAAATTGTAACTGTTAGGACACCTCGTGACCATAATATGCCAAAATAACCTAGAACCCTGTGGTGTGTCGATTTATGGTCCAGCGATGGCTCGGATATGTCGCGTTCCCGATTTTAGACTAATGGGAATGGAGCATGTAAGGAGTGACTTAGTAAAATTTCCTTATTAAGATATACAAGTGTGACATAGAAATGGACAAATATAGGACTTAAACAGCTAAGGTTATACTTGAGGAGATAGAATATCAGGTAATATATAGGGTACAGAAGGACTCCTAGTGAAAACTTTCTTCCATGTCGGGCGTGGGAGGGACCCTCCAAAGGGGGCACAGATGGGGGGAGGACCGTTGGTGGATTCCTTCCTGGAATGTATAGAGCGTCGGGTGTCGCGCGGACTTAACAAGGTCTATGGAATGTGGAGTTCCAACGTCCACCCCCCCTCCTTCTTCTTCCACGAAAGAGATAATGGTGGCCCCCCCCAAAGAGGGCTCAGCTATCCTTTTATGAGACTTCTGGGATAATGTCCTCCCTCGACTTTATTCGCGAAATCTTGTACCACTTATTCCTTACTATTCTCCCTCATCATCAGACAACCCATGAAATCATTATTAAATTGGACAATCTATAAAAGACACCTTCTGGCGATTTAGCAGCCCACTGAAGACGCTGGGAACTATTTCAGAGAGGGGAATTATAGCAATAGATCTCTATAATTTCTACAGATCAATTGTAAATAGATTCATACTCAAAGGATATAGTGCGGAAAGTTTAGGACAGATGTGTAAAGAGATTCCTCATCAAACTACGGCTCACGTGTACTTGGGAAGAAAGGAGGGAAATATTAAATTATTCTCGTTCCTACATTAAATTAAATGATCTATGAAATAATGGTCGGCTCTCCCATCACAATAGACGCTGGAATTGATCGCCATCTATTGGCCGCCTCTACAGACCAACTGACTCGGGTCAGTGCCAAGCCCATTTCGTGTCAAATCCTCTGAGACCATCCAACAACTTTAAGGGATCTCAGATAAAGATGAGCATGTTATTATTAGAAACTATAAACCTGAATATAAGACCAAATTAACATTTTTTTTTATAGAAGTATAATATGTTAAAAATTATTATTTCAAAATTAGATGTCGAAGGAGCACCAGGTTCAGATTTTATTAGTAATAAAAAACATGCTGGTACACTTTTGTATAGGCTTAAGCAAAAATACGATGTTCCTTTCTAAGGATTTCGAGTTGTTTTTGTACTCACGTAATTTGTAGTTACGAGGACATCCCTTTAGATATAAACAAATATATATTTATTTAAGGAACGACTTGTTCCATTACATATATTGTTAAAGTAAGCTAGCGATAAACATAACAGCAAGTTTGAAGGTAGAAGTTGGAAGTAGTGACGTCATAGTAGTGACGTAGCATCGATGATGATTAAAGTCAAAGTTTGCGTAACAATTCCCTCCTTACTTTGTCTTTATTCCCACGATGCTGAGGTTCTCCAGGTGTTTCTTCATCTGGTCTCGGGATAGGTCCTTTGTGAAGATATCCGCCTCCAGGTCCTGGGATGGCTTGTACAGAAGGCAGATGTCTCTGGATTCATAACAGTCTTTTAAGAAGTGGTACTTTCTGTTGATATGTCTACAGCAACTGCTTTGTTTAGGGCTGGAGATCCAGTTGATCAATGACTGACTGTCTGTAAAGATCGCAGTTGGTTTTTCCATGAAATTCCATTCTTCCAGCTCTCGTAACAGGTTTATTATCCATTTGATCTGACAGCAGCTTTCACAAGCAGCTATCATTTCCGCTTCCATTGTGGAGAGGGCAACGAGTGGTTGTTTACTACTTTTCCAGTCTATAGTTGCTTCGCCGAGCTTCAATACATATCCGCCGTAGGATTTTCCATCATGAGTGGTCGACCAGCTGGCATCGGTGTAGGACTTCAGGATTCCAGTCTTCCCTCTTTCAAATTTCACTCCTAGGTCAATTGTTCCTCGTAGGTATCTCATCACTCTTTTTATTGCTGTCCAGTGCATCTGTTTTGGTTGTCTGGAGTACTGTGAAAGTTTGCTAGTGATGTAAGCGATGTCGGGTCTGGTGTTAACAGCTAGAAACATTAGCATTCCAAGGGCTTCTTGGTAAGTGTGCTGATCACAATTGTCATCTTCAATATGATTGTCCAAATTGATTTCTTTGGAACCTGGTGTTGGAACTTCCTTACAAGTTTCCATTCCATATTTCTGCAATATTTGTTGTACATAGTGGCTTTGCTGTAGCGAAATTCCCTCCTTGTCTTGTATGATCTTGATTCCCAAAAACATGCCTTTACATGTTACATCCTTTATTTCCAGGTGATGTCTCAATTTATTGATGAATCTGTTTGAGGTATCTTCAGAATCTGAGACAGTGATAAAGTCATCAACATATATCCCTACATAGAAGTATTTATCTTCATTCTTCCATTTAAATAGGCAAGGATCAGATTTGAGTTTTTCCAGTCCACAGTCATGAAGTACTTGACTGAATCTCTCATACCACGATCTTCCGGATTGAGGTAGACCGTAAATACTTTTGTTGAGTTTGAAAACTTTGTTTCTGTCTTGGACAAATCCAGCAGGTTGTTCCATGAATATTGTGTTTTCAATGTTTCCATTTAGATAGGCTGCTTTCACATCAAATAGTTTAATGACTGAATCTTTTGTTGCTGCTATTGACAAAATAGTCCTGAGGGTGGCATTTTTAATTACAGGGCTGAAACTTTCGTTGTAATCTCTTCCTGGGATTTAGTTGTATCCCATTGCAACAAGTCTAGCTTTGTAAGTTTTGTTTTTGTTTTCTTGGTCTTTAGATATTTGAACACCCATTTACTTTTGACAACTTTAGCGTTTACAGGTCTAGGTACCAGTTCCCATACTTGATGCGAGTACATGTTCTGTATTTCCTCAAGCATTGCGTTCTCCCAATGTTTCTTGTCTTCGCATGCGATGGCTTCATCATAGTCTTTCGGAATAGTTTCATTCGTAGTAGCCAGAACGTAGTGTCATCGAATCTTTTAGGTATTGTTCGAGTTCTTTGTGGTCTGTCTGATCCACTTGACTCTGTCTGTCTGTTGATCATTGTATCTGGTGCTGGCTCTTCAATATCAACATCTGATAGAACATGATTGTCCAGTTGTTCATCCTCCTGAATTAAGAAATATGTGTCAGTGTCCGTATTATTATCACTTTGTTTTTCTTCCAAGATGACATTATTGTTCTCTCTGAAATGAATGTCTGCGGTTTCAAGAATGACTCTCGTTGTGATATCAAATACTCGATAAGCTCTTCTGCATCTTGAATAGCCTACAAATATTCCTCTCTTAGATTTGGCTTCTAGTTTGTGTCTTTGATGATTCTCGAGTTTATAGAAGACTTCACAACCAAATCTCATGATGTGAGAGACGGATGGCTTTTTACCTTTCCATTTTTCCATAGGGGTAGTGTCTGGGTCATTGGTTGTAGGAGTTAGATTGTACAGATATGCAGCTGTATTCACAGCTTCTGCCCAAAAGTGTAGGGGTAATTGGGAGTCTGCCAGAAGTGTTCGGCCTTTGTCTAATAGTGTTCTGTTAGCTCTTTCAACTCTCCCATTGCTTCTTGGGGTGTACGGTGTAGTTAGTTCATGTTTAATTCCTTTGGATTCTATGAAGGTTTCAAGGTTTTTATTGATAAATTCTGTTCCGTTATCTGTTCTAAGTCGTTTTAGTTTTGAGTTTAGCTCGTTTTCTCTCTTTACAATAAACTTCTTCAAAACTTCTGCTGCTGAGAGTTTATCTTTGAGAAATTCTACAAATATTCTCCTAGAAAATCCATCTACGATGGTCAAGAAATATTTACTTCCGCCCAAGGAGTTTATTCTCATTGGACCACAGAGATCGACATAAATGGCTTCAAAGGGGTAGCTTTCCTGATTGCTATCTGTGTGAACATAGGGTACTTTGGTCATTTTTCCCAATGAGCAAGCATCACATTGATCAAGGGTACCATTTATAGAGTCCAAGCCTTTTAGAAGATTGTTCTTCAAAATCAGGTCTAATTTGTTGTCACTAGGATGTCCTAACCTTCTGTGCCATGCAGTCCTAGAATTGTCCTTTGAAATTAAGCAATGTTCATTTGGAACATGAGTTGCTTCAGATAAACGTGATAGGTTCAGTGTGTACATGTTACCATCAAAGTTGCCTGTTCCTATTAGCTTGTCATCAGAAGAGTATATGTATGCTCCTTCAGAGTTCAAAAGAACAGAGTTCCCTCTTCTTACCACGCTTGGAATGGACATTAGATTTCCTTTCAAGTGTGGTACATGAAGGACATAATGCAGGGTTACAGCGTTGTTAAGTTTGTCCTTACCTTGTACAGTAGCTTGGATTGATCCTGATGAGGCAGATTCGATGTATCTCCCTTCTTCCGCCACTTGTATGCTTCTTCTCTCCTCCGTCTTGTGCTCGATCCATTCACCATGGGAAGTCATGTGGCTTGTGCACGCAGAATAAATTATCCACACGTCCTGAGTCGTCGGGCGTTCCTCCCTTGTGCTTGCATGTAGTGCGTATTCTGAAGTGGAGTCTCTTCGTTGGGATGGTTCCTCCGTTCGTTCTTGGATTGCTGATCTGGCCGTGTCTTTGTTTTGTTTTGGTCCTTTATGGTAGTTCCTTGTACTGGCCATGTTATTTTTGTTTGTTGTATTCTTTTGATTTCCTTTGTTGTTAGGGTTGAACCAACAGTCTTTCTTGAAATGTCCTTTTCTTTTGCAAATATAGCATGACTTTTCTTTAAATTGGTTGCCTGATGATCTGAAAGCATTTTCATGATTTTTGCTTCTGTCCTGTCTTTTCTTCTCGAAATCCAGTAGAGTTTGTCTCAAGTCTGGTAAGGAGATTTCTCTGTTTATTGACAGTGCTGCTGTGATCGTGTCAAAGTTAGGTGTGAGTCCTTCAACAATGTATCGTACAAGCTCTCTTTCTGTTACTGTCTTTCCTAGCTGGGTGATCTCTTGTGCCAGTTTCTGTGCTCGTACAATATACATGTTAACATTTTCATTTGGGTTCAATTTTAGTCTGGCTAGATCCAACATTAGGTCTATCCTTTTATTTTCTAGAGATCCTTCAAACCTTTTCTTTATGTCGTACCAAATTCTTTTGGCCCTTTTATCGCCTCGAAAGATGATTGTTAAGTCATCCGAAAGTGACAATATTATTAGGCTGTATGCTTCCCGATTCTTTTTCTTCCAAATATCATATTCTAGTTTATTTTTTGTAAAGTCTGGCTCGTCATTAACAATTACGTCCTCGAAGAGATCTTTTGAATCTAGAATTGCTTCCATTTTTATGGACCACGTTGTATAGTTGTTTTCTGCTAACTGTTCGATTTTTGCTAAGTTATATGTATCCATTTTCATTCAACTTTTTCTTTCTAAATTGGCGGTTAGTCCAATTATTTAATTTCCTTTTTATTTAAATGGATCAATTGGCGGTTAGTCCAATTCGCGCGCCCAAACCACGCTCTGCTACCAAATTGTATAGGCTTAAGCAAAAATACGATGTTCCTTTCTAAGGATTTCGAGTTGTTTTTGTACTCACGTAATTTGTAGTTACGAGGACATCCCTTTAGATATAAACAAATATATATTTATTTAAGGAACGACTTGTTCCATTACATATATTGTTAAAGTAAGCTAGCGATAAACATAACAGCAAGTTTGAAGGTAGAAGTTGGAAGTAGTGACGTCATAGTAGTGACGTAACATCGATGATGATTAAAGTCAAAGTTTGCGTAACAACTTTTAATCCCGATTCTTATAACAAAGATTCTACAAATTGCGTTGAATTAGGTTACCATCTGGGTATATGGAAAGGACTCTATTTGTAAAGATTATACCAAAATCTAACAAATAAGCTATAAAAGCAAGCAAAACTATAGACCTATACTATTGACATTGACATTTGTAATATATTTAAAACAAAAAGGTTTACAATAAAAATCATAAAGAGAACAATCTATGAGTATAAGGCAACATGGGTCTTATTAGATTTAAATCAAGAGATGGTATAATGGTAAATATGATGGAATAACACACTGAAACACAGACAGGAGAACTGGCTCCTTTGGCAGGCACGTTCGGCAGTGTATGTTGGCCAGTAATTATCAGAAGACTTGATTATTAGTAACATTCCCTCCAAATAGATAAGAATCATACTATATTTCGTTTTAAGCAGTGAAAGAAGGACAAATTCCTCACATAAAAATATAAATATTACTAAAACCTGACAGAGAGATATCCTCAAGGCAGCCCTAATAAAGTCGTATTTTGCAACTGTTGCTGTGTCAATATATCACAGCAAATATATAGTACACAACTCTATTCCATCAGAGTCGGTAGTTCTATTTTCAATACAATTTTTGATAATAAGATGTGGGGGGTAGTACCATAAAACAGAAGAATGAAATATGTATAAGAGGAAACAAAATTCTCCATATAAGTTATATAATAGGTATTTATTCAAATTAATAAAATTTTAGGAACATTTCTATACTAGCGAGATATGCTATTTACATAATGATCTAGATAGAGGTGACGTGAAATTACAAAATTTGCCTTTATAAAGGGGAAAACCAAGATCTCCATCTATTCTGGCGGGACAAAATATAAGATCCCTATCATTCCTTTTAAGTTACTTAAAGCCCTTTAGGGCCCATGCGAAATCTACGTTAGTTTTGCTCGAAAAGGGGGGAGGCTAAGCCATAATGGCGAGGGGTTTACCTTCTCTCGAAAGCGGTGGCAAGGTCAGCGTCTCGGGCCCGACTGTCAGCTCTGGTTGAATCTCTCCTCTCACTGAGCGACTCTGTCTGTATCCTGATTTAGCAAAGAAAACCCCTTTTATCCTTGCCTCTCTCCATTTTCATTCGCTGCTCACGCCAAAGTTTCTATTGGCTGGCATTTTCATTCGTCGAAAGTCAACACGCACGTGATCATGACCACGCCTCCAATTTACCGTGTTGCCGCGCGAGAGAAAAAAAAATTGTATATTGAAAAACAAATTAATTCCTTTAGGAAACTAAATAATATATATATCCCGAGTATAAAAAAAAAGGTTATTGATTAAAATGTTTATAAGACAAATTGTTTTCTTTTGGTCACCTCTATCTAAAAATGAGGGGGGTATATATGTACATATGGTACAGCAGCTCCCAGCACGGATGTCTCTGGATGTCACTCGTGTCTTCCTCTTCACCAGGCATCGGCCTTCGACATGGAAGTCTGGTGTCCTCAAGTGTCTAGTTTTATTTGTACATGTGCTCTTTGTACATCCTTCGTCTCGGCCCTTCTGCAGCGGGCTTTGGGTCTTTAGAGCATCGTCGGCCATCGTTGGGAGTTCTCCACCTAGGCAACAAACACTTCGGCGAGACACTGCGTATATATTTTATATGATGTAAATGTTTACATCTTTGTTGGGTCTTGTCTGGTGGAAAATCTGACCCAACAGATAGTCTCTCAAGTTAGTGTTTTATTGGCGTTTCTTGTTGGCTACATTTATATGGGAAGACAAAAAACACAACACCCTGGAATCACATTCTCTCTCCGGTGACCGCCGCTGTGCCAAGTAGTCGTAGTCATCTCTTATTTCATGGCGCCACCGTGTTGCGTCATTCCAGCAGGCTGGAAGGAATCTCTCAGCCCCCACAGTACTCCCTTTCCAGTGGCGAAGTCACGATTCTCGGTGCACAAAAAGGTTAATTACAATTAATATATACATCATCAATATAGGCAAGAGAAAAAAATAATAATAAGAAATAAAATAATATGATTCTCTACATCACTCCCTTGCCAGTAACAGAGTTACGTCTGATAGTCCTGGAATCTGACAGGGGGTTTTATTGTCCCCAGTTCGTGTTGAAATCCTCCTGATGTCTACTGGTGGCTCCACGGGTTGTCTGATTGAAGTGTTGTCTTTAGCAGATTCCTCAGGTTGAGAGGTGTTTAATAAATATGCTGGTTTTAATCGGTCTTTTGAAACTGACACTTCTTTGTTCTTGATTTTGATGATAAAATATTTTTCCTCTCTCCTTCGTAAGGTGGCTCTAAAGCCTTTTTACTCTGTCCGTTCTTAAAAATACATGTGAACATGTTTTCAGATCTTTATGAACAAATACTTTAGTCTTCGAATGATGTTTTTCATTTAAGGGTTTGAGCAATTCCATTTGCTTTTGAAGCTGTTGAACAAATTCTTCAGCATGCAGGTGATGTTTAGAATCATCAAAGAATTCGCCAGGCAGTCTGATGGTTTTGCGATATACCATCTGAGACAAAGAATGGTTGTTATCTTTGTTGATAGCACACACACACACAGCACGCAAGCCTAGGAGAACTGTTGGCAGCGTTTCTGTCCACTTAATATTATTGCGGGCACGAATGGCAGTTTTAATGGTTCTATGAAGCCTTTCAATCTTCCCGTTACACTGAGGGTGGTACGCCGTGGAATGACGAAGTTTGATACCACACAGCGTTGTTAAATCTTTGAAAAGCTGAGAAGTAAACTGCTTTCCTTGGTCTGATATCACTGTATGAGGTGCTCCAAATCTAACAATCCAGTTTTCGTTTTCAGACTTCATATCTGGTAGCGGAACAACTTCCATCCAGCTGGTGTACCTGTCGATGCAGGTCAGACAGTAGATGTTACCATTCGATGGAGGTAAAGGACCAATTAGATCGATGTGGACAACACTAAATCTTTCATCCACTTCTTGATATTTGCCTATTTCTGATTTAGTGTGTATCGACACCTTGCACTTTTGGCAGTTGACACAAGCTTGAGCCCATTTCGTAATGTCTTTATTCATATTGGGCCATATAAATCTTGACGTTAATTGTTTAGTAGTGGCTTTAATGCCTGGGTGTGAGAGTTCATGGAAGTTCCTAAAAACCATCATTCGGAATTTAATTGGAATGAATGGTCTAATATTATTAGTAGACACGTCACACCATAACAATTTGCCTGATTGTAGTGGGCATTGCTTAAATTTTAGAGAAATATTCTTTGATATCAGGTTTTGTAGTTCTGAATCACCAGTTTGTTCTTTGGCGATCTCTTCGTAGTCGATAGTTGTGATAGCATCAACTCTTGAAAGAGCATCGGCGACTATGTTGTCAGTACCTTTTATGTACTTGATGTCAGTAGTGAATTGGGAGATGTATTGAAGATGTCTTAATTGTCTAGGAGAAGCTTTCTCATTTTTTTGTTTGAATGCGTAAATTAAAGGTTTGTGATCAATCAAAATTGTAAATTCACGTGCCTCAAGCAGGTGCTTGAAAAATTTGATGGACAAATATATTGCGAGAAGCTCTCTATCATATGTACTATAATTGCATTGAGCAGGATTTAATTTTTCAGAGAAAAATGCTATTGGTTTCCAATTATTATTGTCAAGCTGTTGGAGAACTGATCCAACAGCCCGATCTGAAGCATCTGTACAGAGTGAGATAGGCAGTACAATATCGGGGTAGGCTAACAGTGCTGTATTAGCTAGGGCTTGTTTGCATTTTTCAAACTGAACTTCAGCTTCTTTAGTCCATTTTATTTCGCTTCTATCCTTTTTCTTGGCTCCCCTCAAGTATTCATGAAGGATTGCCTGAGTCTGCGCGGCATTGTTTAAAAAGGTACGATAAAAGTTTAGCATTCCCAAAAATATGCGTAATTCATGAACTGTTTTTGGTTTCTTATATTCGAGAATAGCTTTAACCTTTGTTGGGAGTGGTTTCACACGGTGAGAGGTAATTAGGTATCCTAGAAAATCAATTTCCTTTACTAGGAATTTAGATTTAGAAAGATTGATTCTTAATCCATAGGAATTTAGTCTGCTGAATAAGGTTTCAAGGTGGCTATAATGCTCTTCCTCTGTTTTAGAGGCTACCAGAATATCATCTAAGTAGACAAATGCAAAGTCTAAGTTTCTTAAGACTTCATGCATGAATCTCTGAAAGGCAGCAGTAGCATTTCTAAGACCGAAACTCATAACATTAAATTCGAATAGCCCAAAAGGAGTAATGATGGCAGTCTTTGGTTTATCCTCTTCAGCAATTGGAATCTGATAGAATGCCTTGCATAGGTCTATTTTTGAGTACACACGAGTACCTTTTAAGATGTGGTGGAAATCGTCCAGTCTAGGGATTGGATAACGATCTGGAAGTGTAACTGCATTGAGTCTTCTATAATCACCACAAGGTCTTAGTGACTCGTCCTTTTTTGAAACTAAATGTAGTGGACTCGCCCAAGGAGAATTTGAGGGTCTAATTATTCCATTATCCAACATATATTGAAATTCTGCCTTAGCAAGAGTTAATCTCTGTGAATCTAGGCGACGGGCTTTTGAGTGAATTGGCTGACCTCTTGTAGGAATATAATGCTTAACGCTATGTTTTGCTTCTACAAAATCTGATGGTGGCCTACATAGGTTAGGATATTTGGTTAGGATAGCGCTGACCTTGGATGATGAATTTAGAGTGCTAATATTTCCCATGTCTGAGATTGACTGAATGACGCCTCTTATGGAAAGATTAGTTATCCCATCAATTAGGCGTTTATTTTTTATATCAATAATCAATCCAAAGTTGTTCAGAAAATCGGCTCCTATTATTGCTCTGTTAGTGTTGGCGATTACAAAAGGCCATTGGAATTGACGTCGAAGTCCGATATCCAAATTTCTAACCTTTGTTCCATAGGTAACAATTTCTGTACCATTGGCTGCATATAATTTATAATCAGAGCTAGGCATCCTATTTTTATCCTTTGGAGGTATTATAGATATATCAGCACCACTGTCCACCAAAAAGCGCAATCCCGTGTTTTTGTCCGTCACAAATAATCGGAGATTGCGACAATCCTGAATGCCGGCAGAAGAGCTTGTCGCTACTCTGTCCGCCGGTTGGGGTTTTCCGACTCTTTCCAACTGCACGGAGACCTGCATTTATTTTGCAAGCAATTAGGACCAAATCTAAAATGGTAATAGCAGTATTTCCCTTTTGGATCGAAAGATCTTCGAGAATTACTTCTCGGTCTTGACTGAGTCCTATTTTTGGATCGAGATCTAGATCTATCCAGTCTCAATTCGGACACCTGCCGTTCAAGATCTTCCAATTTGGCGATCAAGCGATCTGTTGATGAAGAAGGCACTTCCGTATCATATATTTCTTTGGAAGAGTTTATTTCATTTATTTTATCGGCCATTATGGCCAATTTGCCAATGTCCTCTTCACTTACAATAAGTATATTCTTTATGGATGTGGGCAATTTATCGAGCCATAAAGTTTTTATTAAATTGTCAGAGATATCTGGGGTAGCGAGGGATCTGAGCTTTTGTAATAACTGGCTCGGCTTCATGTCTCCGAGCTCAATACCTGAAATTAACTTTTTAATTCTCAACCCTTCACTTTCTCTGAACAATTCAAGTAGTCGTGATTTACATTCAGAGTACTTGTTGTCGCTTTTGCTATTAATTATATCCCAAATGTTTTCTATATATTTAGGTTCTAATTGGGAGATCAAATAGTTAAATTTAGTGTCTTCCTGAATAATTCCACCTGGAAGAACCATATTTCAGGTTTTTCAACCCAGAAAGGCGGTATTTTAACACTAACTTTGCATATTTCTGAGGTATCGCTAGGCTTATTTTCTGTTTCCATTTTACGTAAATTTAAATTCGACACAACAGCTTAGAGATAAAGTTAAAAATAAAAATATTGAGATAAAATAACAAGGAAGATAATATAAAAACTTATCTTTGTCTTGAGATGATATCCCGATATCCTGGATGATGCTTCTTTTCAAGCTTGAATCACTTTTTGCATTTCTTTATCTCTTGAAATCTTCGTATGCTTCTTCTTTTCAATCACGTCCGGCTCACCAATTGTGGTGTGTCGATTTATGGTCCAGCGATGGCTCGGATAGTCTCTCAAGTTAGTGTTTTATTGGCGTTTCTTGTTGGCTACATTTATATGGGAAGACAAAAAACACAACACCCTGGAATCACATTCTCTCTCCGGTGACCGCCGCTGTGCCAAGTAGTCGTAGTCATCTCTTATTTCATGGCGCCACCGTGTTGCGTCATTCCAGCAGGCTGGAAGGAATCTCTCAGCCCCCACAAACCCCACCTAACCTAACCATATCCCACCTTTGTCCATCTAAGCTACAAACCTCTGGTGATTGCGAGGTGTCGAGATGGAGCCTGAAGCCGCCTTTAGCCTTGGCAGCACAGAGCCCGAGACTGAGATCCCCTTCCTGTGGTCAAGAGCCAGGGTCCCAGACACAGGGAGCAAACATTGATCGCTTGACCCAGGGTCGGCTGATCTGTTTAGGCCAGTGTCACCGCACCACTCTGTGGGTCCTGACCGCTGCCTAGTCGCACGGTCGGGCTGTCCAGTCCTCCGACCGCCTAGCGGTTGTCCTGCAGCAGTCTATCTCGCCCTCGCCTTCCTGTGGTCAAGCCACCTGACCTGTGGTGGATGACCTGGCCCTGCCAAGCTAGTCTGAGATGGACTCAGACACCCCTTCCTGGTGGTCGAGCCACATGTCCCATGGTGGCTGACTTGAACCCGAGCCAGAGTTCAAAATAGACGCCCCTTCCCTGTAGTCAAGCCACCTACCTATGGTGCTTGATCTGACTCCACCAGTACCAAGGCAGACTCCAGCATGCCTATGGGCAAGCCACAGGCTTCAGATGAAGGTTCTTCAGGCAGAACAGCACCTTCACCACGAGCCCTGAACCTTTCCCAAGCTGACCCCAAAATGCCCAGTTCCAACAATATAAATTATATTTTTAAAATTATTATTTTATTCAATCCCTATATATATAAAAGTCAGTGTATGTATGTATGTGTGTTTGTTCCTATGTCGGCTATACACGTCCACAATACGTAACTAATATGACTGAAATTTTAACAGTATATATAGTAGAATCTGGAAAAACTTATAGTGAAAATTTCAGATCTCTATCCCGAATATTCTTCGAGTTATTTGCAAATTTGCCCTTTCGCTCGCAAGCAGCGCCTCTAGCGGTGAATATGGGAGGTAAAATCAGCTGACCTAATGTACATGTATAACGTGTTTTAACAGGACATAGAAAAAATCTGGAAGAGATATTTATCGGATTTTTAGCCAAGACAAATTGAAATTGACTGGGCAAAAATAGTTATCCTTTAGTCAGAAAATGATGATGACAATATTGCTGATGCAAAATTATATGGGGGGGGGGGGGGGGAATTCCAAAATTCAGAGAACACGGGTGAAGCCAGTTCATTTTTAGTATGCAGGAACAAAATTCTAACAGAAAAACATTCATTCGAGCAGAAGACACAAAGCCAGATCATCTCTCTATAAAAATATCGCTTCTCAGACATAAAGTTTGGAGCGGGACGTTTCACAAGAGTTACATTCACGGCGACAATTTATAATTGTAACGGAATAGTGAATAAAACATTTAATCGGGTAAAATCGGTCTTTCGGTCTTTACAGTATTGATTTTATGGCTGAGAGGGCAGTAGGAGGAAAAACGGATATAGTCGGGGTTGAAGGATGGCTTATAATAAACAGTTGTTTGGAATTGATTCTGTATGCGAAAAATTGTTATATCTAGAAAAGGCAGACTATTGTTTGTTTCTTTTTCAAATGTGAAATTTAGGTTAGGATGGTAACTGTTGAGTCTTTCTAGAATATTCTTGGTTTGATTTTCGGGGCATATACAGAACATGTCGTCAATATATCGCCGCCATAAAATTATATCTGACGGGAATAGGGAGGTTATCCAATTGTCTATGCGACGCATGACAATTTCGGCGACTGAGGTTGAAAGAGTGTTGAATATATGAATTCAATTTTAGACTTTAATATTTTATAAAATATTGTCACTGAATAATTATTTTAAATATTCTGTGGTATATCATCATTAATATTTGCATATTTATCACTCCTCACGATTCTTATCTATATAAAGCTGATATAAAGATAAAAAAGATATATTTAAATATATATTTAAAAAGAAGATATGATGTTAAGTAACAAGCCATCAGGCGTGAAACGAAATCGCTCCGAGATGGACTCTGACCCTAAACATCTCGATTTCAAGTTCGGTCAAATCTCTTTCGCCTTCAACACCGGCGTGAATCAAATAAAAACGCTCGCTACCAAGGCTAAATTAAATGAAGATCTACGCAGAAGCCTCATAAAAATTCTTCACTCCGCTCTGACCTGCGCCGAACTGGCTCTCCAGGATGCCTACACTGGTATCAACCTCGCACAGTCTCGCCCCAAGCCAATGGCAGAGACACCATCCAGACCCTCATATGCTAAAACAGCAGACATGACCAAACCCCCAGAGCCTGTCTCCTCGAAGGTTAAATCAACCTATAACAACCTGGCAAGAGACTTTGAATCCCATGTCGTAATTAAATCCATAAACCCTACTAAGGAATCTCGAGAAATCCTCCGCGAAGTAAAGTCAAAAAACCCTTCTCTCTTTGCCTCAAACGAGGTAGCTGCTTCAGTGAAAGGTAAAGGGAAGCTGGTCATCCACACTAAAACCAAACATGTCGCCGCTGAGCTAGCATCCAAGCTGAACAATGCAATGCCATCCGAACTGTCTTGTCAGGAACGTCCAACGATCCACCCCAGATACTGTATCTTTGGGGTAAAAGACAGCACCAAAAATGAAGAAATCCTTAAAAGTCTGGAAAACAACCCATCATTCAAGAATCTACCAGGGAAAAGACACTTCAGAATTGCACATCGACCCAAACCCAATCCAAAAGGTTACACCACAGTATTCGTCGAAGTGGACGATGACGCCGCCAAGACTCTGCAACAACGTGGTAAGATCCCCATCGCAAGCTTAATACACCGTTATGAGAAAAGCTATTCTCTGAAGCAGTGTTACAGATGCTGCGGTTTCAACCACCGCGCATCGACCTGCCAAGCCGCCAACCCCATATGCTACAAATGTGGTACAACAGGACACGAGGGACATGAATGCCCAAGCAACACACTGAAATGTCATAACTGCTCCAAAAAGGTAGGAACCTCATCTGAAGCACTAACCCACCAAGCCACATCCCGCGCATGTCCCTTGGTTAAGGCACAACTATCCAAGATTAGAAAATATGATTAAACCCCTCAAAGTTCTACAGGCCAACCTCAGAAAGTCACCAGATGCTGTTCTGGAACTTTCCCAAATGGCAATCAAAACACAAGCAGACGTAATCCTGCTCCAGGAACTCCCCCGAAACTTCAGATGGCCCAATAACACATTTTTAACGTTTGCTCCACCTGGTAACTACATCCCATCGGGATTAGTTATTCGCGCCAGCCTTCATCCTGTACAGGTTGATTCCTCCGACCCAAACATCACTGCTGCGATGGTCTGGCTAGGCAAACAAGCCATCTTAGTTTGTTCAGCCTACTGGCACCATGATACAACAGAATATGACTTTCTTCCGACCCTCGAATCCATCATTACCACATGTGCGATACCAAGTGTTTTAGGCATGGACGCCAACGCCCACTCCCCTACCTGGGGTCTCGGTGCAGTCCGTGATGCTCGAGGCGCTAGTCTGGAAGCATCTTCTATGCTCACAAACTTACACTTTCTGGGAGCTCCTGTGCAATACACTTGGAGCAACGGACACCAGTCTTCCTCCATCGATGTAACCTTGTCTTCCAGTTCCCTAGCCGCCCGAGCAACTAGAACATGCCTCCCTGAAATGGCATTCACAGACCATCTACCGATCCTCACTACAATCCAAGATACAATATCCCCAGCGCAAAATACTTCCTGGGCTGAATCGACGTGTGTGGAAAGCGCCTTCACTGCATTCCTTGGCTCCTCTCTGCAACATGCAGTCTCACGTCTCCATGCCGCATCATCACACCAGGATATAGATGATGTGGTGCATATTCTTACCAAAATCCTTCAAGAGGCCTGCAACATATCCATGAAAAGAAAAAAGAAAGACAACAGACCATCAAAACCCTGGTGGAATAAAGACTTAGCAAAACTCCGCAATGTAGTAGTTTCTCTAAGGCGCCTTTCGCAGTGCACATCCACGCCTATTAGAAACTTCTTCAAAGGGCTCTACAGAGCATGTCACAACAGGTTGAGAGCCGAGATAAGACGAGCCAAACACCTATCATGGATAAACCTCTGTCAAGAAGTATCCTCAGCCGCTTGGAGCTCTGTCCACAAATATATTTCCAAAGGACGAAGCACCCAAAGAGGACCTCCACTTCTAAAAAAATCTGACAGAACCCCCTATACACCAGAGGAAACCTGTGAAAAAATATTGCAGCACTTTTGTCTGCCTGACACACCAATATCTCAGCCTCGGCCCTTAATACAGTTTTCTGGCCTCATTGAGCCAGACTTCACCGACGCTGAAGTACTTCGGGCCATCAAATGCTGTGGACTCAAGAAATCTCCAGGCCCTGATCGACTTGGAGCAAAGTGCCTCCAATTAGGAGGTCCCCCCCAACATAAACTACTTGCAGGACTTTTTACCAAGTGTTTAAGATTCGGCCATTTTCCATCACCCTGGAAAATCGGCCTTTTAGTCCTCATACCCAAACCGGACAGCACAGCAGAAAACCCACTGGAAAGATTCCGCCCAATTGCTCTCCTCAACACCCTAGCCAAGGTATTTGAGCGTTGCATTTTGGCTCGACTACAATGGCTATCAGACCGGCACAATTGGGTTTCACCCCTCCAATTTGGATTTGTTCCTTGCCGTTTGGCCGAAAACGCCCTAGCTGCAATAAACCAATTCATAGACAGGGACATGGAAGAGGGGGAGAAAACACTAGTTATCAGCCTAGACATTAGAAGAGCCTTCGACACCGTACATAGGTATTCTATCATTGAAGCCCTACGAGAGGCTAGCTGCCCTGAGGAATTACTACAACTAATTACCAGCTATTTAATAAATAGAAAAATGGCCTATAGCGTATGGGGACACACTGCTCACATTCTGTCACTCCGTGGAGTTCCACAAGGAGCGGCTTTAAGTCCCTTCCTCTTCAAAATGATTGCAAGAAAAGCATTTACCTTGCAGAAACCTAGAAAGAGCGAATTAGTGGGCTTCGCAGATGATTTCACACTAATGGTGCAGGTGGCCCCAAAGCTTCCTAAATGTCAAATAAACAATTTTCTTGAAAATTTCTCACAATGGTGCAGAAGGCATGGAATGTTGGTAAATCCCCACAAGACTCAAGCATGCAGGTTTTACAGAAACAAACCAAGAAGGCCAAACAAGGACAGCATCCGACTTCTTGACCAGCCCATTGCAATCAACAAAACAATTAAAATCCTTGGTATTACCTTTGATTCAAAGAGACAATTTATTAAACATCTCAATAACAGTTTACTCAAATACCGATGGATACTCCCAAGGCTCACTAGCATCATAAAAGGACAATTTGGTTCAACCTTCAGTTCCGGACACAAAATTTACAAGAGAGTCGTTCTCCCAGCGCTACTATATGGCTCTGGTGTCTGGGGAAAACGTGCATATGACACAAATGGGGCTCGCAAGCTACGTAGTCTCCACTACAAATATGCGAAAGCAATAATAAGAGGTGGTCCATGCACACCGACAATACCAGCTATCTCATTGACGGGTTGTCCCCCACTCGATATCTCTATAAAGGCTCACATAGAATATTTAAAAACCTTGAAAACGGGCCACTACGAATCACGCCCAAGTCCTTCCTTTTTACCCTATCCCCCATTACGGAATATAATCTATTTTACCAAATCACTACAACTAAATGTCACCACCATTTACACAGACGGATCCCAATCATCAGAAGGAGTTGGGGCTGGAGTCATCCTACCACCTCCTCTACAAACCATACAACTTAAACTCCACCAGGAGTGCTCAGCGTTCCAAGCTGAACTGCTTGCCATTCTCTACGCAACAAAAATCACTATGAATTTCCCGAAAGAACACATTATCATTGCCTCAGACTGCCAATCAGCTCTATCAGCCATATGTAGGTCTTGGCCCCCAAGAACACAACTGATTGCGGAAATAATCTGCAACCTGCATTTTTCACCAAATGCGCAACTCTGCTGGATCAAAGGTCACAGCGGTATTCAGGGAAATGAACTGGCGGATCAGGCGGCAAAGGCTGCAGCACATTCTAATCTGCCACTGTCCTTTACCACCCTCCCAAAGAGCGTCGCGCTCGGTAAAAATGAACAGATGGCCCTCAAAATGTGGACAGACCTCTACATCCAAGATTACTCCACCAGAAATCTACGAAGATTTGCTGCTACCCCGAAACTACTCCTCCAAATGCTTCGAAACATCAAGCATGGACCTACCTCCACAACAATCCTGACCGGCCATGGCTACATTCAGGCAGACCTTTCAACGGTATCAAAAGAAGATCCAACTTGCCCCCACTGCCAAGATGAAGACCAAACCGTAGACCACCTCCTCTTCACTTGCCCAACCTTCCAATACCAAAGATTCCAGACAGCCACTTTCCTAGGTATCACCAACATATGTCCAGCATCCCTAGAAAATCTCCCAAGAAAGGAATCTGCCTGGCAACACCTCATTAATTGGACTTACACTGGCATTGTATATAAATCCAAGAAGACTTAGGTCAGAAGGACATCCCGGGTAGTTGGCGACTTCTGTACGTTCCAGGAACCTGGGTTACTTAAATAAATAATAATAAATATATATTATTCACTTAATATTACCTATTTAATAAGGAATCCTAATAAGGTTTTAAAAAAGTAGATATGATGTCAATTAACAAGCCATCAGGCGTGAAACGATATCGCTCCGAGATGGACTCTGACCCTAAACATCTCGATTTCAAGTTCGGTCAAATCTCTTGCGCCTTCAACACCGGCTTGAATCAAATAAATACGCTCGCTACCAAGGCTAAATTAAATGAAGATCTACGCAGAAGCCTCATAAAAACTCTTCACTCCGCTCTGACCTGCGCTGAGCTGGCTCTCCAGGATGCCTACACTGGTATCAACCTCGCACAGTCTCGCCCCAAGCCAATGGCAGGGACACCATCCAGACCCTCATATGCTGAAACAGCAGACATGACCAAACCCCCAGCGCCTGTCTCCTCGAAGGTTAAACCAACCTATAACAACCTGGCAAGAGACTTTGAATCCCATGTCTTAATTAAATCCATAAACCCTACTAAGGAATCTCGAGAAATCCTCCGCGAAGTAAAGTCAAAAAACCCTTCTCTCTTTGCCTCAAACGAGGTAGCTGCTTCAGTGAAAGGTAAAGGGAAGCTGGTCATCCACACTAAAACCAAACATGTCGCCGCTGAGCTAGCATCCAAGCTGAACAATGCAATGCCATCCGAACTGTCTTGTCAGGAACGTCCAACGATCCACCCCAGATACTGTATATTTGGGGTAGAAGACAGCACCAAAAATGAAGAAATCCTTAAAAGTCTGGCAAACGACCCATCATTCAAGAATCTACCAGGGAAAAGACACTTCAGAATTGCACATCGACCCAAACCCAATCCAAAAGGTTACACCACAGTATTCGTCGAAGTGGACGATGACGCCGCCAAGACTCTGCAACAACGTGGTAAGATCCCCATCGCAAGCTTAATACACCGTTATGAGAAAAGCTATTCTCTGAAGCAGTGTTACAGATGCTGCGGTTTCAACCACCGCGCATCGACCTGCCAAGCCGCCAACCCCATATGCTACAAATGTGGTACAACAGGACACGAGGGACATGAATGCCCAAGCAACACACAGAAATGTCATAACTGCTCCAAAAAGACAGGAATCTCATCTGAAGCACTGACCCACCAAGCCACATCCCGCGCATGTCCCTTGGTTAAGGCACAAATTTCCAAGATTAGAAAATATGATTAAACCCCTCAAAGTTCTACAGGCCAACCTCAGAAAGTTACCAGATGCTGTTCTGGAATTTTCCCAAATGGCAATCAAAACACAAGCAGACGTAATCCTGCTCCAGGAACTCCCCCGAACCTTCAGATGGCCCAATAGCACATTTTTTACGTTTGCTCCACCTGGTAACTACATCCCCTCGGGATTAGTTATTCGCGCCAGCCTTCATCCTGTATAGGTTGATTCCTCCGACCCAAACATCACTGCTGCGATGGTCTGGCTAGGCAACCAAGCCTTCTTAGTTTGTTCAGCCTACTGGCACCATGATACAACAGAATATGACTTTCTTCCTACCCTCGAATCCATCATTACCACATGTGCCATACCAAGTGTTTTAGGCATGGACGCCAACGCCCACTCCCCTACCTGGGGTCTCGGTGCAGTCCATGATGCTAGAGGCGCTAGTCTGGAAGCATCTTCTATGCTCACAAACTTACACTTTCTGGGAGCTCCTGTGCAATACACTTGGAGCAACGGACAACAGTCTTCCTCCATCGATGTAACCTTGGCTTCCAGTTCCCTAGCCGCCCGAGCAACTAGAACATGCCTCCCTGAAATGGCATTCAAAGACCATCTACGGATCCTCACTACAATCCACGATACACTATCCCCAGCGCAAAATACTTCCTGGGCTGAATCGACGTGTGTGGAAAGCGCCTTCACTACATTCCTTGGCTCCTCTCTGCAACATGCAGTCTCACGTCTCCATGCCGCATCAACACACCAGGACATAGATGATGTGGTGCATATTATACCAAAATCCTTCAAGAGGCCTGCAACATATCCATGAAAAGAAAAAAGAAAGACAACTGACCATCAAAGCCCTGGTGGAATAAAGACTTAGCAAAACTCCGCAATGTAGTAGTTTCTCTAAGGCGCCTTTCGCAGTGCACATCCACGCCCATTAGAAACTTCTTCAAAGGGCTCTACAGAGCATGTCACAACAGGCAGAGAGCCGAGATAAGACGAGCCAAACACCTATCATGGATAAACCTCTGTCAAGAAGTATCCTCAGCCGCTTGGAGCTCTGTCCACAAATATATTTCCAAAGGACGAAGCACCCAAAGAGGACCTCCACTACTCAAAAAATCAGACGGAACCCCCTATGCACCAGAGGAAACCTGTGAAAAATCTTACAGCACTTTTGTCTGCCTGACACACCAATATCTCAGCCTCGGCCCTTAATACAGTTTTCTGGCCTCATTGAGCCAGACTTCACCGACGCTGAAGTACTTCGGGCCATCAAATGCTGTGGACTCAAGAAATCTCCAGGCCCTGATCGACTTGGAGCAAAGTGCCTTCAATTAGGAGGTCCTCCCCTACATAAACTACTTGCAGGACTTTTCACCAAGTGTTTAAGATTCGGCCATTTTCCATCACCCTGGAAAATCGGCCTTTTAGTCCTCATACCCAAACCAGACAGCACAGCAGAAAACCCACTGGAAAGATTCCGCCCAATTGCTCTCCTCAACACCCTAGCCAAGGTATTTGAGCGTTGCATTTTGACTCGACTACAATGGCTAGCAGACCGGGACAATTGGTTTTCACCCCTCCAATTTGGATTTGTTCCTTGCCGTTCGGCCAAAAACGCCCTAGCTGCAATTGTTGGGGCACGTTTTTTGTAACCATACCCCAACAGAAGGCGTATGTATAATCAAATCAAATGGATACATGGCTTCCCTCCCACATAGACTTACAGACCATCTTTTTGCCCAGAAACCTTGACAATTGATGACACCAGACTTCCATGCCGATGCCTGGTGAAGGAAACACCAGTGACATCCAGGGACATCCGCGCTGGAAGCTGTTGTTCCATATGTACATATATTCCCCTCACCAAAAATTTAGGTAAAGGTGACCAGAAAAAAAAATGGAGAAGGAAGATCTCTAAAGGACTGAACCTTATAAAATATCCTTCCCGAGAAAGGAAAGCGTTATATTACAGTTCAAGTGAAAAGGGGCCTGTGTCGATTTTTAGCTAAGACGGAGGGGGGCGATATATATATACCGTCCCGAGAAAAAGGGAGGATGGTATTTCAATCCATGTGGAAGGGGGGGCCTGGCGTCTGAAATTTTACACTATCGCCGTAGCTGTTTCTCTCTTTAGATTTTTTTGTTTTGGTAATACTATATGTTCTATTTCGATGGGAGAGGCCTGGGGCGTCTATGAAATTGATACTGGAGCCGTTGGCCATTTTGATTGGTGTTTCTTTCGGCGAATGAAAATGCCAGCCAATAGAAACTTTGGCTCGGCAGCGAATGGAAACGGAGAGAGACAGGAATAAAAGAGGGTTTCTTGGCCAAAAGGCAGATTCGATCGGAGTCGCTCAGTGAGAGGACAGTCTTCAGACGGGAGATCAGACCTTTGCCGGCACTTTCGAGAAAAAGGTAAGCCATTTGTCATTATGACTTAGCGCCCCCCCCTTTTTGTGTAGTAACCAACCTAGATTTCGCATGGGCCCTAAAGGGCTATAAAGTAACTTCAGGTCACCTCTATCTAAATTTTACTATGTAAATAGCATATCTCGTCAGTATAGACATGTTCCCAAATTTTAATTTATTTAAATAAATATCTAGAGAAAATTTCCTGTTTCCTCTCATACATATTTCATTCCTTTCGCTTTATGGTACTACACCCCACACCTTAATTTCACAAAGTGTACAAATTATAGAACAACCGACTCTGTTGAAATAGAGTTGTGTACTATATCTTTGCTGTGATATATTGACACAGCAACAGTTGCAAAATTACGACTTTATTAGGGCTACTTTGAGGCTAATTATCTGTCAGGTTTTAGTGATGTTTGTACTTTTATGTGTTTCAGTGCGTTATTCCATCTTTAGACCTTTGTCCTGACAATATTATATGCTCGATCCCTGCTTTAACTCAAACTCTTAATCAATTACAGAGTTTCCCCCGTTTTTTTTTCTCTTTATTTATCCTGTTTGCACAAATTGCATTACATGTGATGATGTAAAGACATATGTCGATAGTGTATCATTGACAGCTGTGCTTCTATTATACAACATTAAGGTCTTGCTGCGGGTTATATACATGGGGTTGTTGGCCTAAATTGCTATATATATATATACTTAAGTAAGGAAACTTTAATAAGTCACATCGTGTATCCTCCCTTTTCATCTATCCAAACAGGGAACGCAACAATGTCGCCCGCCGCGGGGCTCGAATTTAGTATATGTTTCATCCCCTATACTTTAGAAATATATACCTAATGAAAAGCCATACTATTTTTAAGTATTGGTGAAGTAGTCCACGCATCCTGAGATTAACAGTCTATTATAAATCGTGAATTTTAATTTATGCTTTCCGTTTCACGGGCATTTTATCAGGCAATGAAAGTTATGTTGAGGCGGTGTATACCGCATCTCTCGCCGCTGTCTTTTACGATTCACATTGTTTGTGGCAAAACCTTAATATTATCATTGATTTCTGATATCAAAGTAAAACGTTTATGGGGATGAGTATCTTTTATTCTGGTCTTCTCATGCTTTCGAGCTTGTCCGCCCTTCTACAGGAGAAACATATACAATATATCAAGAAAATATAACGTCGCCTGATGCTAAAACTATTATGATTCTATCTACATATATATATATATACATTAGGAAGTTTTGCATATTATTTGTTTTCTTAAGACACTTTTTTTTTATTAAGGTATTTATACATATTCTACTATTGTTTGCTATATTCTATGAATTATCTTATAGTATATGGCTTGGCAGCTGTTACACTCTACGGAATATATTGCCTTTTATTCTCTGTTTTGGTTAGTGGGTTTTATGATAGTAGGATTATTTTTAGATAGTGGACTTTTATGGTGGAGCCTATGTTAGGGGAATTACAGTAATATGTTTGGATGCCAGAGTTTCTTAAGTAGTTGGCTATTGTTATAGATGTTTGTGAGTATGGAATGTAACATATCGCCCTATAGATATTTTGTGGTTTTGTTTATTGGGTTATTGATAGTTATACTTTTGTGGAAATGTTGTAATATAAAGGTGGTTTGGTATCCTGCTTGCTGGACATTATTTATAATGTTCTGTGTCTCAATCATTTTGAATTCTGTTGCGAGCACCATTGATTACAATTTCTTTATTTTACTTTCTCAAATTATTATATACAGTATGAGAAATGAGGTTGGATTGCCATGGTCCAAATTTAGAACGGTGATCAGTGTTTTACAGTAGTCTACTGAAATGACTTAGCATTTTTTTTTTCATCATAGCTCTGATATAATTTCTCACAGCAGAGGTGAGTTCTGATAAATATTGCTGGATACAAATATCTTAACTTCATTTTAATAGCGCTTTCTATCAAATCATACTAGCCTGTGCATCCAGATATATGAGTCTTAAGGTGAAAATAGAATTGAAGATCCAGTTAGCGTACCCGTGAAGAGAGAAGTTGGATCACCATAAAAAGACGCGTCAGGCAACCGACTTTTTTTTTTTTTCATGATGCCTCCAACTACATATGATCTTAAATATCCTGTATACACTCTGACAAGGGAAGGTTATCCTGAATTGACAAATGTATAATTTTTGTCTTTAGTAGAGATTTCCAAGATTCTATTTCTGAAACATTTTTTTTTGGATGAAGACAAATAAAACCATCTTGATAGTATTGAATTTTACAGTAAATATTTGCCAGCAGAAGGCATGATGAGATTACATGAAATTTAAACCAGTTACATGCTTAGTATATTTCTTCAGCTGTAATTTGACACAGTCATCAAATGAAGAAATGGGCAGTACGCCATATCTTGATGCTGGACACTTCTGTGTCAGGAAGGTGTAGTTAGTCTGTTTAATGAGAATTCAATAATTATCGAAATTTAGCAGATTATCATTGGGGATTTGAACAACTGTCTTGAAAATTTTTGAACAGCCTGAGTAGATAAAGGAATCCTGGAGTTAGAGTGGAGAATTAGTAGTACAGACTGACCACTCGACGCAGATAACTCTAGGGAACAATTATTGTGTTAATCCGCCGTAGACAAGAAGAACATTGATTCTCAGGATATTCGATAGGCAGAATTTTGAGAATTGATAAGGTCATGGTTAAAGTTTACACAGGCATATGGGAGTAAAGACAGTGATTTAAACAAGATAAGAGGCAGCCTTGTGTCTTAAATACTTTCAGTGGAAGCAGATGCCACTGCAAATATTCAGGTCTAATAATTTCCAAATTTGAAGTCATGCATGACGGGTTAGCACGGGATTGACGCCTGAACTGGCTTTCACTGGGATTAATCGAGCTTGCGAAAGAACTTGGAGAAGTGTGACATGTCACGCCACTGTACTAAATTAATAATTGAGAAGATTTATGTTGAGCCAACTGAAATTAGTAAAGAATTAAGAGATTAAGGTCTTATTCTTTGAGTTTTACACTAATTTCAATTACGCGATATGGACGGCGTTATAAGTTGGGTGGAAATGATTCGGCCGCAATGGGATGGTCTCCTGGAGGTGGTACGATCAAGTACTACTTATTGAATGCCGGGCGGGATCGCATGAAGCATTAAATGACATCAAGAAATGCTTAAAGAAACACCCTAGAAGATTGAGGATCGACAAAATGACGACATGGAAAATGCTCAACATTGTACATTGGCAGCAAAATGATATCTTGCTATTGTATGGACGACCACTCCTTCCTGAAATGTGCAGCGAATGTTAGTCCCAGAATTAGGTCCTTCGAGGCGACACTTTCCTTTGCAGATGACATAAAGACGCATGACAAAACAGCACATGAGCATTTAAACTAACTTCAATTCCTGCCATTAATTAATTTAGTTGACCAATAGCTATAGAACCGCTGGAGACCTCCATGCCCTGTGTGAATATTGTTGCACCAGGTTGCGGCTTGGCAGACTCTTCAGCCTTGATTCTCTCCTCTGCTGGGTCTTGCATCTTACCAGAGCGTGTTTCAACCATCCTACAAATTTATAAAAGGGAATAATGAGATAAGTCTACTTTATGTAGCCACCAGAATAATTTATTTATTTTCTCACATCAAAGAGAGCAGTGAAGTCACAGTGTACCTAAATACAAATGATGATAATCTAAAAATAATCTGTTTTAAATAAATATCATAGAATATAAAAATAAATAAATATATAATTTAAATTTCAAATATATTAAAAATAATATAATAAATTAGCCATTAATCATGATGTAACACTTCCCCCTCTCCAGAGGTCGTCACGTCCTCGTGAGTTACCTCATCAATTCTCTCAAAATAGGGTTTGAGTCTTGAGACATGGACAATCAATGGGTCTTGGCCAGGATTATCTTTCGGCTCAATTAAGTAATTTACGTTAGACAGCTTCTTTAATATTCGATATGGGCCAAAATATTTTCTCAATAGTTTTTCGCATTTTCCGATTTTCCTGACTGGTGTCCAAACTGCCACTAAATGTCCTGGTTCATAGATTTTCTCATTGTGTTTTTTTGTCATAGTTTCTTTTCATTCTTTCCTGAGTCTTCTCTGTGTTGTTAATGACTACCTGTCTCGTCCTTGCTATTTTATCTAAGTAGTTTTCTATATATTCGTCGTAATCGTCCATGTTACTGTCCGTTGGGATATTCTCGTCGTCTAAGAGGGACATGGGTTCCCTTCCAAACAACAGGAAAAATGGAGAGTAGCCTGTGGTTTCTTGAATCGTGGTATTATACGCGTGGGTGATAAAAGGGAGGATTCCATCCCAGTTCTTTTGGTCTGTGTTCACATACATGCTGATCATATTGATTAAAGTTCTATTTAGCCGTTCCGTTAGTCCGTTAGTCTGGGGGTGGTAGCTCGTTGTGAAGCAGTGTTTCACTTTGCACATTTTCATTACCTCCTTCATCAAATTGCTAGTGAATTGTGAACCTCTATCGCTAATAAGAAATCTTGGGGCCCCGTGACGTAAAATAATATGTTCGATTAAAAATGTAGAGACTTCTTTCACGGTTGCTTCTGATACTGCCTTTGTTTCAGCATACTTGGTATAATAATCAGTCAACACAATTATCCACTTCCTTCTTCTTTTCGTTGATGGCAAGGGGCCAACAAAGTCAATTCCGATTCTTTCAAAAGGGTAGTTAGCTGGGGGAATAGGTTGTAGAAGTCCAGAAGGCAAGTGATTTGAACCTTTCCGACTTTGGCAAAGATGGCACGTCTTTACAAATTCTGAAACATCTTTCAACATGGAAGGCCAATAGTATTTATTCTTCAATCGGTAAGTGGTTCTGGCGACGCCCAGATGGCCATTCAGCATATGGTTGTGGTATTCACTCATGACTTCCTTCCTTCTCTTCTTTGGCACTACCAGCAACCATGCCCTACCTTCAGGATTTGGATTTTTCTTGTAGAGACACCCATTTTCTTCTTTGAAGTTCTGTGTAATTGAACGCTTGTTTCCACTAAGGTTCTCCTTAATATTCTCAATAAAATCATCCTTTTCGTCTATTATTTGATTCAGAAATAGTCTTTCATAATCTTCGTCCCATTCGTTTTCAGGTAAGGGTCCTCTAGATAGACCATCAGCGTCCAGATGTTTTTTACCCGATTTATGTATGATTTCGAAATTATATTCCTGAATCTTCAGTGCCCATCGTGCTAATCGGCCGGTCGGATCTTTCAGATTCTTAAGCCAGCATAGTGCGTGATGATCAGTTACGATTTTGAAGTGCCTTCCATATAGGTAGGGTCGTAACTTGGACATTGACCACACAACAGCTAGACATTCTTTTTCGGTAGTCGAATAATTTTGCTCAGGTTTGCTCAGTGTTCGACTTAAATATGAGATAACTTTTTCTTTATCGCCGAACTTTTGGACTAATGTTGCACCCAGGCCGATGTTAGATGCGTCAGTATGAATGTAAGTAATTGCATTCGGGTCAAAGTGCCCTAAGATTGGAGGATTTATCAATGCTACTTTAAGGGTTTGAAATGCTTTCTCTTGATTTTCTGTCCAGGTAAAAGGTACATTCTTTTTTATAAGACTGGTTAATGGATCGGCAATTTTTGAAAAACCTTTGATAAATTTTCTATAATATGAGCACATTCCTAAAAATGATTGAACTTCTTTTATCTTTTTGGGCCGAGGAAAATCTCTAATAGCCTTGATATTATGCTCCGCTGGTTTTATACCATGTTGATTAGTTATATGGCCAAGAATCTCCAGTTCTTCGAAAGCAAATTGGCATTTTTTGTTGTTCAATTTTAAATTAGCCTCGCGAAAACATTTTAAAACAGCTTCTATTCTTTTGAGATGTGTTGAAAAATCCGAGCTATAAATGATTACGTCATCTAGATAACATAAGCAAATTTGCCATCTAAGATTACCAAGCATATTTTCCATGTTCCTCTCAAATGTAGCAGGGGCATTGCATAGACCAAAGGGCATTACGTTGAACTCATATAGGCCATGTGCTGTAGTGAAGGCTGTCTTTTCTTTATCTTTCTCCTCAACCTCTACTTGCCAATATCCTGATTTAAGGTCAATTGCTGAAAAGTATTTGGATCCTTGAAGTGTATCCAATACTTCATCAATTCTGGGAATTGGGTAAACATCCTTCACTGTTACATCATTCAATTTTCTGTAGTCAACGCAAAATCTGTACTTACCATCTCGCTTCTTGACCAAGATTACAGGGAAGGACCATGGACTCGAGGATGGTCTAATTATGCCGTCTCTGAGCATTTCATCAATTTGTTCTTTTATGATTTCTCGCTCTTTCGCGCTCACCCTATACGGCTTGTGTTTGATCGGTTTCGCGCCTTCTGTATCGATCCGATGTTTCGCTAAGTTGGATCTTCCTAATCCCGACGAAAACAAATCCTCGTACCTTTCCAAAACTTGTTTCAATTGCTCCTTTTCCGTATATGCTAAATTTTTGTTTATCTGAAATTGGGGTTCTTCATGCTCTTTTTGTTCACTTTCTTCCATAAGATTCACTTCGGCTGGCTGGCTTCCAAAGCACAATGTTTGGTTTTTTAATATTTTTAATGGTCGAGGGTAAGGGTTTGTTATCCAGATATATGTTTCCTTATTCACAACATTTATTAAGCTTCTCGCTAGTCGAAGTCCATTTGTTTGAAACATTTTATGGTTCTCCTCGATGATGTATTCGCCATCCTCTGCTTCTACAAATGCATTAATCAATTTAATAGAAAGTTCTGGTATAATGCCATCCTTTGCACTTTTTATTTTCTTCTGTTGATATTTGATTACGTCACGATTTTCTGTCAAGTCATATTTGATTATTTCACGCTGACAATCAATTTTTGCGTTCATTTTCTTAAGAAAATCACGTCCAAGTATAAATATTCGCAAATGTGTTCTCATTATCACAAATTGATGTGTAATTGTTTTTTCATCAAATTTTATATTTAAAATAATATTTCCTACGATATCTAATTCTTTGCCATCGGGTCCGGAGCACATTTTATCAGGATTTATTATTTCAAGACCTGTGTTAAGAGCTGTACTAAGGTCGACCACTGAAAGATCGGCGCCTGTATCAATCAAAGCTTCGCAGATACCGATTCTATCCACGTTAATGTTCATTTTATATTTGGGGTCTAACTTTTTAATTCCATTTATGGTCGACTTGCTTTGATTGACGGACTCAGGCGCGATGTTTAGTTTAAATCTTCTAATGCAGCATATCTATTCCTTGTAGGGATACTCGAGTACGGGCTATTACTTACGTCAGAGTAGAGCAGAGGTCTCGACTTCTGAGTTCCATTATCCATTCGGATTTCTTCTTCGACCTTGTCTTGTGTAACTATGGGGTCCTCTTCCACAATTCTTACAAACCTGACTCTGCAATACCGCGCTACGTGTCCTGGCTTGTTACACTTGAAACATATTGGTCTCCCGTCTTCTGTCCTATTCCTATTTGAATTTGGATTCTTATTGTATGTTTTACTTGGGTAGACCGGTTTTGGCTCAGGATTGGGAGTGTAAGATCGTCTAGGGGCAGATACCTGGGGCAGAGGCTTGTTCTGGTAATACCTCGGAGTGGGGGCCTGGGGCTTGGAGGTGTTCTGGTAGTACCTCGGAGCGGGGGCCTGGGGCTTGGAGGTGTTCTGATATGGTCTTCTGAACGACGTAGCATTCTTCCATTGCTCTTGATGATGGGGACGAGGAGAGCGTGGTCCATTATAAAGAGCTTTTGATTTTTCTGCACGTTCTTGGTAATTCTTTTCGAACAAATCCAGCTTTTTACAAATTTCTAGAAGTTCATTGGTATTTTTAGGAGGGTTTAGGTGAAGGGCAAAAGAGTATTCTTTCTTTAATCCTCCAATAACCCAGTTTATTTTAGTCTCTTCTTCCATTTGGGGGTCGACCTTGTTGCACAGTACAAGGATATCCTCTGCGAACCTGATTGCAGGTTCATTCCACTGTTGTATCCTGTTTAATCTCATCCTCATTTCTTCTTTGTTGGCGTCTGAGGCAAAATCCTCAATTAGGCGGCTCTTGAAATTTTCCCAGCTGGTGAAACTTACTTTGTGTAGGTTCAGCCAGGTTTTGGCGCTACCAATCATATTCATGGCAGCATAACGGGAGATAATGTAGTCTGCCCAATGGTACAGGAAGCCAATTTCTTCAAGAGATTCAATCCATGGGCGAGGGTCTTCTGTTCCATCATACTTGGGGATGTCGATGTTGGGATTCAGGACAACTGGGTCGGAACTAGCATCTCTACCAATTGTTGCACCAGGTTGCGGCTTGGCAGACTCTTCAGCCTTGATTCTCTCCTCTGCTGGGTCTTGCATCTTACCAGAGCGTGTTTCAACCATCCTACAAATTTATAAAAGGGAATAATGAGATAAGTCTACTTTATGTAGCCACCAGAATAATTTATTTATTTTCTCACATCAAAGAGAGCAGTGAAGTCACAGTGTACCTAAATACAAATGATGATAATCTAAAAATAATCTGTTTTAAATAAATATCATAGAATATAAAAATAAATAAATATATAATTTAAATTTCAAATATATTAAAAATAATATAATAAATTAGCCATTAATCATGATGTAACAATATTTTAGTGAGAAATGAGCGATTCAATTCTATGAGCCATGAGGTATCCTGTAAGATCAGAGCTGTACCCCATTCAATTTTTTTTTATAGTAGCCAGTGCGAGATATTTCCAGAATGTTTGTTTCTTTTTTCTAACTGTCATATAATTCGGAAACTAGAAAACTACACTATTTTGATACAGTTTACATCTAGCATCCATGTGAACTCAATATGACTATTGAACGTAGATTGAAGATTAATGAGCGAGCCAACCTAAAGAGAACGAGTTTAATAGGCTTACAATCAGTAGTTGAAACAGACTATTCGCACAATTTTGTTATGTTCTCCCTCTAGCTGATCTATGACATTATAGATTTTTTTTTAACAAGGTGACTACCCCGTCGAGTGTATATGAAGGTATAAAGGTTTAAAGGTCATAGGCTGTTGGAATAATAATACACTAGTAATAATTATAGTTCATTCTAATGTACAGTAGAGGCAGTGAGAACAGCGCCTCTACCATCATGGCTAGTTAGTTTCAATACACCCAGAAAGAGCATTGATCTAAGATTACTATCCACCCACATGGATGAACATGTACCTCTCCCATTTCCTTTCCCTTTTGAGGTACTAAGAAGAGCTGGTGATACTGTATATCTCTTGAAGAATCTAGAAACTGGGAATTTGGATAAATACCATATAGATAGGTTAAAACAATACCATATACCAATTAGGATTTTCCCCACAGAGGAGGAGGAAACTAGTGATGGTAATTCAAGTCAAGGTTCCAGTGATGAAGATCATTGGATTCATCTTACAGGTCCAGCTTATCTCCCTAATAGGTCCGTTAATGTAGTGGTTCCACAAGGGGTGACAACCAGAGCGAACTCAGAAGTAATGAGACGAGGGGAAGTTGACAGAGTTAGTGTGAACAGTTTAACTTTACGCAGGTCTACAAGGGTGAAAAGGCCCACACAGTGTAAATTCTGCTTAGACTGTCGACACTAACTAGGATTTTGGAGTGTGTACGGAGAATCAGCTCGATAGAATGAGAAGTTTAGAGATTTCAACCTTTTTTTTTTTCATTTAAAAACCTTTTTTTTTAAGTAGAACTTCATTAGGATTCCTTTTTTTTATACAAACTATTTCTTGTTAAAACCCGAGTTTCAAAGACCAATGAGAATAATGTATACCATTGTGAATTAACTATTTAGTGTAAATCTGAAATTTTAGTTACTATCAGGAGTAATAGGTGAAGGAAGGTGTAGGAAATCACAACTTAGAGGGGGGCTATGTCTAAAACAACAAACCTAATAGGCATCCTATGGCTTGTGTTGGGTAATTCAGAAACCCTATAATCCCTGGCCTTCAGGTAGTAGCTTTGAAATAGGTTTCTAATGAGGACATGAAAGGTCAATCTTTCAGAGTAAAGTTGTGAAGTATAGGGACCCTAAACCAGGGGTAGAAGTTAAGTAGGCCCAGACCGTAGTCGATCCTCGGAAAGCACTTGAGAATGTTAGTGTTGGGTAGTGAATCGTAAACCCTATAAATCCATCTTTCAATAGAGTGTTGAGGTCGGACTACTGCAAAGGGGACAGACGCAAGATGAAGTAGGAAGAAAGTGACTTCACCCACGGTGGCTAGGGGAGTGACTCAATTCCGCTTTTATGAGGTGTCACGTTTAATGGTCCTTTATTCGCCATTATAATTTTGTGAGTGTCTTTATAGAATTGTCGTGAATAGTCACTTAGTGTCAAAGCAAGGGCAGTTTTTGAAATTACATTTTTTTTAGGTAGGTTAGCTTTCAGATTATTTAGAATTGTTAACCATTTTATTAACAATCATTTATCGAGTATAAAGTATTAGTATATATAGAGTTTGTATGAGGCATTTATTTAAGTCAATAGGGCTTTAGTCCCCACTTTGTTCTAATTAGAAAACTTTATTTAATTTCACATTAGTCCTGGAATTTAGAAATTGTTAGGGTTTATTTGATAGAGATTATTGAGTGTTTTGGCGTCTATAGCAGTTTTTAACTTTAGAATGAATGCCCACAGTGACTGAATTTTTTTTTTGTTGTATGAATGTGAAGTGGAATAAATGATGAGAAGGTTAAAAACTAGTATACTGTTAGACCAAAATTGCTTTAGAGTAGTGTTAGGGAATTTAATAGGTTCAATTTTCAATTTTGATTTCTTTATTTGTTAGGAACGATAGCCTCACAGGACAACTACAACTCTATCTAGTTAGAAAATATTCGCTCCCTTTTGTTAGGTCCCTCGTTAGGGGGTATAATTTCCCTTTGATTTTCTTTAATCTTAGTTTAGCTTGAATTCTAAGGATTGTGGATAAATGATCCCTATCCCGACCCTCAGACTTGGAGATAGTGGGAGGCAGGGATCAAGCCGACAGCCCACTCACCTCCTCCTCGCAAAAGGAAGCGAAGAGGTATAGATTGAATTTTATGCAGGATGGGGGATTTGTTTTAGCCATGCCGTATAGCCTGGGGTATAACGGCGCGACCTTGGGTAACCGATCTGACACCGTAGTTTCGACGCTTTTAGCGTGGCTGGAGCGAGGGTGTTGCAGACGGGAGGTCCTGTAAGATTGGCAAGTAGGCAGAGATTGCCCAGTTATTCTAGACGAAGTGTTTCCGTCTATTGAATTTTTTTTTGGTACCAGTTTGATCCCTCATAGCTAGCGGAAGTTTCTTCTAATAAAGGATTCGCCCTGCCATACGTTTTGTTGGAATGAATTCGAGCATAAGACCGATTCGAGAGACAGAATAAGTAATTATTAGGACCTTCAACGAGTTTAGACTCGTTCCATGTTAGGATAAGATTTTAAAGTATTAGTTAACTATAATGACCGCGAACGAGACGCCAGAACAAGCCAGTGAGTCAAAGTTTTAGAAGTGTTGTATTGAGGACAGTAGGATTAAGAGCAGTTATACAGGGAGTAGAATTCTGAAGGAATTTGTAAAAGAACCAAAATTTCAGATTGATAAAATTCAAATTTATAAGATGTAGATTTATAGGGTTCAGGTCAATGAATAGGGAGTAAATTGGTAGATGAAAGTAATATGAATTTCTTGGAAGGGGGAGGTAGCTGAACTGTACACACCCCAGAGACAAGGTAAACGGAGTCACAAACAAAATGGGAGAAGTTGATTAGTTTCTCTGTCAAACAGAGAGCTTTCTTCATACGGTTGTCACCCTAGATTTAAATGGACTGTGTAGTTTAATAGAGGTCTGGGCTATGTTCCATTTGACCAAGATTCTAAATGACGTACCTATCTGGGTTGAGAGAGTATTGTAATTTGAGGAATCTAACACATAAGAGAAAACACACCCTCCAGTAGGATCGGGATAGACGAATATTACCCAGTGACCAACTCGTGATTCCAGACTGAATAAGATTGAAAACTTAATTGAGATACTAAACCTTGATCCTTCAGCGCACAAATATATATAATGTGTTTTCATTTATTTATTGAATAGGTTATTATCTTATATCATTTATATTATATTATAATCATATACTATTCATTTCAACAATTTTATTTCCTTGATATTCATGATATTAGTAATATTTACCTGCCATGTTGCGATTTTTTTTTACATGTTATCATGGCTTATTCTTCCCTCAAGGCATGATTTATTTTATCCTTATTGTCTTTTATCCGCCTTACTTGTATATGTATATATATTTTGTCATCATATATAATTTTGTAGTAGTTTTCTTTATCATCCATCATGGGATGATTTTTATCATATTTAATCACTATCTGCATGATACGTGTTTTCTTCAATATATATATTATACCCATCATATAACATGGAAGGATTCATTTTATCATTACATATTTCGTGCCTTATTTAATAATTACTTTCACAATTTGTTTTCTGTAATTTTTTTTTTATTTAGCAAAAGTCATCATGTCATAGGCTAATCATTATATACCATGATATTTCTTTCAGCTAACTATAATTATCCTTTCCTTTGATTGTATATGTATAACTATACCACACGAATGTCTTGATTGGTACTTAAATAAAGATGCTGGCATGTTTTAGGAGTTGGACTAGTCAGTTATTTCTAAACGACTTCTTGGCGCCCAAAATTTTTGTTATATAATATGTAATAGGGAAATGTTCTAACTGTATTGTTAGCAGAAAGAAGGTAGCAATGAAACCAGCACACCAGAGGCAAGGATGGGGTTGAGAGGACCTACCACAAGGAAGGCCTACTCCTCAAGACCAAAGAAGAAAGTGGAAGGGTGGTATATATACCCATGAATGGTAAGACAGATGACCTTGCTTACTTCCATACATATGATATGACTGTCCCCCATAACCTATGTTGATAACAGTGTGCTGACAGAATAATAACACACACAAAAAAAACCCCTTTGCCAGGATGCACAATGCCCACTAATGTTCGGAATAATAAACATCTAGAATAGCATACCATCATTTTGATTAGCCTTATCTTCCCTATAGGTTTCGGTACACCTGGCTTCACCTAGTAATGGAAAATGCATTTTGCTAGAAATGGGCCTGCTTTCATAGTAACTGATGAAAGGCAGATGAATAATGAATAGCACAAACGCATTTGTCCATTACTTGGCAGGGGGAGGATTGTTGGGGCACGTTTTTTGTAACCATACCCCAACAGAAGGCGTATGTATAATCAAATCAAATGGATACATGGCTTCCCTCCCACATAGACTTACAGACCATCTTTTTGCCCAGAAACCTAGACAATTGATGACACCAGACTTCCATGCCGATGCCTGGTGAAGGAAACACCAGTGACATCCAGGGACATCCGCGCTGGAAGCTGTTGTTCCATATGTACATATATTCCCCTCACCAAAAATTTAGGTAAAGGTGACCAGAAAAAAAAAATGGAGAAGGAAGATCTCTAAAGGACTGAACCTTATAAAATATCCTTCCCGAGAAAGGAAAGCGTTATATTACAGTTCAAGTGAAAAGGGGCCTGTGTCGATTTTTAGCTAAGACGGAGGGGGGCGATATATATATACCGTCCCGAGAAAAAGGGAGGATGGTATTTCAATCCATGTGGAAGGGGGGGCCTGGCGTCTGAAATTTTACACTATCGCCGTAGCTGTTTCTCTCTTTAGATTTTTTTGTTTTGGTAATACTATATGTTCTATTTCGATGGGAGAGGCCTGGGGCGTCTATGAAATTTATACTGGAGCCGTTGGCCATTTTGATTGGTGTTTCTTTCGGCGAATGAAAATGCCAGCCAATAGAAACTTTGGCTCGGCAGCGAATGGAAACGGAGAGAGACAGGAATAAAAGAGGGTTTCTTGGCCAAAAGGCAGATTCGATCGGAGTCGCTCAGTGAGAGGACAGTCTTCAGACGGGAGATCAGACCTTTGCCGGCACTTTCGAGAAAAAGGTAAGCCATTTGTCATTATGACTTAGCGCCCCCCCCTTTTTGTGTAGTAACCAACCTAGATTTCGCATGGGCCCTAAAGGGCTATAAAGTAACTTCAGGTCACCTCTATCTAAATTTTACTATGTAAATAGCATATCTAGTCAGTATAGACATGTTCCCAAATTTTAATTTATTTAAATAAATATCTAGAGAAAATTTCCTGTTTCCTCTCATACATATTTCATTCCTTTCGCTTTATGGTACTACACCCCACACCTTAATTTCACAAAGTGTACAAATTATAGAACAACCGACTCTGTTGAAATAGAGTTGTGTACTATATCTTTGCTGTGATATATTGACACAGCAACAGTTGCAAAATTACGACTTTATTAGGGCTACTTTGAGGCTAATTATCTGTCAGGTTTTAGTGATGTTTGTACTTTTATGTGTTTCAGTGCGTTATTCCATCTTTAGACCTTTGTCCTGACAATATTATATGCTCGATCCCTGCTTTAACTCAAACTCTTAATCAATTACAGAGTTTCCCCCGTTTTTTTTCTCTTTATTTATCCTGTTTGCACAAATTGCATTACATGTGATGATGTAAAGACATATGTCGATAGTGTATCATTGACAGCTGTGCTTCTATTATACAACATTAAGGTCTTGCTGCGGGTTATATACATGGGGTTGTTGGCCTAAATTGATATATATATATACTTAAGTAAGGAAACTTTAATAAGTCACATCGTGTATCCTCCATTTTCATCTATCCAAACAGGGAACGCAACACAATAAACCAATTCATAGACAGGGACATGGAAGAGGGGGAGAAAACACTAGTTATCAGCCTAGACATTAGAAGAGCCTTCGACACCGTACATAGGTATTCTATCATTGAAGCCCTACGAGAGATTAGCTGCCCTGAGGAATTACTACAACTAATTACCAGCTATTTAATAAATAGAAAAATGGCCTATAGCGCATGGGGACACACTGCTCACATTCTGTCACTCCGTGGAGTCCCACAAGGAGCGGCTTTAAGTCCCTTCCTCTTCAATATGATTGCAAGAAAAGCATTTACCGTGCAAAAACCTAGAAAGAGCGAATTAGTGGGCTTCGCAGATGATTTCACACTAATGGTGCAGGTGGCTCAATGCTTCCTAAATGTCAAATAAACAATTTTCTTGAAATTTTCTCACAATGGTGCAGAAGGCATGGAATGTTGGTAAATCCCCACAAGACTCAAGCATGCATGTTTTACAGAAACAAACTGTGGTGTTTTGCATAACAATAGTTATGTTTAGATGGATTGTCGTGATATGCAAATAAGGTTTTGCATAGTGTTTGTTTGTGTTACTATGTTAATTATTTCTATGTATATATATCATTAAATTGTAAATAGTCAGTCATATAGTGTTTATGAGGAATAAAGGTTTCATCTTTCGCTTAATTGATCTCGGTGTCATGGAGTGATTGTAGAACATAGAGACACAACAGTGGCGACGAGTATCAAGAACGTATACGCAACAGTGACTATTGAAGAAAGCAAATACGAGTGAATGAAATTGAGCGAACAATGATGAACATTGAGCAATTCAATCCTAACAACGGAAATGAACTCTCGAGTTATTTAGAGCGCTTTGAGTCCTATTGCATAGCGAATGATATAGTGAAGGTTAATAAAAAGAGGGCAACATTTTTCTCGCTATGTGGTAGAGAAACTTATAATATAATACGCACGTTGACCTCTCCCAAGAAGCCATTGGAGACAGAATGGGAGGAGGTGGTAACAAGGATTAAAGAATACTTTGATCCAACGCCAAATATAATAGTGCAGCGTTTTAAATTTACGAAAAGGCTTCAAATGCCAAATGAAACAATATCTGAATTTATAACAGCTCTAAAGAAAATTGCCGAGAAGTGTGAATTCCCTGATTTGGAAGATAGGTTGCGTGATGCCCTAGTATGCGGCTTTCTAAACGAAGAGATACAATCAATGCTGTTAATGAACAGTATGCTAACATTTAAAGTAGCTCAAGAAATGGCATTGGCACATGAAGCTGCGGTAAAGAACGTTGCAGAAATCAAAGATGGAAAACCTCAGGAAGAAATGAATGTAATGGGAAGAGCTGTTAAAATGAGACTGAGGGATGAGAAGAGGATTTTTAAATGTTTCCACTGTGGAAACACAAATCACAGAGAAGAGCAATGTTTCTTTAAAGATAAAAGATGTTTTAAATGCCAGAAGTTAGGGCATATATCTAGGGTCTGTAAGAACGGGAACTGGAGGAGCGATCGTAATAATTGCTCGATAGATGAGGAGGCGGAGGCAACTAATGGCCTTTTTAATGTAAATCAAGTAAAGGACACAAGTAGCATGCGGAATTATATGGTAAGGGTACAGACTAGCGGTCGAGATATTAATATGCTTATTGACTCAGGAACAGAAAAAAATATTATTTCTGAGAAGACGTATATAGAAACTTGGGTGAAGTCAGAAAGGCCTAGAATAGAGAAGGATGCTACCCAGTTGGTGCAATGGAACAGACAGAGGTTGTCCATTCTGAGTAAAATAAGGGCAGACGTAAAGGTGAACAGGAGAAATATCACAATGGAATTGCTTGTGGTCGAAGGTCCGGGCCCAAATCTGATTGGAAGGGAGGCGTTTGACCAGATTGGAATTGGTCTTGAATGGATCAGTCGCAGACTGACCACAAGAATGAACCGGTTGCACCCTAAAGAAAGTGAAGATAACGAAAACGGGAAAGAACACTTCCAAAATAGGTTCAAGTCCCAAGAGAAAGTGTATGCACGTAAATATAAAGGAAAGGCTGGAGGAAACACCTGGGCCAAGTAGACCAATAAGAAACCGGAGACTTCCCGAATACTCAAAAGATTGTGTAACAAATTGGGGGTGAGAAGATGTGGTGTTTTGCATAACAATAGTTATGTTTAGATGGATTGTCGTGATATGCAAATAAGGTTTTGCAACATCTTCGTACACATTTATTTTTAGCAAATCTTTATTGTCTTAGTAAAGTCTGATACAGCCTTTTATTGTTTATTTTCGGAACGCCAAAAAAGTGACAAAAACAAATCAAAAAGGGATGATGATAACCTGCGTCTTGCAGATTAACATTTTCATAGAAACATATATATATACATATTTATTGCTAGCTATATATCACCATCTTCTCTCTTCAAACACGAAATCTCACAGGCGGTCTCCTCGCTCGAGGTGGGTTCCGCCTCAGGACAGGACCCTCCTCTTTCAAGGCCTCGGGGTCCAGCGAGCGAAGAGGCTCCAATGACTTTCCATCGTCTGTATCACTCTGAACCTCTGAATCTTGATCCGACCGCTGGCTAGTTAGTCCTGGCGACAGCGACTCCATATAACCTCTGTCTCGTACAACCTCCGAGATTATGGCACTGGGACCTGCTCCTCTTGAGTGCTCGGGTTGATGCTCTCCATCTCCACTCTCATCTTCCTCACCATTCCTCCACCTTTTTCTAATTTGATCCCTGTGATAGGCCTTTACCTGTCCGTGGATCAAAATGGTGTAGACTCTAGTTCCCTTCTTGCCCACAATTTTTCCTGGGATCCATTTATCACCACCTCTAAAGTTTTTACACCACACCAAATCATCTATCTGGAATTCTTCCAAATGGGTTCGCCGATCATACTTCATTTGCCTGGCTTGCTGGTCCCTAACTCTAGATGCCAAGCTGGGATGTATCAACGATACTCTGGTTCGAAGCGCACGCCCAATAAAGAGCTCTGATGGAGTCTTTCCCGTTGTCACATGCGGGGTGCTTCGATATGCCAGAAGAACTTTTGATAAGGTGTCTTGAATGGTATCCCCAATTTTCCTTTTATTTTTATCCAGGGCAGTCTTAATTGTTCTAACCGCTCTTTCAGCCAAGCCATTACTTTGCGGGTGGTACGCCGGGATCAATGTTTGTTTAATTCCATTTCCTTCCAGAAAACCTTTCATTTCACTACCAGTAAACTGAGGTCCATTATCAGATACAAGTTCCTCCGGTAGACCATAGGAAGAAAAAAGTCGCCGTAGTTGCTCAATGGTTTTGCGTGTGGTGGTCTCTCTCATTGGGATGGCTTCGATCCACTTTGAATGACTATCTACTACTATTAATAAATTAATGTTTTCCTTATTTGCAAAATCAATGTGAATTCTTTGCCAAGGTCTGGTTGACCATTTCCAGGGTTGCCATTTTCCTTTATTTGGCCCATCCTGGGATTGCTGACAGCTTCTGCACTTATTTACCAAAAACTCGATTTGGGTATCTAGATTTGGCCACCAAAAATGTGATCTTGCTACAGCCTTCATTTTGTTCATACCGGAATGAGTCTCATGAAGACAGTTCAACATTTTTATTCTGAGAGATGGTGGAATGACAACTCTCATTCCCCAAACCAAACACTCCCCATCTACAGTTAGCTCAAGTTTCCTTTGAAAATAAGGTCTGAGGTGATCAGCCACCTTTTCAGGCCAGCCTTGCTGAGTATAAAATTTGGCCAATGAGAGCACTTCGTCTTTTTCAGTTTCCGTGGCAATTTCCTCTGCCGTGATCGGCAATTCTTCCACATAGGATAAAGCATAGACATTATTTAATCTTGGAATTTCTTCACAGCCCACAGGAAAACGTGACAGAAGATCTGCATTCCCATGGTCTTGAGTTCTTCGAAATTTAATATCGTAAGTATAAGCTGACAAAATAAGCGCCCAACGCTGCAATCTTGAAGTAGATAAGGTGGGGATTCCTGATCTTGAGCCCAAAATGGTCACCAATGGCTTATGGTCTGTAATAAGAATAAATTTTCTTCCATAAATAAATTGATGAAATTTGGTAACTCCATAAATAATGGCTAGAGCCTCCTTCTCAATCTGAGAATAATTTTGTTCTGCTACCGATAAAGTCCGTGAGGCAAACATAATCGGTCTCTCCTGGCCTTCTATAATATGTGACAACACAGCGCCCACTCCAATCTGCGATGCATCAGTGGCCAAACACAATGGCAAAGTCGCATCATAAGGGACTAGCACCCTCTCCGAGGTAATGCTATTCTTGCACTTGTCAATGGCCTCTCCACATTCCTTTGTCCAAACCCAAGGACGTTTTTTGTGAAGAAGCTCATGAAGAGGCTTCAAAAGCTCTGGCAAATTGGGTATGAACTTCCCATAAAAGTTTACCAAACCAAGAAATGACCTTAATTCAGAGATATTCGTAGGCGTTTTGGCCTTCTGTATTGCTTGTACCTTATGATCTAAAGGTCTGATGCCCTCTTCCGTGACAAGATGTCCTAAATATTCAATTTCTTTTTGCAAAAATAGGCATTTTTCTTTCTTTAGTTTGATATTATACTTCGCCAAGCGAGCAAATATAGTCTTCAACAACGCCAGATGTTCTTCAATTGATGCTGTGGCTATAAGGACATCATCAATATAACAAATTACGCCTCCTATACCTGACAAAACCCTATCCATTACAGATTGAAAATAACTGGGCGCATTTGCCAATCCAAATGGCATTCTCTTAAACCTGAAAAGCCCTTTATGAGTATTTATCGTTAGTAACGGTCGGGTGCCTGGGTCCACCTCTAATTGCAGATAAGCGTTCCTCAAGTCCAATTTAGAAAAGTATTTTCCCTTGGCCAATGTGGAGAATAAATCTTGCTGTGTGGGAAGGGGATAGGCCGCAGTGTCCAAATATTTATTTAGAGTTACCTTGAAGTCGCAGCAAATTCTGATCTCTTTATTTTTCTTCGGCACTACAACCACTGGAGTGGCCCATTTACTGCTCGCCACCTCACATAGATAACCCTTAGCCACCATTTTGTCTAATGCTTCAGTAACTGCTGGCCTAATGGCGAAAGGCACCGGACGAGCCTTATGGAAAATTGGATTCACATCACACATGTTTACTGAAAATGTGAAACCTTTTATTGGTTCAGTTGTCTCCACAAATAGGGCTTGATTTTCCTTCAAAATTTCCTCAATGGTAATTTCCACAGGCATATGTTTTACCGCGAAACAGCCCAATTTCAATCTATTTATCCATTCTCTTCCCATCAAAGCCCTCTTTTCTCCTTTCACCACCAACGCTCTAAGTTTGTAAGTAATATCTTGACACTCCACTTTGACATTGATTTTACCTAGAATGGGTACCACGGTACCATCATAAGTTCTTACAATAATACTCGCTTTTTCCAATTTCAAGTGTTGAAGACTATTTTTAAAATCCTTTTCTGATATCAGTGTTAGACCACTACCCGTATCCATTTCAAATTTAATAAAGTTTCCTTCTACTTTTAACTCCATCAGATAGGGAGGGTCACTTGAGGCAAAATTAATTTTATACTCAGGTATCGTCACGCTTATAATTTTCTGGACATACTCTTCCTCCTCTTCTTGGTCTCCTATCTGATGTATATTTCCCGGCTGATTCTGATGTTGCCTTAGATTTCTTCTACTGCTCCAACATATTGAGGCAATGTGTCCTTTTTTATTACACTTAAAGCATATCGCCTCCTTAAATCTACATAGTTCTTTATGCTGTTTACCACAATGTTTACATTTGCCATTCTGGAAATTTGATTCAACCTTGCGTTCCATCCTCAACTTATCTACACAATCTTCACCCTGCTCCAAGTGAAATAATTTTGTATTTTTCTCGGCCGCTTCCATAGATAATGCTATCTCAATTACTTTAGCTAAAGAAATGTCGCCCTCCGACAAAATTCTATTTTGTATTTTGGCATTATATAATCCACAAACCATTTTATCACGTAAAGAATCCTCCAGAAAATTTCCAAAGTTGCATGAGGAAGCCAAACGCTTAATTTCCACCAAGTAATCCGAGATGCTTTCTTCCTTTAATTGCATTCTTTTAAAAAAAATGAACCTCTCTACTACAATTGAGCGCTTTGGAGAGAAGTGCCTTTTCAAGATATCTATTAGGTTATCAAAAGTTTTATCTTTAGGTAGAATAGGACTGCACAAATTCTTCAAAACACTATATGTTTTACTTCCCATGAGGGTTAGGAGATAAGCCTTTTTCTTCTCATCCCCTGCCTCCTCCAATATGAGAAACTGTTCCAATCGTTCATAAAACGTTTCAAAAGTTTCAGTTTCCTCATTATATTCCTTAAATTGGTAACTAGCCATTTTTTTTTACACTCTTTCTTAAATTTGCATCCTAAAACTTTGCAATTTGTGCCTTTAAAATTTACTTTCAATTATATGCAAAATCAAAGATATTTTCTAAAAATATTTACTTCAAAATTCGAGGGTACTTACTCTTATATCCTCGTCGCCAAATGCAACATCTTCGTACACATTTATTTTCAGCAAATCTTTATTGTCTTAGTAAAGTCTGATACAGCCTTTTATTGTTTATTTTCGGAACGCCAAAAAAGTGACAAAAACAAATAAAAAAGGGATGATGATTGCAACATCTTCGTACACATTTATTTTAAGCAAATCTTTATTGTCTTAGTAAAGTCTGATACAGCCTTTTATTGTTTATTTTCGGAACGCCAAAAAGTGACAAAAACAAATCAAAAAGGGATGATGATAACCTGCGTCTTGCAGATTAACATTTTCATAGAAACATATATATATATACATATTTATTGCTAGCTATATATCACCATCTTCTCTCTTCAAACACGAAATCTCACAGGCGGTCTCCTCGCTCGAGGTTGGTTCCGCCTTAGGACAGGACCCTCCTCTTTCAAGGCCTCGGGGTCCAGCGAGCGAAGAGGCTCCAATGACTTTCCATCGTCTGTATCACTCTGAACCTCTGAATCTTGATCCGACCGCTGGCTAGTTAGTCCTGGCGACAGCGACTCCATATAACCTCTGTCTCGTACAACCTCCGAGATTATGGCACTGGGACCTGCTCCTCTTGAGTGCTCGGGTTGACGCTCTCCATCTCCACTCTCATCTTCCTCACCATTCCTCCACCTTTTTCTAATTTGATCCCTGTGATAGGCCTTTACCTGTCCGTGGATCAAAATGGTGTAGACTCTAGTTCCCTTCTTGCCCACAATTTTTCCTGGGATCCATTTATCACCACCTCTAAAGTTTTTACACCACACTAAATCATCTATCTGGAATTCTTCCAAATGGGTTCGCCGATCATACTTCATTTGCCTGGCTTGCTGGTCCCTAACTCTAGATGCCAAGCTGGGATGTATCAACGATACTCTGGTTCGAAGCGCACGCCCCATAAAGAGCTCTGATGGAGTCTTTCCCGTTGTCACATGCGGGGTGCTTCGATATGCCAGAAGAACTTTTGATAAGGTGTCTTGAATGGTATCCCCAATTTTCCTTTTATTTTTATCCAGGGCAGTCTTAATTGTTCTAACCGCTCTTTCAGCCAAGCCATTACTTTGCGGGTGGTACGCCGGGATCAATGTTTGTTTAATTCCATTTCCTTCCAGAAAACCTTTCATTTCACTACCAGTAAACTGAGGTCCATTATCTGATACAAGTTCCTCCGGTAGACCATAGGAAGAAAAAAGTCGCCGTAGTTGCTCAATGGGTTTGCGTGTGGTGGTCTCTCTCATTGGGATGGCTTCGATCCACTTCGAATGACTATCTACTACTATTAATAAATTAATGTTTTCCTTATTTGCAAAATCAATGTGGATTCTTTGCCAAGGTCTGGTTGACCATCTCCAGGGTTGCCATTTTCCTTTATTTGGCCCATCCTGGGATTGCTGACAGCTTCTGCACTTATTTACCAAAAACTCGATTTGGGTATCTAGATTTGGCCACCAAAAATGTGATCTTGCTACAGCCTTCATTTTGTTCATACCGGAATGAGTCTCATGAAGACAGTTCAACATTTTTATTCTGAGAGATGGTGGAATGACAACTCTCATTCCCCAAACCAAACACTCCCCATCTACAGTTAGCTCAAGTTTCCTTTGAAAATAAGGTCTGAGGTGATCAGCCACCTTTTCAGGCCAGCCTTGCTGAGTATAAAATTTGGCCAATGAGAGCACTTCGTCTTTTTCAGTTTCCGTGGCAATTTCCTCTGCTGTGATCGGCAATTCTTCCACAAAGGATAAAGCATAGACATTATTTAATCTTGGAATTTCTTCACAGCCCACAGGAAAACGTGACAGAAGATCTGCATTCCCATGGTCTTGAGTTCTTCGAAATTTAATATCGTAAGTATAAGCTGACAAAATAAGCGCCCAACGCTGCAATCTTGAAGTAGATAAGGTGGGGATTCCTGATCTTGAGCCCAAAATGGTCACCAATGGCTTATGGTCTGTAATAAGAATAAATTTTCTTCCATAAATAAATTGATGAAACTTGGTAACTCCATAAATAATGGCTAGAGCCTCCTTCTCAATCTGAGAATAATTTTGTTCTGCTACCGATAAAGTCCGTGAGGCAAACATAATCGGTCTCTCCTGGCCTTCTATAATATGTGACAACACAGCGCCCACTCCAATCTGCGATGCATCAGTGGCCAAACACAATGGCAAAGTCGCATCATAAGGGACTAGCACCCTCTCAGAGGTAATGCTATTCTTGCACTTGTCAATGGCCTCTCCACATTCCTTTGTCCAAACCCAAGGACGTTTTTTGTGAAGAAGCTCATGAAGAGGCTTCAAAAGCTCTGGCAAATTGGGTATGAACTTCCCATAAAAGTTTACCAAACCAAGAAATGACCTTAATTCAGAGATATTCGTAGGCGTTTTGGCCTTCTGTATTGCTTGTACCTTATGATCTAAAGGTCTGATGCCCTCTTCCGTGACAAGATGTCCTAAATATTCAATTTCTTTTTGCAAAAATAGGCATTTTTCTTTCTTTAGTTTGATATTATACTTCGCCAAGCGAGCAAATATAGTCTTCAACAACGCCAGATGTTCTTCAATTGATGCTGTGGCTATAAGGACATCATCAATATAACAAATTACGCCTCCTATACCCGACAAAACCCTATCCATTACAGATTGAAAATAACTGGGCGCATTTGCCAATCCAAATGGCATTCTCTTAAACCTGAAAAGCCCTTTATGAGTATTTATCGTTAGTAACGGTCGGGTGCCTGGGTCCACCTCTAATTGCAGATAAGCGTTCCTCAAGTCCAATTTAGAAAAGTATTTTCCCTTGGCCAATGTGGAGAATAAATCTTGCTGTGTGGGAAGGGGATAGGCCGCAGTGTCCAAATATTTATTTAGAGTTACCTTGAAATCGCAGCAAATTCTGATCTCTTTATTTTTCTTCGGCACTACAACCACAGGAGTGGCCCATTTACTGCTCGCCACCTCACATAGATAACCCTTAGCCACCATTTTGTCTAATGCTTCAGTAACTGCTGGCCTAATGGCGAAAGGCACCGGACGAGCCTTATGGAAAATTGGATTCACATCACACATGTTTACTGAAAATGTGAAACCTTTTATTGGTTCGGTTGTCTCCACAAATAGGGCTTGATTTTCCTTCAAAATTTCCTCAATGGTATTTTCCACAGGCATATGTTTTACCGCGAAACAGCCCAATTTCAATCTATTTATCCATTCTCTTCCCATCAAAGCCCTCTTTTCTCCTTTCACCACCAACGCTCTAAGTTTGTAAGTAATATCTTGACACTCCACTTTGACATTGATTTTACCCAGAATGGGTACCACGGTACCATCATAAGTTCTTACAATAATACTCGCTTTTTCCAATTTCAAGTGTTGAAGACTATTTTTAAAATCCTTTTCTGATATCAGTGTTAGACCACTACCCGTATCCATTTCAAATTTAATAAAGTTTCCTTCTACTTTTAACTCCATCAGATAGGGAGGGTCACTTGAGGCAAAATTAATTTTATACTCAGGTATCGTCACGCTTATAATTTTCTGGACATACTCTTCCTCCTCTTCTTGGTCTCCTATCTGATGTATATTTCCCGGCTGATTCTGATGTTGCCTTAGATTTCTTCTACTGCTCCAACATATTGAGGCAATGTGTCCTTTTTTATTACACTTAAAGCATATCGCCTCCTTAAATCTACATAGTTCTTTATGCTGTTTACCACAATGTTTACATTTGCCATTCTGGAAATTTGATTCAACCTTGCGTTCCATCCTCAACTTATCTACACAATCTTCACCCTGCTCCAAGTGAAATAATTTTGTATTTTTCTCGGCCGCTTCCATAGATAATGCTATCTCAATTACTTTAGCTAAAGAAATGTCGCCCTCCGACAAAATTCTATTTTGTATTTTGGCATTATATAATCCACAAACCATTTTATCACGTAAAGAATCCTCCAGAAAATTTCCAAAGTTGCATGAGGAAGCCAAACGCTTAATTTCCACCAAGTAATCCGAGATGCTTTCTTCCTTTAATTGCATTCTTTTAAAAAAAATGAACCTCTCTACTACAATTGAGCGCTTTGGAGAGAAGTGCCTTTTCAAGATATCTATTAGGTTATCAAAAGTTTTATCTTTAGGTAGAATAGGACTGCACAAATTCTTCAAAACACCATATGTTTTACTTCCCATGAGGGTTAGGAGATAAGCCTTTTTCTTCTCATCCCCTGCCTCCTCCAATATGAGAAACTGTTCCAATCGTTCATAAAACGTTTCAAAAGTTTCAGTTTCCTCATTATATTCCTTAAATTGGTAACTAGCCATTTATTTTTACTCGTTCTTAAATTTGCATCCTAAAACTTTGCAATTTGTGACTTTTAAAATTTACTTTCAATTATATGCAAAATCAAAGATATTTTCTAAAAATATTTACTTCAAAATTCGAGGGTACTTACTCTTATATCCTCGTCGCCAAATGCAACATCTTCGTACACATTTATTTTAAGCAAATCTTTATTGTCTTAGTAAAGTCTGATACAGCCTTTTATTGTTTATTTTCGGAACGCCAAAAAGTGACAAAAACAAATCAAAAAGGGATGATGATAACCTGCGTCTTGCAGATTAACATTTTCATAGAAACATATATATATATACATATTTATTGCTAGCTATATATCAATGATAACCTGCGTCTTGCAGATTAACATTTTCATAGAAACATATATATATACATATTTATTGCTAGCTATATATCAGGTTTTGCATAGTGTTTGTTTGTGTTACTATGTTAATTATTTCTATGTATATATATCATTAATTTGTAAATAGTTCGTTCAGTCATATATTAGTGTTATGAGCCAATAAAGGTTTTATCTTTAACTTAGTGGATCTCGGTGACCTGGAGTAGTGTAGGGACACAACACAAACCAAGATGGCCAAACAAGGACAGCATCCGACTTCTTGACCAGCCCATTGCAATCAACAAAACAATTAAAATCCTTGGTATTACCTTTGATTCAAAGAGACAATTTATTAAACATCTCAATAACAGTTTACTCAAATACCGATGGATACTCCCAAGGCTCACTAGCACCATAAAAGGACAATTTGGTTCGACCTTCAGTTCCGTACACAAAATTTACAAGAGAGTCGTTCTCCCAGCGCTACTATATGGCTCTGGTGTCTGGGGAAAACGTGCATATGACACAAATGGGGCTCGCAAGCTGCGAAGTCTCCACTACAAATATGCGAAAGCAATAATAAGAGGTGGTCCATGCACACCGACAATTCCAGCTATCTCATTGACGGGTTGTCCCCCACTCGATATCTCTATAAAGGCTCACATGGAATATATAAAGACCTTGAAAACGGGCCACTACGAATCACGCCCAAGTCCTTCCTCTTTACCCTATCCCCCATTACGGAAGATAGTCTATTTTGCCAAATCACTACAACTGAATGTCACCACCATTTACACAGACGGATCCCAATCATCAGAAGGAGTTGGGGCTGGAGTCATCCCACCACCTCCTCTACAAACCATACAACTTAAACTCCACCAGGAGTGCTCAGCGTTCCAAGCTGAACTGCTTGCCATTCTCTACGCAACAAAATTCACCATGAGTTTCCCGAAAGAACACTTTGTCATTGCCTCAGACTGCCGATCGGCTCTATCAGCCATATGTAGGTCTTGGCCCCCAAGAACACAACTGATTGCGGAAATAATCTGCAACCTGCATTTTTCACCAAATGCGCAACTCTGCTGGATCAAAGGTCACAGCGGTATTCAGGGAAATGAACTGGCGGATCAGGCGGCAAAGGCTGCAGCACATTCTAATCTGCCACTGTCCTTTACCACCCTCCCAAAGAGCGTCGCGCGCGGTAAAAAGGAACAGATGGCCCTCAAAATGTGGACAGACCTCTACATCCAAGATTACTCCACCAGAAATCTACGAAGATTTGCTGCTACCCCGAAACTACTCCTTCAAATGCTTCGAAACATCAAGCATGGATCTACCTCCACAACAGTCCTGACCGGCCATGGCTACATTCAGGCAGACCTTGCAACGGTATCGAAAGAAGACCCAACTTGCCCCCACTGCCAAGATGAAGACCAAACCGTAGACCACCTCCTCTTCACTTGCCCAACCTTCCAATACCAAAGATTCCAGACGGCCACTCTCCTAGGTATCACCAACATATGTCCAGCATCCCTGGAAGGTCTCCCAAGAAAGAAATCTGCCTGGCAACACCTCATTAATTCGACTTCCACTGGCATTGTACATAAATCCAAGAAGACTTAGGTCAGAAGGACATCCCGGGTAGTTGGCGACTTCTGTACGCTCCAGGAACCTGGGTTACTTAAATAAATAATAATATATATTATTACTCGTAAATAAATTTTCAGATATAGTTTTGCATCTATAAATAAACTATTTTCAATTACTAAAATCGTATGTATTAATTTCTAAAATAAAATAAAACCTAAAACCATTCTAACAGTGGTAGCAGAGCGTGGTTATAACTTAAAATCTAAAATCGTAAAAATAAAAATGGCTGCTGTTATGGAAGATATTTCGATTATAGATAAATTAAAAGACTCTGAAAATTTTGATATTTGGAAATTTCAAATTAACATTATTTTTAAAGCTAATAATTTAATTCAAATAATAAATGGTAAATTGTGTTTTAAAGATCAAAAGGATGAAAAAGAAAAAACGTATGGATAATAAAAGATGCTAAAGCCCAAAAATATATTATTTCGAGCATCGAAGAAGAAAATAGAGGTAACCCGGGCTCCTGGAGCGTAAGTCGCCAACTACCCGGGCTGTACAGCAGTCTAGAGGAGAACTCTAGTCATGGGGGGGGGGGGGGGGGGGTGATTGCTGAGGTGAACCAGGTAACCAGGTAGTTCCAGGCCGGCAGGGAGTCAGGAAGTAGGGGCAGGGCTGTCGGGCTGAAGTCTTGTACTCCAAGCAGTAGGGCTGTCTGTAGCCTGTGTAGCATAAAAGCTGGACAGGAGAAGAGGAGGTGATCCACAGTCTGTGGCTCTTCCCGGCAGTGAGGACAAGTTGGATCTAGATCTCTATGCCAGAGCTCTAGATCTGCCAGAACGTGGCCGTGACCAGTAAGGATGGTAGTGGTGGCCATCCCAAGACGCATTTTGGACAGGAATGACCTAAGGCGGATTGGGGAGGTCGCAAATCTTTTTAGTTTTCTGTTATGGTAATCCTGGGTGTAGACTAAGGTCCAAGCTTCCATAGCCGATGAGTGGGCACGGCTGCGGGCAAAGCTTTGGGGAAGGATGGAGTAGGATTGTTCCAGGTTAGAGATTGCTGCAGTCTTTGCTGCCTGGTCAGCCAGTTCATTGCCTGCAACTCCACTGTGGCCCTTTACCCAACAGAGGCTGACCTGAGGTGCTTGGTCTAGCGCTAGAATTATCTCGGCAATTAGAGCCGTTTGGGCTGGACCAGGAGTACATATAGCGGCCAGTGCAGATCTGCAGTCAGACGCTATAGTGACTCCTGGGTTGGCTGGCATACTTTCCGCGAGGCGAGTTGCCCAAAGAATGGCAAGCAGTTCGGCTTGGAAAGCAGAGCAATCCAGATGTAGTCTGAGGAGTATTGGTTGGTCTTGAGAGGGAAGGATAATTGCAGCACCAACTCCTGCCTCGGATTTCGATCCATCAGTATGTATAACAGAGGAAGTGACTTTGTCATATTCTAGACTGAAAGTAATTGTGCGTCGGAAGGGTGGGTAAGGGAGAGCAGCTGGACCAGGCCGAAACTCGAACTGGCCCTCCTTAGCCGCCTTGAGATAGGTCATTCGCGCTTTGATTATGATATCAAGCGGAGAGCTACCAGTTAGAGAAATGGCTGAGATAGTGGGAGTGCAGGGACCACCTCGTAACGTGCGGCGCGCGAAGAGGTACTGCAGACTCCGGAGTTGACGAATGCCTTCTCTTGAGGAAGCGCGACTGCCCCAAGCAGAGACCCCATAAAGGAAGGCCGGTACTACCACAGCTTTGAAAATGCGGTTTCCAGCCACAAAAGACAGACCAAATTTTCCTTGGATGGCATTAGAGAGACGGGGAATCATGCAGCAGGTCCGTAGCACAATTTTCTTAAGATGGGAGACGAATTTACGAGTTTGATCGAATTCGACCCCCAATATGGTGATATTCTGGCTTATGGTAATAGGTTGTCCAAGAATCTTTAACCCAGGGTCCGGGTTGGGACGAATTCTCCTCCACTGGAAGATGCAGGCCTGTGTCTTCCTGGGGTTGAGCTGGAGGCCCTTGTCAACACACCAAGCAGTCATCCTATCCAAAAAGTCGTTTATAGCCACGACAGGCAAACGACCACGGACCTGGATTAGGAGGGTGAAGTCGTCGGCAAAAGCCACTAGCGAACTTTCCCTGATTTGAAAAAGCAGGAATAGTTCGCGAGCGACCACATTCCAGAGGAAGGGACTCAACGCAGATCCTTGGGGTGTTCCCCGCTGTGAGAAGGTTGAGGCAATGGATGACCATGCGGAATACGTGACTTCCCTGTCCTCGAGAAAACTTTGCACGAGGCAAACCAGTGAGTCTGGGCAGATTAGGCGATCAAGGCTTTGGACAATGGCCGGTCTCCAAATGGTATCGAAAGCCTTGCTGATGTCCAGGCTTATTGCCAGAGTCTTCCTCCAGTGTGACTGCCTGCTGTCGATGAACTCTGTGATTTTGGCCAGTGCATCTTCTGCCGAACGCCCATGGACAAATCCAAATTGGTTGTCAGAAAACCAGCCGTGTCGATCTGCCAGCCATTGGAGTCTGGCCAGAATACATCTTTCAAACACCTTTGCCAAGTTGTTCAAGAGTGTAATGGGTCTATACCTATCTAGCTTGTTTAGGGCTGAGCTAGAAGGTTTAGGGATAAGGATGAGGCTTCCAGCTTTCCAGAGACGAGGAAGTGGCCAATTTTGAGGCACTTGGAAAATAATGTGGCCGGTAATGAATGTAGTGGGGGTCCACCAAGGACTAGGCATAGAGAGCCAAGCCCATCCGGACCTGGGGTCTTCCTGCTGCCACAACGGTAGATGGCTCTGGAGATTTCCCAAGGCTGGAAGTCTGGTTCATCGGAGTAGGGTGGAGGATCATTTTTAGGTGGATGTGGTCGATTTTCTGGTGGAAGGAAATGCTCTAGGACTGTGCGGCTTGTCTCCTCTGGAGCCACTAAGTTCAGGAGTCCGCCAGGGTTTTGAAGGTCTGGGACTGTTGGACCGTCTCCGCATGGAGACGTCACAGGCACCTTGGAGAATGGACGTGAGGAGCAACACTACATTGTCAATCTCTTCAGGAGTGGACGCGTCTTGGAGGAGGGAAGCGACACGATGCAGCGAAGATTCCAGATAGGATTTGAGTGTGGCCCGTTTGCACGAGGATTCAACCCATGTGTCACTAGGTTTGTTTGTCACCATGTCAGCGAAAACAGAGAGAATGGGAATGTGGTCTGTGAATGCCAACTCACCCACCAGATGCTTGGTAGCATGGGCTGCTAGGGAACTTGACGCCAGTGTGACATCAATAGAGGAAGAGAGGTGACCAGTAGACCACGTAAACTGCACTGGTGGGCCTAAGACGTGGAGGTCGTTAAGGCGGGCAAAGTCCTCAAGATTTTCTCCACGTGAGTCAAGTCTGGCGTTGATACCCCAGCATGGGGAGTGAGCATTGGCATCCATGCCTATGATCATCGGAAATGGGAACCTGTTGTTGATGGATTCAATGTGAGGGAGAAAGTCGTCAGCATCCCTTTGACCATGCCAGTCGATAAAACGATAATAACACACATAATGCATTGTGAAAATGCCAAATCAATGTATGACACCATATGCAGAATATTTGAAAGAGATGATGAACAATTAAAATATAAGCTGCTACAAGAATTTCACACTTATAAATTTGATAAAAATGTAGACCTTGTAGCCAACATAAGTAATTTAAGAAATTTGGCTTTTAAACTCAATAATCTAAAACAGAACTTTGATGACAATATTGTTACTTCAAAGATTTTAACAATTTTGCCAGAAGAATATAATTATTTTTGTACTGCTTGGGAGTCAACTGGAAAAGATGAAAAAACTATTGAAAATCTAATATTAAGATTGACCACTGAAGAAATAAGAAGAAATAGACAGAGCCAACCAGAATGCAACAAAACAAAAGGTATGTTTTACTTGAAATAAACCAGGACATATGTCTAAAAATTGCACCCAAAGAAAATTCTGCAAATTTTGTAAAAAAAACTAACCATGAAGAAAAGGACTGTTTCTTTAAGAACAACAGTAAACCTGCTGCTAAAGTAAACAAAGAACAATGCAGAATATGTAAAAAGTTTAATCATAAAGAAAAAGACTGCTATTTCAGGAACAAAGAAAAGCAACCTCCCATTGCTTTCATTGCTGAACAAAGAGAAGAATATGATAAAAGATCATCAGTCACTTTCATTGTTGATAGCGGATCCACCTGTCACATGATTAATGAAGAAAAGTTGCTTGATCATCAAAAAAAGTGTGATGTGAACATCAATGTTGCAAAAAAAGAAGAAGGTATGAGAGCAAAAACTTCAGGACAATTTAAGGGGAGACAATGTAACCTAAATGAAGTAATATTTGTGCCTGAATTATCAAAAAATCTTTTGTCAGTGAGCTCAATTGTTAACAACGGAGGAGAAGTAAATTTTAAAGGTGATAAAGTGACAATTTTGAAAAATGGAAAAAAAGTTCTAGAAGGAGATCAACTTGAAAATGGACTTTATGCTGTAAATATTGAACAACATTTTTCAAAGCAAAATGACTCAAACCTTACCTTACCAAGTGAAAACAAAACCCAAGAATGACACAGAAAATTGGGACACATTGGAAAGCAGAATCTAAGAAAACTTGAAAGTTTGGTTGATGGTATGGAGCTTAACAAATTGGAAAAACAGGAAAATGATGTGTGCGAAATTTGCATCATGGCAAAGCAAACTAGGAAGTCATTTGGAAATGAAAGATCTAGAGCTACCCGACCTTTGGAAATTGTTCATGCTGATTTGTGCGGCCCAATAGAACCCATAACACATGATAATAAGAAATATATAATGACATTTTTGGATGATTATACACATTTCTGTTATGTGTATTTGCTCAGCAATAAATATGAAGCAAAAGAATATATTAAAGAATATGTAAATCAAGTGGAAAGATTTTTAAATGCGAAAGTGTCAAAATTAAGGTGTGATAATGGCGGTGAATATGCCAATACGCAAGTTAAAGAATGGTGCAAAATGAAAGGAATAATACTTGATTTTACAATTCCATATACTCCACAATTGAATGGAAAAGCAGAAAGGTTGAATCGAACTCTGATTGAAAAAACCAGAGCACTTTTGCTGGATTCCAAATTAAATAAGGAAATGTGGGGAGAGAGAGAGGCCACAAGAGTCGCTGCCTATTTAATCAACAGAAGCCCTTCAAATACAGTACAAACAACACCAGCACAGATGTGGTTTGGAAGAAAGCCTAATCTTTCTAATGTAAAATTATTCGGGAGTGAAGTGTATGTCAAAAAATTGGGAAATCTAAAAAAATTGGATAGTAAAAGTGAAAAATATTCACTTATCGGATACAGTGGAAATGGATACAGATTGTGGGACATGCAGAAAAGACGGATTATAATTGCAAGAGATGTGATGTTTACAGGAAAACTAACAAATGAAATGACCAGTGTCATTCAGCCAAGATACAGAGAAGATTTGGATTCTGAAATAGAGGAAAGTCAAGACACAAAAATGGAATTGGATACCCATGATAAACCACAGAACTCGACCAATTCAAAATATATGTTAAGGAATAGAGAAAATATAAATAGACCTGACAGACTAAAAGATTATGAAGTGTTGAATTCTGTTTCTGAAGAAATAGGATTGTTAACATACAATGAAGCTGTAACCGGAGTAGACAAAGAAAACTGGGTAAAAGCAATACAGGAAGAAAAAGATTCATTGAAGAAAAATGAAACTTGGGATTTTGTAAATGCTGAAGAAGTTAAAGGAAAGAAGATACTCAGTTCTAGATGGATATTCAAGATAAAGGATGGTGGACATTATAAAGCAAGACTTGTTGCTAGAGGAAATGAACAAAAAGGACTAGATTTTGATGAAACCTTTAGTCCAGTAGTGAGTACAATTTCTTTAAGAATGTTGTTATCCTTAAGTGTTAAGAAAAATCTAAAGTTCAAAACTTTTGATGTCAAAACTGCATTTCTCTATGGATATTTGGATGAAGAAATCTTCATGTATTTACCCGAAGGATATGAAGATAACAAAATATGTCGACTAAAGAAGGCACTTTATGGACTACGACAAGCACCTTCAAAGTGGAATAAAAGATTTGAAGCCTTTTTGAAAACAAAAGGACTGGTGAAATCAAAATTAGAAAATTGCATTTTCAAAAACCAAAATGGAAGTTTAATTTTGGCTTTATATGTTGATGATGGAATGTTGTTTGGAAGTAATGAAGAAGAAATGGACAATTTGTTGGAAGAACTGGCACAAGAATTTGAAATAAGAATAAGTAATAATCCTGAAATGTTTGTTGGCATGAATATCATGAATAAAGATGAGGGACTGATACTTTCTCAACATGACTATATAGAATGTGTTCTAAAAAAATACAACATGTTGGATGCAAAGCCGGTGACAACTCCAATTGTAGAAGGAGCTGTGAAAATTGATCCTATATTGGAAAACAAATCTGAAGGTAATTTTCCATATAGAGAAGCTGTTGGAAGTCTCCTATATTTAGCAAACAAAACCAGACCAGATGTTGCTTATGCAGTTGGTTATGAAAGTCGTTCGATGCATGAACCGACAAACCAGGATATACAAAATGTTAAAAGAACTATGAGATATTTGAAACAAACCAAAACTTTTGGACTTCACTATAGTAAACAAGATGAAGATATGGAACTTAATGCATATTGTGACTCAGACTTTGCTGGAGACATGAAAACAAGAAAAAGTACATCCGGATATACAATTTTGTTTGGTAAAGGACCAATAAGCTGGAGTTCAAGAAAACAACCAATTGTAGCCTTATCCACTACTGAGGCAGAATATATTGCTGCAGCTGAATGTGTGAAAGAACTCATTTATATAAAAGCACTAATTGAAGAACTTACAAATGAAACCATACTTGCTAAACTAAATATTGACAACCAAAGTGCAATGACTTTAATGAAGACAGGACAAATGAACAGAAAGACCAAACATATAGATGTTCGATATCATTTTTTGAAAGATCAGATAAGATAAAATGTTGATGTTCAGTTTTGCCCAACCCAAGACCAAGTTGCTGATATCCTAACCAAGCCTCTGCCAAAGGAAACTTTTGAAAAACACAGATCTTCACTGCTGCAGATGATGTTTTGATAGAGTAATTAAAACTCTAAAACATGAATTCAAGAAGGAGTGTTGAATATATGAATTCAATTTTAGACTTTAATATTTTATAAAATATTGTCACTGAATAATTATTTTAAATATTCTGTGGTATATCATCATTAATATTTGCATATTTATCACTCCTCACGATTCTTATATATTATTACTCGTAAATAAATTTTCAGATATAGTTTTGCATTTTATAAATAAACTATTTTCAATTACTAAAATCGTATGTATTAATTTCTAAAATAAAATAAAACCTAAAATCATTCTAACAAAGAGAGCTCCCCATGGGGGGGAGAACCTTTAATCTGTTCGTAAGTTTTGGAATCGTATGTTAGGATATTTGTTTCGAAGCATAGGGCCATAAGTTTAGTTACTTTCCTGACAGTGATCTGATCAACCTGATTTTCTTTCAAGAATTCTTCGGTGCTGCTTAGTATCAGCTGGTGTGGGAGACTTGGGTAAAGGGATTCTACGTTGAATGAGATCATGATCTTGTTTGGTTGAGGTTGGTGCTTGAGTATTTCTTCTATGAAGGTGGTGGTGTTGGAAATGGAGAACGAACTTGGAGAGAGGTGCTGTTGGGCAATGGTAAAAAGCCACTATGGGTCTTAAGGGGACATTTGGTTTATGTATTTTAGGGAGGCCATATATGAAGGCATCAGTTTGCATATTAGATAAGAAGTCTTTCAATTCTTCATTCGAAATATTATGTTCTTTATGCATTTTTCTGAGTTCTTTTTTGAAAGAAGAGTATGTTCGGATTTTTTCTTCTGTGGAAATGTGTTTTGCAACATCTTCGTACACATTTATTTTTAGCAAATCTTTATTGTCTTAATAAAGTCTGATACAGCCTTTTATTGTTTATTTTCGGAACGCCAAAAAGTGACAAAAACAAATCAAAAAGGGATGATGATAACCTGCGTCTTGCAGATTAACATTTTCATAGAAACATATATATATACATATTTATTGCTAGCTATATATCACCATCTTCTCTCTTCAAACACGAAATCTCACAGGCGGTCTCCTCGCTCTAGGTGGGTTCCGCCTTAGGACAGGACCCTCCTCTTTCAAGGCCTCGGGGTCCAGCGAGCGAAGAGGCTCCAATGACTCTCCATCGTCTGTATCACTCTGAACCTCTGAATCTTGATCCGACCGCTGGCTAGTTAGTCCTGGCGACAGCGACTCCATATAACCTCTGTCTCGTACAACCTCCGAGATTATGGCACTGGGACCTGCTCCTCTTGAGTGCTCGGGTTGACGCTCTCCATCTCCACTCTCATCTTCCTCACCATTCCTCCACCTTTTTCTAATTTGATCCCTGTGATAGGCCTTTACCTGTCCGTGGATCAAAATGGTGTAGACTCTAGTTCCCTTCTTGCCCACAATTTTTCCCGGGATCCATTTATCACCACCTCTAAAGTTTTTACACCACACTAAATCATCTATCTGGAATTCTTCCAATTGGGTTCGCCGATCATACTTCATTTGCCTGGCTTGCTGGTCCCTAACTCTAGATGTCAAGCTGGGATGTATCAACGATACTCTGGTTCGAAGCGCACGCCCAATAAAGAGCTCTGATGGAGTCTTTCCCGTTGTCACATGCGGGGTGCTTCGATATGCCAGAAGAACTTTTGATAAGGTGTCTTGAATGGTATCCCCAATTTTCCTTTTATTTTTATCCAGGGCAGTCTTAATTGTTCTAACCGCTCTTTCAGCCAAGCCATTACTTTGCGGGTGGTACGCCGGGATCAATGTTTGTTTAATTCCATTTCCTTCCAGAAAACCTTTCATTTCACTACCAGTAAACTGAGGTCCATTATCAGATACAAGTTCCTCCGGTAGACCATAGGAAGAAAAAAGTCGCCGTAGTTGCTCAATGGTTTTGCGTGTGGTGGTCTCTCTCATTGGGATGGCTTCAATCCACTTCGAATGACTATCTACTACTATTAATAAATTAATGTTTTCCTTATTTGCAAAATCAATGTGGATTCTTTGCCAAGGTCTGGTTGACCATCTCCAGGGTTGCCATTTTCCTTTATTTGGCCCATCCTGGGATTGCTGACAGCTTCTGCACTTATTTACCAAAAACTCGATTTGGGTATCTAGATTTGGCCACCAAAAATGTGATCTTGCTACAGCCTTCATTTTGTTCATACCGGAATGAGTCTCATGAAGACAGTTCAACATTTTTATTCTGAGAGATGGTGGAATGACAACTCTCATTCCCCAAACCAAACACTCCCCATCTACAGTTAGCTCAAGTTTCCTTTGAAAATAAGGTCTGAGGTGATCAGCCACCTTTTCAGGCCAGCCTTGCTGAGTATAAAATTTGGCCAATGAGAGCACTTCGTCTTTTTCAGTTTCCGTGGCAATTTCCTCTGCTGTGATCGGCAATTCTTCCACATAGGATAAAGCATAGACATTATTTAATCTTGGAATTTCTTCACAGCCCACAGGAAAACGTGACAGAAGATCTGCATTCCCATGGTCTTGAGTTCTTCGAAATTTAATATCGTAAGTATAAGCTGACAAAATAAGCGCCCAACGCTGCAATCTTGAAGTAGATAAGGTGGGGATTCCTGATCTTGAGCCCAAAATGGTCACCAATGGCTTATGGTCTGTAATAAGAAGAGTGCCGTTGATGCCAATATGTCCGATGTGCAGACTCTTTAAAACCTTGACTCTGAGAGATTTAGGGATTATTATGCGTAGTCCTTTGAATATTAAGCCTTCATGCAAAGAGATTTCTTCTCTGAAGGGCCAATATAATCTGCATTCAATTGGAACTCCAGACTTGTGTTCCGGCCATCCATTTATTAGAAGTGACTTTAGTTGCGATAGTTCTGGATCAGTTTCTGTTGCCGTCACCAGTTCATTATTTGTTAGGCCTTGTGGCATAGAAATACATAGAAGAATTTCTAGATGCTCGTTTTCAAATTTTTCTTTTTCAACACAATCTCTGCTTAATAAATCAGCTATAAACATATCTTTACCTCTAACATATTTTACCTTTAGATCATAGGGCTGTAGCTCTAATAATATTCTCTGCAAACGGAGCGACGATTTGCTCAAGCATTTCTTAAAAATGGTTTCGAGAGGCTTATGGTCAGTTTCTACCAAGATAGGTCCACCAAAAATGTATTCATGAAACTTTGGGCATCCAAATTTTATTGCTAAGGCCTCTTTTTCAATCTGGGGATAGTTGCGCTGGTAGTCAATTAGTGTTGCTGAAGCAAAGGCAATAGGACGGTTGTCCTGCATAAGTACCGCTCCAACCGCATGCGAACTAGCATCAACTGACATTGTCAGTGCCGCATTTGGATTAAAGAATTTCAAAGCAGGTGCCTTCTTTAATGCAATTTTAATTTCTTCTAGATCATTATCAAGGGAAGGGTCCCAGTTCCAAACAACATTTTTCTTAAGGAGCATCCTCATGTTGCTGGTCTTTTCCGATGCATTAGGTATGAAACTCTGCAAGTATTGTATCATACCAAGTAAGCGCTGAAGCTCCTTGCGATTTCTAGGACTCTGGATATCATTTATTGCTTTGACCTTCCGGGGTCTATTTGTATTCCTGCTTTTGATATCAAATGTCCCAAAAATTTAACTTGTTCTCTTTCGAAAAGACACATTTTTCGTTGTTTAATTTGATTCCAGTTGATTTAAGCAAAGAAAGAACCTCATAAGTTCTCTTTCTCAATGTATCCAGGTCAGGTGCATGGATCAGGATATCATCCATTGAGTTTTCTACTCCCTTTAGGTCACTTAGTAAATCAGTCATAATTTGTTGCATTATTTCTGGGGCAGTTTTAATACCAAAAGGTACCCGTAAGAATGAGTATCTTCCCCATGGTGTTGAAAAAGTTAAGTATGGTTGTGTTTCTTCATCAACTGGGAGTTGCCAAAATCTTTTCTTTAAATCCAGTTTGATGAAGTATTTGGACTTGTGCAAAGTGACTGCAATGTCCTCCAGTCGTTTGAGAGGAAACTCTCTTCCTAACAAAATCTTGTTTAAGTCTGAAGGATCAAGACATATCCTTATCTTTCCGTCCTTGCGAACTATCACCATATGACTGGAGATGGGAGTGGGGTGATTCACTTTTTTGATTATGCCCAATGCTTCCATTTCATCAAGTTCCTTCTTGACATTAGCTTTAATTGCAAACGGTATCTTGCGAGCAGGTTTAATGGGCAAATATTTTGGAATTTCTGAAAAGTCAGCTTTATATTTATAGTTCCTAATAAGCCCTATACCTTTAAACAATTCTTCAAATTCCATTTCTGGACAGACTTCATCAACCCTGTAGATCAAGCCTAACTGTGAGCAGGCATCTCTTCCCAGAATCGGAGCGATTCCTTTTTCTGATATTATAAATCTGAGAACTACTGCCTTTTACTTTTTATTGTGCAAGTAACATTTGTCTCGCCCATTACCCTTATTGATTCACCAGAGTAAGTTAATAACTTCCTTACTCCACTTGAATTAATTTTTAGTTTAAGTTTTTTAGAGAGTGTCAAAGGTATGACATTGCATTGAGCTCCAGTGTCCAATTTAAACTTATTGAGTTCCGTTTGTTGTTATTGGGTTCAGTTGGACAAATGGAAAGGGATGTAAGAAGTGACTTAGTAAAATTTCCTTACTAAAATATACAAGTGTGACGTTTCGGTAACAGCGTCGTTACCATCATAGGAATAGCGTGTGACATAGAGATAGACAAATATAGAACTTGAGCAGCTAAAGCCATATTTGGGAAGATAGAATATCAAATAATATATATAGGGTATAGAAAGCATTTTGAGGATTACATAGTGTCAGAGGCATGTCAGAAGCGTTCCCCAAGCCACCGTGGGTGAGAGGCGTAAGAAAGGGGGGTTGTTGACAGATTCGGACCGGGGTCCCTGTCGCTGGAATGTGCTAACGAGGCCTTCTGGTGTGTGAAATTCCAACCCTCCCCCCCTCCCAGGGGTATCAACGGTCCTTTGAAGAGAGAGAGATAATGGTGGGGGCCCCGGGTGTCAACTATCCTTTTGAAGAAAAGGATATCCTCAGGCCTTGGGGGAAAAGTGTGCCGTTATATGTAATTCAGATCTTGTGTGTAAACCACCTAGTATTATAGCCATTTTTAAAAAACAGGCCAACAGCAGCTTTTTGATTCACAATCAGGAGATGCCTTTTTCTTGATTTATCTACATGAATCAAGTACAATTTTATCTTTTTACTATTTCTTTCTTAATATATTTGTCTGATACTGATCTCTATTAAAATTATTCTTTGTCATTTGTGGCATATACTGTGAAACATCCATGAAATCATTATTAAATTAGATAATCTATAAAAGACACCTTCTGGAGATTTAGCAACCCACTGAAGACGCTGGGAACTATTTCAGAAAGGAAAATATAGCAATAGAACTCTATAATTTCTACAGATCAATTGTAAATAGAATCATACACAAAAGAGATAGTGAGGAAAGTTTTCGAAAAGATGTGTAAATAAATCCTTCTTTAAACAAAGGCTCACGTGTACTTGGGAAAAGGGAGGGAATTGCTGTATTATTCTTGTTCCTGCATTAAATTAGATAATCTATAAAATAATGGTCGGCTCTCCCATCAAAATAGACGCTGGAATTGAGCGCCGTCTATTGGCCGTCTCTACAAACTAGAGGTCTCGGGTCGGTGACAAGCAGAGCATTAACAATTAAGAAGCGCCCATATAACTTTAAAATCTCTGAGATCATCCAACAACAATAGAGGACGTCCAATGATATCCTGAATATAAGACCAAATAACATTTATATAGAAAAAAAAAGATGTTGAAAATATTATTTCAATTTTAAATATCAAGAAAGCATCAGGTCCAGATTTTATCAGGAATAATATGATCAAACATGCAGGTACACTTCTAATCCCGATTTTACAGCAGATGTTCAACAAATGCATTGAATTAGGTTACTATCCGGATATATGGAAAGACTCTACTGTAAAGATCATTCCAAAACCTAATAAAATAAGCTATGAAACAAGCAAAAGCTATAGACCTATATTATTGACATTAAACATTTCTAAAATATTTGAAGCAAAAAAAATTCAATAAATATTACGCAGAGAGCAATCTAATGAGTCCAAGGCAACATGGATTTTACTAAACATAAATCAACGAACAGTGCAAGGGTAGATATAATGGAAACCATATTGAAACCAGTGTTGGGCATTAAAAAATTATTTTTCAATTAAATTGAAGTGCAATTAACAATTAATTAATTGTTAATAAGAAAAGTGCAATTAACAATTAATTAATTGTTAATTGTATGAATACAATTAACAATTAATTAATTGTTAATTGTAAAAATACAATTAACAATTGATTAATTGTTAATTGTGAAAATTACAATTAACAATTAATCAATTGTTAATCTTTAATAAATCATTTTAATTAATATTTGCCCAACACTGCTCAATAGATATCCTGAGATAAAAACTGTTTTTATTAAATACAACACACCTTTACCATCGTCAGCTGCAGTTGAACGCTTTTTTTCTTTTGCGACAATGGCAAATCTGCCAAAGAGTCACAAATTGTCGGACAGCATGTTCGAGAAGAGAGTGGTACTGAAATGCAGTGTTGGGCATTAAAAATTTATTTTTCAATTAAATTGAAGTGCAATTAACAATTAATTAATTGTTAATTAGAAAAGTGCAATTAACGATTAATTAATTGTTAATTGTATGAATAAAATTAACAATTAATTAATTGTTAATTGTAAAAATACAATTAACAATTGATTAATTGTTAATTGTGAAAATTACAATTAACAATTAATCAATTGTTAATCTTTAATAAATCAATTTAATTAATATTTGCCCAACACTGATTGAAACACAGACAGGGAGAACAGACTTCTTTGATTACAGTGGATATGGCAGGCGCTTTCGACAACGCATGGTGGCCAGCAATTATTAGAAGACTCGATTTTGGTAGCATTCCCTCCAAATTGGTAAAATCATACAATCTTTTATTTAAACAGTGAAAGAAGGGCATATTCCTCATATGAAAATACAAATGCTACAAAAATCTCACTAAGGGATGCCCTCAAGGCGGCCCTAATAAAGTTGTTTTGCCGCTGTTGCTGTATTAGTGTATCACAGCAAAAGTAAAGTACACAACTCCATTCCATCGGAGCCGGTAGTTTTATGTTCCAATATAATTCATAATAATAATAAGATGTAGAGGTAGTACCATAAAACAAAAGAATGAAACATGTATGAGAGGACACAAAAAAATTATTCCTTATAAGTTACATACTAGATATTTATTCAAAAACAAACAAAGTTAGGGAACATTTCTATGCTGGCGGGATGTGCTATCTATATAGTGATCTAGATAGAGGTGACTTGAAGTTACAAATTTGCCTTTATAAGGGGGAGAGCCTAGATCTCTATCTACTCAAGCGAGACAAAATAAAGGTCTCATCAAAATACATTCCTTAGAGCCCTTTAGGGCCCATGTAAAAATTAAGTCAGTTCCTGCTCAAAAGAAAGACTAAGCCATAATGGCAAAGAGGCTTACCTTTTTCCGAAAGCGCCGGAGAAAGTCTGGTCTCCTCCCTTCCGAGTCTCGAGCCTGACTCCCGACTGCCGACCGCTGACTGACTTTTTTTTTAGCAAAGGAACTCTCTTTTATCCTTGCCTCTTTCCATTTTGATTCGCTGCTCGTGCTAAAGTTGTTTATTGGTTGGCATTTTCATTCGTCAAAAAAAAAAAAGCACGTGATCGTGACCACGCCTCCAATTTACCGTGTTGCCGAGAGAGAGAAAAAAAAAGGAAACATTGTATATATATAGATTGAGAAACAACTTAATTTCTTTAAGAAATTAAATAATATATAGTCCGAGTATCACTAAAATTATTGATTTAAATCTTTACATGATAAATTATTTTCTTTCTTTATTCTATTCCTAAATCCTTTTTTAAAAATACTAATTTAACTGGGGCTACTGTAGATATTCGACTTGTTGAGTTTATAATTTATTATAAATTTCCGGATATTAAATTCGATGCTGAAATTTAATAATTTCTTTTAGTCCCCTCTATCTAAATATTAAATGAGGGGCATATATATACATATGGTACAACAGCTTCCAGCAAGGATGTCTCTGGTGTCTTTTTTTTCCACCAGGCATCAGTTCTCAGCATGGATGTCTGACGTCTCCATCTCCACCAGGCATCAGCTTCCAGTATGGATGTCTGGTGTCTTCAAGTGGCTAGGTTTCTGGGCAAAAAGTGAGCTATAAGTCTATATGGGAGGGAAGCCATGTATCCAATTGATGTTGACACCATACATCTTCTGTTGGGGTATGATTACAAAACGTACCCCAACAATCCTCCCCCTGCCAAGTAATGAACAAATGCGTTTGTGCTACTCATTATTCATCTGCCTTTCATCAGTCACTATGAAAGCAGGCCCATTTCTAGCAAATGCATTTTCCATTACTAGGTAAAGCCCAGATGTACCGAAACCTATAACGAACATAAGGCTAATCAAAATGATGGTTTGCCATTCTAGATGTTTATTATTCCGAGCTTTAGTGGGCATTGTGCATCCTGGCAAAGGGGGGGTTTTATGTGTTATTTTTCTGTCAGCACACTGTTATCGACATAGGCCATGGGGGACAGTCATATCATATGTATGGAAGTAAGCAAGGTCATCTGTCTCACCATTCATGGGTATATATACCACCCTTCCACTTTCTTCTTTGGCCTTGAGGAGTAGGCCATCCTTGTGGTAAGTCTTATCACCCTTATCCTTGCCTCTTGAGGTGCTGGACCCATTGCTACCTTCTCTCTGCTAACAATACTGTTAGAAAATTTCCCTATTTCACATTATATATGGGGAAAAAAATTTTTTTTGGGCGCCAAGAAGTCGTTTAGAAATAACTGACTAGTCCAACTCCTAAAACATGCCAGCATCTTTATTTAAGTACCAATCAAGACATTCGTGTGGTATAGTTATATATCCAATCAAAGGAAAAGATACTTATAGTTAGCTGAAAGAAATATCTTGGTACATAATGATTAGCCTATGACATGATGACTTCTGCTAAAATAAAAAAATACAGAAAACAAAATTATGAAATAATTATTAAATAAGGCACGAAATATGTGATGATAAATGAATCATTCCATGTTAAATGATGAGTACAATATATATATGCATATCATGTAGATAGTGATTAAATATGTTTAGACATAAGTGATCAAAATCATCCCATGATAGATGACAAAAGAAAACTACTACAAAATTATATATGATGACAAAATATATACATATACAAATAAGGCAGATAAAAGAAAATAAGGATAAAATAGATCATACCTTGAGGGAAGATTAAGCCATGACAACATGTTAAAAAAAAAAAGGTCGCATCATGGTAGGTAAATATGATTAATATCATGAATATCAAAATTTAATATATGATAAATGGATAATATATGATTATAATATAATATATAACTTAAAAATAATAACATAATGAATAAGAAAATGTAAACATAATATATTCGTGCGCTGAAGGTTCAAGGTTTAGTATCTCAGTTAAGCTTTCAATCTTATCCAGTCTGGAGTCGCGAGTTGGTCACTGGGTAATATTCATCTATCCCCATCCTACTTGAGGGTGGGTTCTTGTTAGATTCCTCAAATTATAATACTCTCTCAACCCAGATGGGAACGTCATTTAGAATCTTGGTCAAATGGAACATAGCCCAGACCTCTATTAAACTACACAGTCCATTTAAATCTAGGGTGACAACCATATGAAGAAAGTTCTCTGTTTGACCGAGCAACTAATCAAATTCTCCTATCTTGTTTGCGACTCCGTTTACCTTGTCTCTGGGGTGTGTACAGTTCAGCTACCTCTCCCTTCCAAGAAATTCATATTACTTTCCTCTACTAGTATACTCCCTATCCATTGATCTGAATCCTATTAATCTACATCTCTTATCAATTTGAATTTTATCGATCTGAAATTTTGGTTCGTTTACAAATTTCTTCAGAATTCTACTCCCTGTATAACTGCACTTAATTCTACTGTCCTCATTACAACACTTCTAAAAACTTTTGACTCATTGGCTCGTTCTGGCGTCTCGTTCGTGGTTCTTATAGTTAACTAATACTTTAAAGTCTTATCCTAACATGGAACGAGTTTAAACTCGTTGAAGGTCCTATTAATTACTTATTCTGCCTCTCGAATCGGTCTTATGCTCGAATTCATTCCAACAAAACGTATGGCAGGGCGAATCCTTTATTAGAAGAAACTTCCGCTAGCTATGGGGGATCAAACTGGTACCAAAAAAAAATTCAATAGACGGAAACTACTTGGTCTAGAATAACTGGGCAATCTCTGCCTACATGCCAATCTTACAGGACCTCTCATATGAAACACCCTCGCTCCAGCCACGCTAAAAGCGTCGAAAACTACGGTGTCAGATCAGTTACTCAAGGTCGTGCCGTTTATGCCCCAGGCTATACGGCATGGCTAAAATAAATCCCCCATCCTGCATAAAATTCAATCTATACCTCTTCGCTTCCTCTTGCGAGGAGGAGATGAGTGGGCTTTCGGCTTGATCCTTGCCTCCCACTATCCCCAAGTCTGAGGGTCGGGATAGGGATCATTTATCCACAATCCTTAGAATTCAAGCTAACCTAAAAATAAAAGAAAATCAAAAGAAAATTATATCCCCTAACGAGGGACCTAACAAAAGGGAGCGAATATTTTCTGTCTAGATAGAGTTGTAGTTGTCCTGTTTGAGGCTTCTCGGTCCTAACAAAAATTAAAAGAAATAAAAAAAATCGATTCTATTAAAGTCCTTAACCCTATTCTAATGTATTTTGGGCTCATAATATAATAGTTTTTAACCTTTTCATCATTTATTCCACTTCGCATTCATACAAATAGAAAAACTCAGTCACTGTGGGCATTCATTCTAAAGTTAAAAGCTGCTATAGAAGCCAAAATACTCAATTATCATTCTCAATAACCCTTAACAATAATGAAACCTTCCAGGACAAAATGTGAAATCAAATAAAATAATAAAATTAAAACAAATTGGGAACTAAAGCCCTAGGTTACTCAAAAGAAAAATGCCTCTGTACACAAGCTCTATATATACTAATACATTATACTCACTAAATGATTGTTAACAACAATTGTTGACAAGTCTAAATAATCTGGAAGCTAACCTACCTTCAAAAAAAAAAAACCAGTGTAACTTCAAAACTGCCCTTGCCTTGACACTATGCGACTATTCACGACAGTTCTATATAGACACACACAAAATATAAGGGCGAATGAAGGACCATTAAACATGACACCTCATAAAAGCGGATTGAGTCATTCCCCTAGCCACCGTGGTTGAAGTCACTTTCTTCTTACTTCGTCGTGCGTCTGCCCCCTTTGCAGTAGTCTGACCTCAACACTCTATTGAAAGATGGATTTATAGGGTTTACGATCACTACCCAACACTAACATTCTCAAGTGCCTTCCAAGGCCTGATGGTAGACTTAAAATTTTGTTTCTTTATTCAAAATGTTTTTTTTTTATTTGCTTATCCCCAGTACACATGGTACAGGCCATGATAATCATGGTGGGTAGAGGTAGACGACTCCTTTTACTGTAAGTGCACCACATGTCTACACATGTGAAAAGCAGTTCGACTTGGTACTTACAAATGTGCCAGAGCCCCATTTGGTTACTTGCACTCGCTGGTGGGGTTGGACTTTTGCAAGAATCGGGGGTCATTGTAGCATTTTTTTTTAACAGAAAAAATTGCCCAATGCGGGAATCGAACCCGGGTTGTAGCGGTCGAAAACCAACGGTTTAGGCCATCCTTCCACCGACCCCCATTCAAAATGTTCATTTGTTAACAAGAAAGAAATGAGATCAACTCAGACAGCGAACACAACTCTTTATTGCCAGCTTGTTGTTGTTCTACACTGCAGCACGAGCGTTTTTGGAAATGGGAAAGAAGAACAACAAAATTAACAAAACATTCTTTATTAATAAACTCTATCCATCTGTAGATATAAAAGCATACAAAATACAAATATATATTTTTAATTAAAAAGGCATATATTGGATCAAAATATCATTTATTTTAGCAATATATGCCTTTTTAATTAAATATTTATTTATGAATTGCTCTATTTTCAAAATATATATATAAAAAAGTAGGGCTAAAAAAATAGAAAAAGATAAAATGTTGATATTTATAAAAATAAAAAGCAAAGATGTATCCCAACCCCTTACATGAGCATTTTAGGTGGCAGAGCGCCATCTAGTGGAACAAAAATCGACTAAACGTTGATCTAAGATTGTTCCAAAATATTTGGCCAACACATTTTCTTTATAAATCAAAAAAAGCCAACCACAAATGTAATACAATATAATGCGACTTATGATTGTAGAATGAAATTTGACAATTATACCGCAAATGTTTCTTTTGAATGAAAAATCTAAATTTATTTTAAGGAGAAATAATGATTATTTCTAACCTTAGGGATGAATTGTGAAGAGTAATGATGAAGGGAAAAATAAAGTGTCCAGGGATGGGAACCGTTTATTATTACTTTTCACAATTCATCCTTTCATACTTCATCCCTAAGGTTAGAAATAGTCATTATTTCTCCTTAAAATAAATTTTGAATTTTTCGTTCAAAAGAAACATTTGCGGTATAATTGTCAAACTTGGTTCTACAACCACATATGTGTTTCAGGCTGTTGGCCATTGTAGGCATGGCACAAGCTGTATCTCAACTACAAAAAATTTGGTCCAAGAGGTTTCCTGAGAAATCAAGAAATGGGTAGATAAGGCACAAAGAGTTAACTACACCTATCCCCCGATTTACACGGTAAATACATTCCTGAGAAAAAAGTGTAAATCGAAAATAATTTTTTTTTTTTAATTAGAAATACAGACACAGGGTGCGTGTGCAGCAAGTCAGCACATAAGCTCGGGATTCCTTGTGAGATGTGTACACAACGCATGTGTTCAATCACAGTAGCATTTAGTATAGTGCGATAAAAACAAAAAAAAAACTTATTTGGAAAACCGTGTAAAAGCGAAAACAAGTACCGTGTAAATCGGGGGATAGGTGTATTAAAAAGCAATGATTATTATTTTGTCTAAAGATGGTAAGAACGCTGTTACCGAAACGTCACACACTATTAAATTACTTGGATTTGGTCTTATCACCTTGTATCTATTAGAAAGTAACTACATCACTAAATCCTTAGGATTTAATGAACCAAGGTTTAAAAGGAAACCAAAACCAAGCCGTTACATTGGTTTCAAAATGTCGCACATATTCTTTAATTGCACCTATTGTTGCTCTCAAGCTTGACACCCTAATATGATTGAGTGATGATAAGAAAGAAGAAGAAGACCAATTGTTTATCTCAAGCTTGACACCCTAATATGATTGAGTGGAGATAAGAAAGAAGAAGAAGACCAATTGTTTATCTCAAGCTTTACACCCTAATATGATTGAGTGGAGATAAGAAAGAAGAAGAAGACCAATTGTTTATCTCAAGCTTTACACCCTAATATGATTGAGTGAAGATAAGAAAGAAGAAGACCAATTGTTTATCTCAAGCTTTACAAGCTTGACACCCTAATATGATTGAGTGGAGATAAGAAAGAAGAAGAAGACCAATTGTTTATCTCAAGCTTTACACCCTAATATGATTGAGTGGAGATAAGAAAGAAGAAGAAGACCAATTGTTTATCTCAAGCTTTACACCCTAATATGATTGAGTGGAGATAAGAAAGAAGTAGAAGACCAATTGTTTATCTCAAGCTTTACAAGCTTTACACCCTAATATGATTGAGTGGAGATAAGAAGTAAGGTAACAAGGCCACATCTGAGTAAATAAATTTTGCTGAATATTTTGGTAACACGGAATCCTCCTCAGTACTTTTGTCTATAAAGATGGTAACAATGCTGTTATCATAAAATGTCATACATTATTTATTTAGGCAAAATTAGGATTATAGAATATAAACACAAGGTAATAACACCAAATACAAATATATAGTGTGTGATGTTTTGTTAACAGCGTTGATAAGGCACAATTTGGATTATAGATCATAAACACAAGGTAATAAGATCAAATCACAAAATAAGACACACTATTTATTTATGGAATAACTCTAATCTTGATCAAATTGACATGAAATAAAGTAAATAGAGGAGCTTCTTGATACAATTTTATTAACGCTAGCTTTCGAACCTACAAGGTCCTTCATCTGGCATGGATAGCGATAAAACTCTATCCATGCCAGATGAAGGACCTTGTAGGTTCGAAAGCTAGCGTTAATAAAATTGTATCAAGAAGCTCCTCTATTTACTTTATTTCATGTCAACTATTTATTTATTTGGTCTTATTAGCTTTTACATTAGAACCTCCCTGTAAAGGACATCTAATTTCAGAGCCAGAGTGTCCTTTAGGGAGAAGTGTCCTCTTACTGGAGAGTTGCTAAATAGAAAAATGGTAATTTTGTAAATTAAAACTGTCCTTTATAGAGAGGTGTCTGATAAAGGGAGGTTCTACTGTATTATTTGTTTATTTGGATGCGATCTCTTGTTACCTTATGGATTTGGTCTTGTAACCTTCAATATAATTTCCAATTGTACCATTATACATTTATCATCATGATAAGGCACAATTTGGATAATAGATTATAATATACACAAGGTAATAAGACCAAATCCAAATAAATAAATAGTGTGTGACGTTTCGGTAACAGCGTTGTTACCATCTTCATCTTATCTGCTATCTTGTTTACACACTTGATAACAGTAACTATTTAAAACAAGCTGTGGTAAAATTTCTCATTGAGTGACTTTTGTCTGAAGATGGTAACAACGCTGTTACCGAAACGTCACCCACTATTTATTTATTTGGGGTTATTACCTTGTGTATATTTATCATTAGTTTTAGAGTGTTGTTGGTGGCCTTGGCTGAGAAACCAATGTGGAAATGGAATCAATCGCTGAGGACAGTTCTGGTGACTCATCGATATCTTCTCAGGAATCTTTTCAGCATCCTGCAACACCACAAACCTCATCATTACACCATCAGGAATTACAGTAATTCCGCCTTTGCCGGTCCCAAGCCCGGATGAAAAAGGAGGAGGGAGAGCAGTAAAACGCTCACTAAAAAACCTGGGCTCAGTTGGCCATGCTGATAGTACCCTGTAAGGACTCCTAATTCAGGGATACAAGATGAGCAGCGTTTGTACTCCATGTTAGGAGTGGCTGCACGTGGCGTCTGTTCCTCATGTCAGAGGAGGCCATTTCTTTTGGAGCTAAGTCAGCCTGCCACTGAGTAGTGTTCCCAGTCTTAATGACATTCTACTTCACCCAGTTTGGAGCTAAGTCAGCCTGCCACTGAGTAGTGCTCCCAGTCTTAATGACATTCTACCTCACCCAGTGTGGAGATAAGTCAGCCTGCCACTGAGTAGTGCTCCCAGTGTTAATGACATTCTACCTCACCCAGTGTGGAGATAAGTCAGCCTGCCACTGAGTAGTGCTCCCAGTCTTAATGACATTCTACCTCACCCAGTGTGGAGATAAGTCAGCCTGCCACTGAGTAGTGCTCCCAGTCTTAATGACATTCTACCTCACCCAGTGTGGAGATAAGTCAGCCTGCCAGTGAGTAGTGCTCCCAGTCTTAATGACATTCTACCTCACCCAGTGTGGAGCTAAGTCTGCCTGCCACTGAGTAGTGCTCCCAGTCTTAATGACATTCTACCTCACCCAGTGTGGAGATAAGTCAGCCTGCCACTGAGTAGTGCTCCCAGTCTTAATGACATTCTACCTCACCCAGTGTGGAGCTAAGTCAGCCTGCCACTCAGTAGTGCTCCCAGTCTTAATGACATTCTACCTCACCCAGTGTGGAGCTAAGTCAGCCTGCCACTGAGTAGTGCTCCCAGTCTTAATGACATTCTACCTCACCCAGTGTGGAGATAAGTCAGCCTGCCACTGAGTAGTGCTCCCAGTCTTAATGACATTCTACCTCACCCAGTGTGGAGCTAAGTCAGCCTGCCACTCAGTAGTGCTCCCAGTCTTAATGACATTCTACCTCACCCAGTGTGGAGATAAGTCAGCCTGCCACTGAGTAGTGCTCCCAGTCTTAAGGACATTCTACCTCACCCAGTGTGGAGATAAGTCAGCCTGCCACTGAGTAGTGCTCCCAGTCTTAATGACATTCTACCTCACCCAGTGTGGAGCTAAGTCAGCCTGCCACTGAGTAGTGCTCCCAGTCTCAATGACATTCTACCTCACCCAGTGTGGAGCTAAGTCAGCCTGCCACTGAGTAGTGCTCCCAGTCTCAATGACATTCTACCTCACCCAGTGTGGAGATAAGTCAGCCTGCCACTGAGTAGTGCTCCCAGTCTTAATGACATTCTACCTCACCCAGTGTGGAGATAAGTCAGCCTGGCACTGAGTAGTGCTCCCAGTCTTAATGACATTCTACCTCACCCAGTGTGGAGATAAGTCAGCCTGCCACTGAGTAGTGCTCCCAGTGTTAATGGCATTCTACCTCACCCAGTGTGGAGATAAGTCAGCCTGCCACTGAGTAGTGCTCCCAGTCTTAATGACATTCTACCTCACCCAGTGTGGAGATAAGTCAGCCTGCCACTGAGTAGTGCTCCCAGTCTTAATGACATTCTACCTCACCCAGTGTGGAGATAAGTCAGCCTGCCACTGAGTAGTGCTCCCAGTCTTAATGACATTCTACCTCACCCAGTGTGGAGCTAAGTCAGCCTGCCACTCAGTAGTGCTCCCAGTCTTAATGACATTCTACCTCACCCAGTGTGGAGATAAGTCAGCCTGCCACTGAGTAGTGCTCCCAGTCTTAAGGACATTCTACCTCACCCAGTGTGGAGATAAGTCAGCCTGCCACTGAGTAGTGCTCCCAGTCTTAATGACATTCTACCTCACCCAGTGTGGAGCTAAGTCAGCCTGCCACTGAGTAGTGCTCCCAGTCTCAATGACATTCTACCTCACCCAGTGTGGAGCTAAGTCAGCCTGCCACTGAGTAGTGCTCCCAGTCTCAATGACATTCTACCTCACCCAGTGTGGAGATAAGTCAGCCTGCCACTGAGTAGTGCTCCCAGTCTTAATGACATTCTACCTCACCCAGTGTGGAGATAAGTCAGCCTGGCACTGAGTAGTGCTCCCAGTCTTAATGACATTCTACCTCACCCAGTGTGGAGATAAGTCAGCCTGCCACTGAGTAGTGCTCCCAGTGTTAATGGCATTCTACCTCACCCAGTGTGGAGATAAGTCAGCCTGCCACTGAGTAGTGCTCCCAGTCTTAATGACATTCTACCTCACCCAGTGTGGAGATAAGTCAGCCTGCCACTGAGTAGTGCTCCCAGTCTTAATGACATTCTACCTCACCCAGTGTGGAGATAAGTCAGCCTGCCACTGAGTAGTGCTCCCAGTCTTAATGACATTCTACCTCACCCAGTGTGGAGCTAAGTCAGCCTGCCACTCAGTAGTGCTCCCAGTCTTAATGACATTCTACCTCACCCAGTGTGGAGATAAGTCAGCTTGCCACTGAGTAGTGCTCCCAGTCTTAATGACATTCTACCTCACCCAGTGTGGAGATAAGTCAGCCTGCCACTGAGTAGTGCTCCCAGTCTTAATGACATTCTACCTCACCCAGTGTGGAGATAAGTCAGCCTGCCACTGAGTAGTGCTCCCAGTCTTAATGACATTCTACCTCATCCAGTGTGGAGATAAGTCAGCCTGCCACTGAGTAGTGCTCCCAGTCTTAATGACATTCTACCTCACCCAGTGTGGAGATAAGTCAGCCTGCCACTGAGTAGTGCTCCCAGTCTTAATGACATTCTACCTCACCCAGTGTGGAGCTAAGTCAGCCTGCCACTCAGTAGTGCTCCCAGTCTTAATGACATTCTACCTCACCCAGTGTGGAGATAAGTCAGCTTGCCACTGAGTAGTGCTCCCAGTCTTAATGACATTCTACCTCACCCAGTGTGGAGCTAAGTCAGCCTGCCACTGAGTAGTGCTCCCAGTCTTAATGACATTCTACCTAACCCAGTGTGGAGATAAGTCAGCTGCCACTGAGTAGTGCTCCCAGTCTTAATGACATTCTACCTCACCCAGTGTGGAGCTAAGTCGGCCTGCCACTGAGTAGTGCTCCCAGTCTTAATGGCAAAGTCATTCTACTTCACCCAGTCATGTCAAACAGACACCATCAAGGGTCTTGATACCCTGATATGGTTAAGTGGAGATAAGAAAGAAGAGATAACAGATGGCGGGCTAATGCATCATAAAACAGTTTCAGTTTGCTGAGGAAAGGATTGTCTGAAAGCTACACAATTAATAAAAAGTATTTGCGGCTTCTTATATCTTTTTTTTTATTTATTTATCGAATTCCGCAAACCGTGATAATGAATAAGGTAATAAGACCAAATCCAAATAAATAAATAGTTGCATGATGTTTTGGTAACAACACTGGTACTGAAACATCACATAGTATTTATTTGGACTTATTACCTTGTGTGAAACCTTCAATAATATTGTCACACGTCAGAGAGAGAAGGCAGGTATTCCAAAAGTTTAAGTTGAAAATAATTTAATAACAAAATCTATAGAATGTGTAATATACCTTATAATAATGTACTCATAAAATAAAAGGATTTAAAAGCACGAATGTTTCTTTTATAAATAAAACACCTTCTACTGTCCTTACTGCGATGAAAAAATATATTGGGAGGGCTTGGCTCATCAGTGGTGAACCCTCCCAGCGGTTTCGCCAATTTAATCCACCAGACCGCTTCTCAGAGCTCTAATACTGTATTGGATCATTCTGCTTTTATATGCTACACTGAAGATTGGCGAAACCGCTAGGAGGGTTCACCACTAATGAGCCAAGCCCTCCCAATATATTTTTTCATCGCAGTAAGGACAGTAGAAGTTCGTTTTATGTATAAAAGAAACATTCGCGCTTTTAAATCCTTTTATTTTATATGTATAGATGGCGCGTTATTGCTTTGTGTTAATAATGTACTCTGTTAATTAATTTATTCTTGATTATTTGGATTTGGCAGAACTGTAATAATTGTTGTTATAAATATATACAAAAAGTGTATATATAACATTTGAAAGATATATAATTAAAATTTATTTCTTAATTTGGTAAAGTATATTTATATATTTAATTGAAGGAACTTCACAGAATGCAAAACGTAATAATAATTTTACAAGTGTGATACGGCACAATTTGGATTATAGATTATAGCTACAATAAAATAAGACTTAGTCAAAATAAATTAATATCGTGTGACATTTCGGTAACAGCATTGTTACCATGGTATACATCATGATGGTAACAATCCTGTTACTGAAACGTGACACACTATTAAATTATTTGGATTAGGTCTTATTTTCTTGTATAAATTTTAAAAGAGATAATCTACAAGAAAGGTAAGTGACGTAGCCAAATATTTCAGTTGATAAACATCTTGTAGTGACAACCATCTTTTTTTTTTGCTTATCCCTGGTACACGTGGTACAGGCCATGATAATCATGGTGGGTAGTTATAGGCGATTGCTTTTACTGTAAGTGCACCACATATCTACACATGTGAAAATCAGTTCGACTTTGCACTTACAAATGTTCCAGAGCGCCGTTTGGTTACTTGCACTGGCTGGTGGGTTGGACTTTTGCAAGAATCAGAAACCATTGGAGCATTTTTTTTTAATCATAAAAAAGTGCCCAATGCGGGAATCAAACCCCGGTCATAGTGGTCGAAAACCAACGGTTTAGACCATCCTTCCACCGACCCCCATCATGACTGGGTGAAGTAGAATGCCTTTGTCATTAAGACTGGGAGCACTACTCAGTGGCAGGCTGACTTAGCTTCAAAAGAAATGGCCGCCTCTGACATGAGGAACAGACGCCATGTGCAGCCGCTCCTAACATGGAGTATGAATTAGATAATAAAAAGACATATTACAATGCACTAGCGCACCATCTATTATCAAATCACAAAACTATTTTAGACGCGTAATATTCTTTTAAAAATAAAACAATTTCTACTGCCCTTACTGCAATGGAAAAATTATAGGGAGGGCCTGGCTCATCAGTGGTGAACCCTCCCAGCGGTTTCGCCAGTTTAATCTACCATACCGCTGTTATATTGCATTTTTGGAACTTCCTTTTATAGTGATACTGTTGCTTGACTCTTCGAATGGGTATTTTAGAAGAACTATGGACATAAGCTTTTAGGACAGCAGAATTACATATAATTATAAATATATAATATGCTTCGAGCAATCGCTCTTCCGCAAATATCGATTTGTGTCTTTTATTCGAACAATTATATTACGATGCACTAGCGCGCCATCTATTATCAAATTACAAAACTATATATTTAAAATTTATATATTTATAATTATATGTAACTAGCCGAATGACCCGGGCAACGCCCGTGTTTTACCCGACTGTAGATGTTACAACGGTGATCCTTAGGTCACTGGTTCAAATCCGGCTCGAGGGAGCCGGCGAGCACGTGACCTCCCTGTGCGCGCGCATCCGTGACAGAGGCCGATGAGGAAAGACGGTCGTGACTATATATGTAGTATATTTTGAACTAGATAGATCACAACCTCCTTCTGATAATTATTATAACCCCATATCTATATAAAAATATGTATCAATCTTATAACAATGGATATGACAAATAAAACAAAGAGGTAAAGGTAGTCCAGACGACGACAAAGACCAGACGAACAGGTTGTTATGATAATGAGCTCAATTACCCCGTCAACAGGTGGCCAGACGTAATAAACAACCCGGCGCCTGATAGGTGGCGTGATTTTATGGGAGCCAATCAGAACTCGCCGCCATCTGCGAGCGTCTCATATAAAAGCCCCCCAAGATTGGGACAAAGGGAGTTGTTTAGTTGTTTTCAGAGCGACGCCGTCATACGGTCGGGTCTCTCACCCCTATCCGCGATGTAGGGCATCCGTGACGCCCATGGTCCAACTATCTTCGTCCGTGGTCTACCTCTACCTTCTTGGAGTTACCATCTAGACCTGCCTCTGTCTCTTGCTGTCCCAGTGCGGAAATCCCATCACTTACCCACGACCACGACTGCCCAGTACATTCCACATCGGGATTACTACAGAATCCGTTAAAGTCGACAGGATAACTGAGGACAGCAGCATGCAGAGGATGACGGAGGTCAGAGACGACTACGTCGCGGGTGCCCTCACCAACATGCAACACCACTGCGAAGACCTAATAAGCCGCCTAAAAGACGCCATGCGAGGACTAGCTGCACCTCGCATCGAGAAGGTCATCATCACCCCCATCGACATCTCCTGCGCCACGAACATCTTCCCCCAGCGGCTCGAACAGACAGACAAGATTCATCGAGAAATCCTGGCATTGCCCCTCCAACCAGCATCGACGATGTCCCGTGGTAACCACCGCAAAAAGATCACCAAGCCTCATCGCAGCCCACTCCACAAGACCCATTCAAGACATCCATCTGGTAGGAGAATTTTCTCTACAGAACTATTTAATGTAACACTATCTCCGTTAGCTCTGAATTAATTATTCGATACCATTTTAATAGCAATAACATTATTATTATAAATCCATCAAGTTTATTATTTTACCATTTTTATAGCACTTAAATTCAAATATTAAATCTTGTACACCCTCATTTATCAATTTTTACTTTATTTTAAGCAACTTTTAAATTTCAATTCATTAATTTCAATTTTACATTTAGAAAATCATATTATATTTTAATTACTCGAATCATATTTTCTAAACTTATTTGTGTGTTTTTTTTAATACCTTATTTGTGGCCATAGTATTAATAATTAAATTTATTACGCTCTTTATTTTACTTAACCTATTACTATTTCAATTGATATTTCTCAATATTTAAAAGTTTTTTAAAAACTAGTCCTAGATTTGTATTTTTATAAATATCAATTTTAAATTATCTCCTCTCAAAATGTGCCTCCCATTTTTCCCACAATTACAAATACAACTATAATGTAACAGGCGAAAACTAAATAACATACCATAAAATTTCCATATCCCATTGCATTTCATTCCTGCCTGTGTTAAATTGTTATTTACGTATTAAATATATTTTTATTTCGCACTTCTACGTTGTTCACATCAATTTTAATTCCTCTCGCATATCCCATATCCCATTAACACATTTCGCATAATCATAACACATTTATTTATACAATAGTTAATTAATTAATTCTTTTATAGCCTACCTTTTCCCAATTATTCACACCCACGATTTCAATATTACAGATTAAATTTAATATCCTTCTAACAGCGGAACCTGCCAGATTAAAACGGATAGGAAAATTATATAAAATCACTTTTTTAGCACATTTTTTAAAATAATGTTATAGGATAGTTTATCGTTTTGTCAACTCCGTTTAAAAATTAAGTCCCCATCATCTCTAAATCGATCCTGTACATGAGACCAAAAGAGACGCCATCTTGGCCGTCTAAAAGGACAATTAAATCCCCAAAATGGCGTCCAGCGCCACGACACTATTCCAAACTTCATCCCAACGACAGCTCAAGGACGCACTGAACTCCCCCTAATTTTTGTTCTACTTCGTCTTTCCTTCCCTACTTCTAAAGGGGTGGAATGACCTTTGTATCCATCATTAGCAGAGATATTCCTTCCTTCTTCAACACTCTTGCCTATCAATCATTCAATTATAGGGCCACATTACCTCCCCTGTCTGATCTAATGTTGATTATGAAAAGTCTTGGCAGTTCGGTCAATGAAAACAATACCTCACTTACACAGGCACGTATTGCATTGCCGAACACCATTACAAAATTCAACTCCGACTTCCCCTCTTTTTACCACTGCGTCACTCTAAACCTTCAGATATCCATTATAAGTTTATTTGTAACATTTTACTACTTTTGATAAGTTCGTTCTCCTTTTTCTCTCTCTCACCATGTGAGACGTCTCTGAAATTATAATTAAGAAAAGATTAAAAAACAAATCATAATGGCATTTCAATTTACTTACTACTTTTGACTTTTCCAAACATCGTCTAATTTGCGTTTATAAGCATTGCATCACGTGGGGAACACACTAAACTAAATACTTACTATATTTTAAAATATTATTCATTTATATTTTTACGATCCTTGATGTGTGCCATTTTATATTTTAGAATCAATCCATATATCTTAGGATATTTCTTTTACATTAAGATATTTCTTTTCCATATTCTCCCATTACCTACCTCTCCTTCGATCTTCACGCCTTTTGCCCATCTGATCTAATGCTACTTACAGAACATCTTGAGATTGCTGAACCATGAAAACAATACTTCGCTTCTTAGCTCGTATTGCAGGGCAGGACTCCTGAGATGTCCTTTGCAGAAACCAATTCAGACCTTCTTCCTTTATTCCTCACTGCGTCACTACCTATCGTAAACCTTTTGCTTAAGTCAATTTTCTTTTATATTTTATTTTACTCTTATTATCTCTACTTCTCCTCCTTCCTGTATTACATCCCTGAAACTATGTTGTAAATACTCATGGCACCTTAAGTAACAAAAAACTGTAACTAGTATACCAACTTTCCCAAATATTTACTTTCGCTATTGTGTGTGTTTACTTTAAATTTATCCTTCCTATGTACTCCTTCTATATATTTTTTGTAGTTTTATAATATTATATCAGTGTGTCACCACTACTCCCCTTTATCTTTATTTTTATCCTAGTAACTAATTTGTGCCCCAAATTATTTCCCATTTAATAGGTTTGCTAGCTTTTCTCTCATTTATTTGTAAATAGACTTACAGTTTTATTAGTTTTGTGGTGTTGGACTTTGTTTTTTTTTAACTTACAGATGTAGATGAAACATTTCACTATTAATCGATAATACCATTTTGTTTATTAACCATCAACATTAATGCCATCAAATACCAATCAACCCTTTATATATTATTACCTTTAATATATTTATTTTCTTTTTTTTCATCATGTTTAGACTTAGAATTTTACAACTTCAACTATTTCAGACACCATTTAAAAAAAAAAAAAAACCTACACCTAACAATATTTATAATATTTCTTAAACATATAAAACATTTATCATTTTATTTTTCTTAATAGATTTTCAAAATGTTATTTTTGACGCTTCCCTTACAACCTCTAACTCTATCCCATGAACCTTTCCTCCCAACTTTTTACATCCATCAAGAGATTATTGTTCGTCAGTCATTTTTTATTTTTTTTATTGATTAAACTAACTAGAAGACCCTTCCTCGCTGTACATTTCCCAACAGTGAGCTCAGGAGACCCAGTTAGGTTTTATTTTTTTTCTCTCATCGTCCGGCTCATCATTTTTTCATCTTTCAACTTTTTTTCACCACACAAGCCGGACACAATTAAAAATGACAGCAATAAATCTCTTACTCCCACCTTTCCTTTTCCGCATCCTTCAAACCTCCAACCTTCCAAGGGATTCCAGTTCGCCGAACATTTTTGTTTTTTTTTTCATTGATTAATCCGACTGGAACAATCCTTCCTCACTATACCATTCCCGATAATGAGTTCAGGATATCCAGCGCGATCTTTTTATTTTTTTTCTCATCGCTCGACTCATCATATCAATTCACCATTTTTTCAACTTTTCACTTTTTTTTCTCATAATTCAACCGGGCACAATCATTATGAACAACAGGGATCCCTCTTACCTCTACCTCTCCCTTTTACCTCCATCAATCTTCCCACCTCTTTTCACTGTCTGAGCTAATGATGCAGACGGAATATCTTGAGCCTTCTGTTAATGAAAACAATGCCTCACTCAAACAAGTTCGCATTGCATTGCAGAATGTTTGGGATGCTACTTTGCAGAAACATGCTCAGATTTCAACCTTAGCGTCACATTATACGTTCAGTCAATAACCTAACTTCAATATTTTTGCCTTTCATCTTTTATGCAATAAGATATTATTTTCCTTGTACGATTCATTTTACCATATTTACCATTTTGTATTATATACTTTCTCTTAATCTTTTATCATTCATTTTGTGCATTTTTTTTTTATAACCTTGATTTTTATTTCATTGATACATCACCATTACAACTTTTTTCTCTTTTTTAACTTGTAGCTTAATAATAATTTTAACTAATTTGTATACAAATTATTTTATTTTTTATAATAGGTTTGTTAGGTTATCATTCATTACATGTCATTCCCCCAACCAAACCTTCATAACCGGGGACACATTCTGTAGTATATTTTGAACTAGATAGATCACAACCTCCTTCTGATAATTATTATAACCCCATATCTATAAAAAAATATGTATCAATCTTATAACAATAGATATGACAAATAAAACAAAGAGGTAAAGGTAGTCCAGAAGACGACAAAGACCAGACGAACAGGTGTTTATGATAATGAGTTCAATTACCCCGTCAACAGGTGGCCAGACGTAATAAACAACCCGGCGCCTGACAGGTGGCGTGATTTTATGGGAGCCAATCAGAACTCGCCGCCATCTGCGAGCGTCTCATATAAAAGCCCCCCAAGATTGGGACAAAGGGAGTTGTTTAGTTGTTTTCAGAGCGACGCCGTCATACGGTCGGGTCTCTCACCCCTATCCGCGATGTAGGGCATCCGTGACGCCCATGGTCCGACTATCTTCGTCCGTGGTCTACCTCTACCTTCTTTGAGTTACCATCTAGACCTGCCTCTGTCTCTTGCTGTCCCAGTGCGGAAATCCCATCACTCACCCACGACCACGACTGCCCAGTACATTCCACATCGGGATTACTACATATATATATAATATAATATATGTATGAGTACATTTTGTGTAGAAATAGGATTAGTTGACTTTATAAGGTAAACTTATTCATACAGTTTGTATCCCTCGATAGCTCAGTTGGTAGAGCGGAGGACTGTAGATGTTACAACGGTGATCCTTTGGTCGCTGGTTCAAATCCGGCCCGAGGGAGTTTTTTTTTTAATTTTTATTGGCTGCCGGCGAGCACGTGACCTCCCTGTGCGCGCGCATCCGTGACAGAGGCCGATGAGGAAAGACGGTCGTGACTATATATAGGGATTCTGTTGTCCTAAAAAAGCTTATGTCCATAGTTCATCTAAAATACCCATTCGAAGAGTCAAGCATCAGTATCACTATAAAAGGAAGTTCCAAAAATGCAATATAACAGCGGTATGGTAGATTAAACTGGCAAAACCGCTGGGAGGGTTCACCACTGATGAGCCAGGCCCTCCCTATAATTTTTCCATTGCAGTAAGGGCAGTAGAAATTGTTTTATTTTAAAAAGAATATTACGCGTCTAAAATAGTTTTGTAATTTGATAAAAAGACATATATTGGATTGAATAAAAGATTGATTTGCCAATATTTTGGCTGGCTGAATGCCAACCTTTATCGAGGCATTACAATTTTGTATACACAAACTCAGTACCACATATATAACACTATGTATGTATAAACACAAGGTAATAACACCAAATCCAAATAAATAAATTGTGTGTGATGTTTCTGTAACAGCGTTGTTACCATCTTCAGACAAAAGTACTGAATTGTGCCTTATCACTATGTATGTATGTATGTATATTAACAAAAATGTAATGCCTCGATAAAGGTTGGCGTTCAGATAGCCAAAATATTGGCAAATAAATCTTTTATTCAATCCAATATATTTATTATCTAATGATTTAAGTATGGATTGCTCTATTTTCAGAATGAAGTGTGATTGGGTGGAGATAAGAAAGAAGATCTTGTAGTTCTAATCTATAATACAAATTATCAAATAGCCATAGACACAAGGTAATAACACCAAATCCAAATAAATAAATAGTGTGTGACGTTTCGGTAACAGTGTTGTTACCATCTTCAAAGTACTGAAAGATCACACACTATTTATTTATTTGGATTTGGTGTTATTACCTTGTGTTTATAATCTATAATCCAAATTGTGCCTTATCATAACTAGCCATAGTAAAATTTTACTTTTACCCCATTTTTTATATACAGTAGAACTACCTCCCTGTAAAGGACAACACTTAATTGCAGAGCCAGTGTCCTTTAGGAAGTGGTGTCCTCTTACCGAAGAATTACTTCTTCTTCTTTCTTATCTCCACACTGGGTGAAGTAGAATGTGTCTGCCTTTGTCATTAAGACTGGGAGCACTACTCAGTGGCAGGCCAACTTAGATCCAAAAGAAATGGCCGCCTCTGACATGAGGAACAGATGCCATGTGCAGCCACTCCTAACATGGAGTACAAACGCTGCTCATCCTGTATTTGTGGATTAGGAGCCCTTACAGGGTACTATCAGCCGGGCCAGCTGAGCCCAGGTTTTTTAGTAAGCTTGTTACTGCTCCCCCTCCTTTTTCATCCGGGCTTGGGACCGGCAAGGGCGGAGTTTGAAGAATTACTAAATAGTAAAAATGGTAATTTTGTAAACAAAAACTGTCCTTTGTGGAAAAGTGTCCACTAAAGGGAAGTTCTGTTGTAGTTGGACTTTAGTAAAATAATTTTTTTGAAAAATAGATACTTACCTTAAAGGTTTAATTTCACGATATATAAACTCAGGTGTTTTGACAACAATTTCTGTTTTGTCTTCAGGCCTCTGTAGGTCTGTGATGGTGAAGCACAGAAGTCTAGGGGAGTTCTCCAAGCTGATAAAGTCAAAGACTTTGGTTGTATTGTCAGGGTATGATCGCGAACTGTATTCACACTGGCATTTCACCTTTACATCTTGGAAACTTCTAAAATCTCTTAATTTAAAAGTAACAGAAATTGAATTACAAACATGCAAAGATGCATGCACAGTACAATGTAAGTTATTATTGATTTCAAACTTTTCCTCAGATGGAAAATTTTGTAAAAGATTTTTAAATTTTTTCTTAGATGCTTCATAGTTTTGTATTTCTGAAGGCATTATTGGTGCTTTTAGACAAGCTCTCATATTGCCGTCTGCAATGGCGATTTGCATAGGTTCAATATGCAATGTTTCCATGGTGCTTTTCAAATTGCTCATTAAATCAGCAAAAGATAGAGGTAATTGGATATCCTTGCTCAAACATTTAACAAGTACACCAGACTGAAGATGCTCGAGCTCAAATGATTCATTGTAAGGTACAGTGGCATAACATCTTGAAAAGTTACTTGCAGTTACTTCTTCCATTTCAGCTAGATGTCTTGAAAAAATTTTTCTGCAAATATCTAAAATAATCCAACAATGACCAGGTTCATTTTTAAGAATTCTTTGTAAGATATCTTCAGCGCAAATTGAATTGGTCTGATCTGTGCTATCTGTTCCCATTAGGTAGTTATGATTGGAACTGTCCATGAATCCGTGGCCTCCAAAGAAAAAAACAACATGCGTTCCTGGATCGACGTATTTTTTTGTGAAATGATCAATGTAATGGTTCATTTGTCTTGTTGTCAAATCTCTAAAAGTCATTACCATATAGCCCATGTTCTCTAACAATGTACCAAGTTCAATAATTTCTGAAACAGCCTTCAAACAAAAATTATTATGCGATGTTTGGATACCAAAAAGCAAAGCATATTTATCTTTTGCCAATGAGGAAGGGTCAAGTTGTTGTCTAAAACCATTGATCAAATTTTTCAAAGAATCATTATCTATTGCCAAAAAAGAATCAAGAGTAACAATGATTTGTTTGGTAAAAGTGAATTTGCTATTTTGACAAAGATTTATTAACTCATCTTCATTAGGAAATCTTGGTAGTTTTAATTGATCTTTTATTTTTTTCAAAAGTTGTTTCCATCGATCATTTTCTTGCCAAAAATTTTCTTGCATACTAATGAAATTTCCATCATCAATAATAAATTTTTCCATGATCAAATTGTATCTGTACTTATTGGTAACAATATATAGAATCTAAATAATAATTATAAACAGAAGAGAAACAGTATGAATATATATCTAATACGTATTTTGGGTGCTTTTTATATTGTACCTATGTGTTACTTTTCGTAGTTTTCTAATAGAAAAAATATATTCGTTGTTTTACATTTAAGCTTTGCATTTTTTTACAAATATTTGCTTTAAAATAAAGTAATTTTAACTAAATGTGTATTTAAACATGATATTTTTAATACGATTTACTTAGTCGATAACATTTTAAAGGTAAAAGGCAAAGGAAAAATTCGCGTATACACTCAAGTTTCACTTTGTTTGTTGTTATTATTTTTAATATGATATTTATTGTCATTCACAAATTTACAAACTATAGGTTTTTAACTTTTAATTATGCCATTTAAAAATATATTGAGATTTAAATATATATTTTATTGAGATACCTTCATTTTTATTTAGACATTTTCAAATTTTATTTAGACACATGGACTTTTTTATAGAATCTATATTTAAGAGCACTTTGGAACAACTAAAAATTATTGAAAATAGTATTTATTATTCTAAAAAGAGCTTTTGAAATGAGAAAAGCGATGTTTGACATCATTTTAAAACATTATGACAATCGTTTTCTGTAATATGAGGAATTCCGTTTTCAATATGAGCAGTGGAAGAAATTGTAACAGTTAGGACACCTCGTGACCATAATATGCCAAAATAACCTAGAACCTGTTAGATCGGGTTTTTGTTCTAATGGATGTATCTATTTTTGACCATTAGATGATATACTAAATTCATAAAGAAAAAATTATTTTCTTTTAAAATTTCACCATGGCTATTACTCAAACATTGATCTATACAAGTCTCAACCTCGTTATTGTGACATAGTACCAAAGGGACAAGCCTCAAAATGAGCTAACCAAGAAATTTTACCCACAAAAGAATGATAAAATTTTGACCTTTTGGTTTGGTGTGAGGTAAAATAAAGGAAATACAAATGATAGAATTAAAATACATATTAAATTTATTGCAATTAAATACTGGATGTAATATAAAACAAAGACAAATTTATATGCAAGACACTGTAATTTCCATTAAAGGACATTTCTTCAATTCCTTATACTATTAGAATTAAAAAAATAAAAATTTCTATTCACTATATATATTATATAGTAGGGTTTACCACAAAATTTTACCTATTAAAAACTATTATATTCATTTACAACCGAACCTCTTTAGGCCCACACATAAAAAAAAAATATTTAGACTTACCATTGACTTTCTCTACATACCATCCCCAAATTCGTTTTGTCAACCCCATCGCCTCCCGTCAGTTCGCGTGCTCTTTCGTAACTGTCCCCAATTTTTAAAAGTGGCGCCCTCCCAAAAAAAATTATCATCTTCTTACAGAGTAAGAAGAAAAATTAATTTAATCCCCCAGAGTATATTTAAAAAATAAAAAGTAAAATATTATTCCCTTTTTTAGGAAAAGAAAATTTGAATTAATAATAAAAAAATATATATATATATAACAGGTTTATCCCTTGAAAATTTTTATATAGTAATGTTGGGGCACGTTTTTGTAACCATACCCCAACAGAAGATGTATGTATGATCAACGTCAAATGGATACATGGCTTCCCTCCCACATAGACTTATAGACCACCTTTTTGCCCAGAAACCTAGACTCTTGATGACACCAGACTTCCATGCCGAAAGCTGATGCCTGGTAGAGAAGAAGACACCAGTGACATCCAGAGATATCCGCGCTGGAAGCTGTTGTATCATATGTACATATATGCCCCTCATTTAAAATCTAGGTAAAGGTGACCAGAAGAAATGGAGAAGGAAGATTTCTAAAAGACTAAGGCCATATAAATATCTTTCCCGAGAGAGGGAAGCATCGTGTTACAGTCCAAGGGGAAGGGGGCTCGTTATATATACCTTCCCGAGAAAAGGGAGGATCGTATTTCAATCCATGTGGAGGGGGGCCTGGGGTCTGATGAAATTTTACACTATTGCCGTGGCTGTTTCTCTCTTTAGATTTTTTTTGTTTTGGTAATACTATATGTTCTATTTTGATGGGAGAGGCCTGGGGCGTCTGTGAAATCGTATACTGGAGCCGTTGGCCATTTTGATTGGTGTTTCTTTCGACGAATGAAAATGCCAGCCAATAGAAACTTTGGCGCGGCCAGCGAATGAAAATGGAGGGAGACAAAGATAAAAGAGGGTTTCGTTGCCAAAAAGAGATTCAATCTGAGTCGCTCAGTGAGAGGACAGTCTTCAGTCGGGAGACCAGACCTTTGCCGGCACTTTCGAGAAAAGGTAAGCCATTTGTCATTATGACTTAGCGCCCCCCCTTTTTGTGTTGTAACCAACCTAGATTTCGCATGGGCCCTAAAGGGCTTTAAGTAACTTCAGGTCACCTCTATCTAGATTACTATGTAAATAGCATATCTCGTCAGTATAGACATGTTCCCAAATTTTAATTTATTTAAATAAATATCTAGAGAAATTTTCTTGTTTCCTCTCATACATATTTCATTCCTTTTGCTTTATGGTACTACCCCCACACCTTAATTTCACAAATTGTACTAAATATAGAACTACCGACTCTGTTGGAATAGAGTTGTGTACTATATCTTTGCTGTGATATATTGACACAGCAACAGTTGCAAAATACGACTTTATTAGGGCTACTTTGAGGGTATCTATCTGTCAGGTTTTAGTAATGTTTGTACTTTTATGTGTTTCAGTGCGTTATTCCATCATATTTACCATTATACCATATTTTCTGATTCCTCGGGCTATTGTTACGCTGTTAGGAGGGTACGGCATGATGCAAACAGATTTGTATGTTTGACTATTGTTTGTGTTATTTGGGCTATAAAAATGCCTTAATATGAATCTATTTACAATTGATCTGTAGAAATTATAGAGATCTGTTGCTATAATTTTCCTCTATGAAATAGCTCCCAGCGTCTTCAGTGGGTTTGATATAGGCTTAGCAAAATACTATATTTATTCTTAAGGATTTCTAGTTGTTTTTGTACTCACGAAATTAGTAGTTACGAGGACATCCCTTTTGATAAAAACAAATATATATTTATTTAAGGAACGACTTGTTCCATTACATATATTGTTAAGACAAGCTAGCGGTAAACAATAACAGCAAGGTTGAAGGGTAGTAGTTGGAAGTTAGTGACGTCATCGTGGTGACGTAGCATCGATGATGATTAAAGTCAAAGTTCGCGTAACAATTCCCTCCTTACTTTGTCTTTATTCCCACGATGCTGAGGCTCTCCAGGTGTTTCTTCATCTGGTCTCGGGATAGGTCCTTTGTGAAGATATCCGCCTCCAGGTCCTGAGATGGCTTGTACAGAAGGCAGATGTCTCTGGATTCATAACAGTCTCTCAAGAAGTGGTACTTTCTGTTGATATGTCTACAGCGACTGCTTTGTTTAGGGCTGGAGATCCAGTTGATCAATGACTGACTGTCTGTATAGATCGCAGTTGGTTTTTCCATGAAATTCCATTCTTCCAGCTCTCGTAACAGGTTTATTATCCACTTGATTTGACAGCAGCTTTCATAAGCAGCTATCATTTCCGCTTCCATTGTGGAGAGGGCGACGAGTGGTTGTTTACTACTTTTCCAGTCTATAGTTGCTTCGCCGAGCTTCAATACATATCCGTAGGATTTTCTATCATGAGTGGTCGACCAGCTGGCATCGGTGTAGGACTTCAGGATTCCAGTCTTCCCTCTTTCAAATTTCATTCCTAGGTCAATTGTTCCTCGTAGGTATCTCATTACTCTTTTGATTGCTGTCCAGTGCATCTGTTTTGGTTGTCTGGAGTACTGTGAAAGTTTGCTAGTGATGTAAGCGATGTCGGGTCTGGTGTTAACAGCTAGAAACATTAGCATTCCAAGGGCTTCCTGGTAAGTGTGCTGTTCACAATTGTCATCTTCAATATGATTATCCAAATTGATTTCTTTGGAACCTGGTGTTGGAACTTCCTTACAATTTTCCATTCCATATTTCTGCAATATTTGTTGTACATAGTGGCTTTGCTGTAGCGAAATTCCCTCCTTGTCTTGTATGATCTTGATTCCCAAAAACATGCCTTTACATGTTACATCCTTTATTTCCAGGTGATGTCTCAATTTATTGATGAATCTGTTTGAGGTATCTTCAGAATCTGAGACAGTGATAAAGTCATCAACATATATCTCTACATAGAAGTATTTGTCTTCATTCTTCCATTTAAATAGGCAAGGATCAGATTTAAGTTTTTCCAGTCCACAGTCATGAAGTACTTGACTGAATTTCTCATACCACGATCTTCCGGATTGAGGTAGACCGTAAATACTTTTGTTGAGTTTGCAAACTTTGTTTCTGTCTTGGACAAATCCAGCAGGTTGTTCCATTAATATTGTATTTTCAATGTTTCCATTTAGATAGGCTGCTTTTACATCAAATAGTTTAATGACTGAATCTTTTGTTGCTGCCATTGACAAAATAGTCCTGAGGGTGGCATTTTTAATTACAGGGCTAAAACTTTCGTTGTAATCTCTTCCTGGGATTTGGTTGTATCCCATTGCAACAAGTCTAGCTTTGTAAGTTTTGTTTTCTTGGTCTTTAGATATTTTGAACACCCATTTACTTTTGACAACTTTAGCGCTTACAGGTCTAGGTACCAGTTCCCATACTTGATGCGAGTACATGTTCTGTATTTCCTCAAGCATTGCGTTCTCCCAATGTTTCTTGTCTTCGCATGCGATGGCTTCTTCATAATCTTTCGGAATGGTTTCATTCGTAGTAGCTAGAACGTAGTCATCGAATCTTTTAGGTATTGTTCGAGTTCTTTGTGGTCTGTCTGTACCACTTGACTCTGTCTGTCTGTTGATCATGGTATCTGGTGCTGGCTCTTCAATATCAACATCTGATAGAACATGATTGTCCAGTTGTTCATCCTCCTGAATGAAGAAATATGTGTCAGTGTCCGTATTATTATCACTTTGTTTTTCTTCCGAGATGACATTATTGTTCTCTCTGAAGTGAATGTCTGCGGTTTCAAGAATGACTCTCGCTGTGATATCAAATACTCGATAAGCTCTTCTGCATCTTGAATAGCCTACAAATATTCCTCTCTTAGATTTAGCTTCTAGTTTGTGTCTTTGATGATTCTCGAGTTTATAGAAGACTTCACAACCAAATCTCATGATGTGAGAGACGGATGGCTTTTTACCTTTCCATTTTTCCATAGGGGTAGTGTCTGGGTCATTAGTTGTGGGAGTTAGATTGTACAGATATGCAGCTGTATTCACAGCTTCTGCCCAGAAGTGTAGGGGTAATTGGGAGTCTGCCAGAAGTGTTCGGCCTTTGTCTAATAGTGTTCTGTTAGCTCTTTCAACTCTCCCATTGCTTCTTGGGGTGTACGGTGTAGTTAGTTCATGTTTAATTCCTCTGGATTCTATGAAGGTTTCAAGGTTTTTATTGATAAATTCTGTTCCGTTATCTGTTCTAAGTCGTTTTAGTTTTGAGTTTAGCTCGTTTTCTCTCTTTACAATAAACTTCTTCAAAACTTCTGCTGCTGAGAGTTTATCTTTGAGAAATTCTACAAATATTCTCCTAGAAAATCCATCTACGATGGTCAAGAAATATTTACTTCCGCCCAAGGAGTTTATTCTCATTGGACCACAGAGATCGACATAAATGGCTTCAAAGGGGTATCTTTCCTGATTGCCATCTGTGTGAACATAGGGTACTTTGGTCATTTTTCCCAAGGAGCAAGCATCACATTGATCAAGGGTACCATTTATAGAGTTCAAGCCTTTTAGAAGATTGTTCTTCAAAATCAGGTCTAGTTTGTTGTTACTAGGATGTCCTAACCTTCTGTGCCATGCAGTCCTAGAATTGTCCTTTGAAATCAAACAATGTTCATTTGGAACATGTGTTGCTTCAGGTAAACGTGATAGGTTCAATGTGTACATGTTACCATCAAAGTTTCCTGTTCCTATTAGCTTGTCATCAGAAGAGTATATGTATGCTCCTTCAGAATTCAAAAGAACAGAGTTCCCTCTTCTTACCACGCTTGGAATTGACATTAGATTTCCTTTCAGGTGTGGTACATGGAGGACATTATGCAGGGTTACAGCGTTGTTAAGTTTGTCCTTACCTTGTACAGTAGCTTGGATTAATCCCGATGAGGTAGATTCGATGTGCCTCCCTTCTTCTGCCACTTGTATGCTTCTTCTCTCCTCCGTCTTGTGCTCGATCCAATCACCATGGGAAGTCATGTGGCTTGTGCACGCAGAATCAATTATCCACACGTCCTGAGTTGTCGGGCGTTCCTCCCTTGTGCTTGCATGTAGTGCGTATTCTGAAGTGGAGTCTCTTCGTTGGGATGGTTCCTCCATTCGTTCTTGGATTGCTGACCTGGCTGTGTCTTTGTTTTGTTTTGGTCCTTTATGGTAGTTCCTTGTACTGGCCATGTTATTTTTGTTTGTTGTATTCTTTTGATTTCCTTTGTTGTCAGGGTTGAACCAACAGTCTTTCTTGAAATGTCCTTTTCTTTTGCAAATGAAGCATGATTTTTCTTTGAATTGGTTGCCTGATGATCTGAAAGCATTTTCAGGATTTTTGCTTCTGTCCTGTCTTTTCTTCTCGAAATCCAGTAGAGTTTGTCTCAAGTCTGGTAAGGAGATTCCTCTGTTTATTGACAGTGCTGCTGCGATCGTGTCAAAGTTAGGTGTGAGTCCTTCAACAATGTATCGTACAAGTTCTCTTTCTGTTACAGTCTTTCCTAGCTGGGTGATCTCTTGTGCCAGTTTCTGTGCTCGTACAATATACATGTTGACATTTTCATTTGGGTTCAATTTTAGTCTGGCTAGATCCAACATTAGGTCTATCCTTTTATTTTCTAGAGATCCTTCAAACCTTTTCTTTATGTCGTACCAAATTCTTTTGGCTCTTTTATCGCCTCGAAAGATGATTGTTAAGTCATCCGAAAGTGACAATATTATTAGGCTGTATGCTTCCCGATTCTTTTTATTCCAAATATCATATTCTAGTTTATTATTTGTAAAGTCTGGCTCGTCATTAACAATTACGTCCTCGAAGAGATCTTTTGAATCTAGAATTGCTTCCATTTTCATGGACCACGTGGTATAGTTGTTTTCTGTTAAATGTTCGATTTTTGCTAAGTTATAGGTATCCATTTTTATTCAACTTTTTCTTTCTAAATTGGCGGTTAGTCCAATTATTTAATTTCTTTTTGATTTAAATGGATCAATTGGCGGTTAGTCCAATTCGCGCGCCCAAACCACGGTCAGCTACCAAATTGATATAGGCTTAGCAAAATACTATATTTATTCTTAAGGATTTCTAGTTGTTTTTGTACTCACGAAATTAGTAGTTACGAGGACATCCCTTTTGATAAAAACAAATATATATTTATTTAAGGAACGACTTGTTCCATTACATATATTGTTAAGACAAGCTAGCGGTAAACAATAACAGCAAGGTTGAAGGGTAGTAGTTGGAAGTTAGTGACGTCATCGTGGTGACGTAGCATCGATGATGATTAAAGTCAAAGTTCGCGTAACAGGGTTGCTAAACCTCCAGAAGGAGTCTTTTATAGATTGTCCAATTTAATAACGATTTCATGGGTTGTCTGATGAAATTGTATACTAGTGTCGTGGCTGTTTCCATCTTTAGACCTTTGTTCTGACAATATTATATGCCCGATCCCTGCTTTAGCTCAACTCTTAATCAATTACAGAGTTCCCCTTTTTTATTTTATTTATCCTGTTTGCACAAATTGCATTACATGTGATGATGTAAAGACATATGTCGATAGTGCATCATTGACAGCTGTGCTTCTATTATATAACATTAAGGTCTTGCTGCGGGTTATATACATGGGGTTGTTGGCCTAAATTGCTATATATATATACTTAAGTAAGGAAACTTTAATAAGTCACATCGTGTATCCTCCCTTTTCATCTATCCAAACCGGGAACGCAACAATGTCGCCCGCCGCGGGGCTCGAATTTAGTATATGTTTCATCCCCTATACTTTAGAAATATATACCTAATGAAAAGCCATACTATTTTTAAGTATTGGTGAAGTAGTCCACGCATCCTGAGATTAACAGTCTATTATAAATAGTGAATTTTAATTTATGCTTTCCGTTTCACTGGCATTTTATCAGGCAATGAAAGTTATGTTGAGGCGGTGTATACCGCATCACTCGCCGCGGTCATTTACGATTCACATTGTTTGTGACAAAGACTTAGCATTTTTTTTTCATCATAGCTCTGATATAATTTTCTCACAGCAGAGGTGAGTTCTGATAATTATTGCTGGATACAAATATCTTAACTTCATTTTAATAGCGCTTTCTATCAAGTCATACTAGCCTGTGCATCCAGATTAGGGCTAACATGCTGAATGATAGTTAATCGATTTTATTTTTTTTTAACGCATAGTGGATTGGGAGAGTGGCAAATATATGAGCCTTAAGGTGAAAATAGAATTGAAGATCCAGTTAGCGTACCCGTGAAGAGAGAAGTTTGATCACCATAGAAAGACGCACCTTTTTTTTTTTTTTCTCTTCGTAAAACCTTTTTTTATTTGAAATCAATAATGGATAGAAATCTGGTTTTAACATTCCAATGGCGAAATCTCAAGGAGTAGATCTGGTGACCAATTTGCGCGAGTACCTTTTAATCACTGTGGAACTATTTATTAACTTATGACAACTACCTGGGATAATCTTTTAAAATATTCAAAGGAAAGGAGATGACTGGAGCTTGTGTCTACAAGACAGCTGAGATATCCCGAGGTGTGCTTGGACAGTTTTAAGTTGATGACAAGGCAGCAAAAAAGCCACCTGCGTTAGAGACAGGATCTATCTAATAATGGGGGTATAGGAGACAGGAGAGTTTATCGAGGCTCGATTTAACACTTATATATAATGAGGAAGTTAGCGGAATGCGAGTCTCCAGTGCGGAGTAATATCACCTAAAGGCTGTGAATAAGGATTGATAAAGTCGGGACACCCGAGCAAAAATATTACATTGAATATAATTCGGAACCTGTAGGCGTGAGGCGGTATCGTGATTGGATTAGATGGCTAGCGCGCGAGGAGGGTGGCCCCCTTGACGACGTTTTCTGCCAAGTATGATCACTGGATACCGATAGACCGCTTAAAGGGTGTGCCCCCCCGCATTGGAAATGTCATTGAAGATGTGCCAGCATGCAGAGAAGAAAGGTCTAGGACGAGATGACGTTTCCTAAAATTGACATTTAAGGTGATACGCCTGGACTATAGATGAGGCAGTGAAGTCCATCTAGAATATGGCGCTAATTCCAGAACAAAATGTGGATGGATCGAGCTGAGGTGACGACTCCATATTAAATATACCTCTATAAATTCTTAAATGTCCACCTATATTTCCACAGTGAGTTATACAAGTTGCACACCTATCTCATGAGCCAGGAATGTAATTATCAGACTGACAGTAAGGAATAATATAAAATTTCTAACCCAGGAACAAACAAGACCCCTGATATGCAACACGGTTTACAAAATAATTTCCCTATCAAATTCTCAGTATATCATCATAACTCAACAGAAAACCTAGTTACAATTGGTATCATAAAGGGCGAAATAACTTTGTCCTTTCCCAATCCAATGTGCACCTGTTACCACATAGACAGTGATCTTATAACCACATTTGATTTCGTTTCAGCATGTTGTGAGAGAATTGAACTCATGGAAATGCAGCCTTTTAATTACTATGCCTCATACTGTATAAATACAAGAAGGAAATTTCTAATAACAACCGCTAAGTGACAACCAGAGCGAACTCAGAAGTAATGAGCCGAGGGGAAATTGACAGAGTTAGTGTAGACAGTTTAACTTTACGCAGGTCTACAAGGGTGAAAAGGCCCACACAGTGTAAATTCTACTTAGACTGTCGCCACTAAATAGGATTTTGGAGTGTGTACGAAGAATCAACCCAATAGAATGAGGAGCTTAGAGATTTCAATTTTTTCTTTTTTTAACCTTTTTTTTTTCTCGAAGTAAGACTTCACTAGGATTTTTTTTCTCAAACTATTTCTTGTTAAATCCCGAGTTTCAAAGACCAGTGAGAATAATGTATACCATTGTGAATTAATTATTTAGTGTAAATCTGAAATTTTAGTTATTATCGGGAGTAATAGGTGAAGGAAGGTGTAGGAAATCACAACTTAGAGGGGGGCTATGTCTAAAACAGCAAACCTAATAGGCATCCTATGGCTTGTGTTGGGTAATTTAAAAAAGAAACCCTATAATCCCTGGCTTTCAGGTAGTAGCTTTGAAATAGGTTTCTAATGAGGACATGAAAGGTCAATCTCTCAGAGTGAAGTTGTGAAGTATAGGGACCCTAAGCCAGGGGTAGAAGTTAAGTAGACCCAGACTGTAGTTGATCCTTGGAAAGCACTTGAGAATGTTAGTGTTGGGTAGTGAATCATAAACCCTATAAATCCATCTCTCAATAGAGTGTTGAGGTCGGACTACTGCAAAGGGGGCAGACGCACGATGAAGTAGGAAGAAAGTGAATTCACCCACGGTGGCTAGGGGAGTGACTCGATTCCGCTTTTATGAGGTGTCACGTTTAATGGTTCTTTATTCGCCCTTATATTTGTGTATGTCTTTATAGAATTGTCGTGAAAAGTCGCTTAGTGTCAAGGCAAGGGCAGTTTTTGAAGTTACACTGAATTTTTTTTTTGGTAGGTTAGCTTTCAGATTATTTAGAATTGTTAACCATTTTGTTAACAATCATTTATCGAGTATAAAGTATTAGTATATATAGAGCTTGTACAGAGGCATTTTCTTTTGAGTAACCTAGGGCTTTAGTTCCCAATTTGTTTTAATTTTATTATTTTATTTGATTTCACATTGTGTCCTGAAAGATGTTATCATTTGTTAGGATCTATTGATATAGATAAATGAGTATTTTGGCCTTTGTAGCAGCTTTCAACCTTAGTTTGTATGCGTACCGCGAATGATAGGGGGGAGGGTGTATGAATGAATTGGTGCAATGAATGTAGAAAAAGGTTAAAAACTATTATATTGTGAGCCCAAATTACATTAGAATAGGGTTAAGAAATTTAATAGGATCGATTTTTTTAAATTTTGTCAGAACGAGAAGCCTCAAACAGGACAATTACAAACTCTATCTAGATAGAAAATATTCGCTCCCTTTTGTTAGGTCCCTCGTTAGAGGATATAATTTTCTTTTGATTTCCTTTTATTTTAATTTAGCTTGAATTCTAAGGATTGTGGATAAATGATCTCTATCCCGACCCTCAGACTTGGAGATAGTGGAAGGCAGGGATCAAGCCGACAGCCCACTCATCTCCTCCTCGCAAGAGGAAGCGAAGAGGTATAGATTGAATTTTATGCAGGATGGGGGATTTGTTTTAGCCATGCCGTATAGCCTGGGGTATAACGGCGCGACCTTGGGTAACCGATCTGACACCGTAGTTTCGACGCTTTTAGCGTGGCTGGAGCGAGGGTGTTCCAGACGGGAGGTCCTGTAAGATCGGCATGTAGGCAGAGATTGCCCAGTTATTCTAGACGAAGTGTTTCCGTCTATTAAATTTTTTTTTGGTACCAGTTTGATCCCCCATAGCTAGCGGAAGTTTCTTCTAATAAAGGATTCGCCCTGCCATACGTTTTGTTGGAATGAATTCGAGTATAAGACCGATTCGAGAGGCAGAATAAGTAGTTATTAGGACCTTCAACGAGTTTAAACTCGTTCCATGAAAGGATAAGATTTTAAAGTATTAGTTAACTATAAGGACCGCGAACGAGACGCCAGAACGAGCCAATGAGTCAAAGTTTTAGAAGTGTTGTATTGAGGACAGTAGAATTAAGAGCAGTTAGTTATACAGGGAGTAGAATTCTGAAGGAATTTGTAAAAGGAACCAAAATTTCAGATTGATAAAATTCAAACTTATAAGATGTAGATTTATAGGATTCAGGTCAATGAATAGAGAGTATATTAGTAGATGAAAGTAATATGAATTTCTTGGAAGGGGGAGGTAGCTGAACTGTACACACCCCAGAGGCAAGGTAAACGGAGCCACAAACAAAATAGTAGAAATTGATTAGTCGCTCTGCCAAAACAGAAAATGTCTCTTCATACGGTTGTCACCCTAGATTTTAATGGACTGTGTAGTTTAATAGAGGTCTGGGCTATGTTCCATTTGACCAAGATTCTAAATGACGTACCCATCTGGGTTGAGAGAGTATTGTAATTTGAGGAATCAAACACACAAGAGAGAACACACCCTCCAGTAGGATCGGGATAGACGAATATTACCCAGTGACCAACTCGTGATTCCAGACTGAATAAGATTGAAAACTTAACTGAGATACTAAACCTTGAACCTTCAGCGCACAAATATATATAATGTGTTTTCATTTTCTTATTGAATATGTTATTATTTTATATCATATATATTATATTATAATCATATACTATTCATTTCAGCAATTTTATTTCCTTTGATATTCATGATATTAGTAATATTTACCTGCCATGTTGCGATTTTTTTTTTAACATGTTGTCATGGCTTATTCTTCCCTCAAGGCATGATCTATTTTATCCTTATTGTCTTTTATCCGCCTTACTTGTATATGTATATATATTGTCATCATATATTATGTCATCATATTTTGTCATCATATATAAATTTGTAGTAGTTTTCTTTATCATCTATCATGGGATGATTTTTATCATATTTAATCACTATCTGCATGATACGTGTTTTTTTCAATATATATATTATACCCATCATATAACATGGAAGGATTCATTTTATCATTACATATTTCGTGCCTTATTTAATAATTACTTTCATAATTTGTTTCTGTAATTTTTTTAATTTAGCAAAAGTCATCATGTCATAGGCTAATCATTATATACCAAGATATTTCTTTCAGCTAACTATAATTATCCTTTCCTTTGATTGTATATGTATAACTATACCACACGAATGTATTGATTGGTACTTAAATAAAGATGCTGGCATGTTTTAGGAGTTGGACTAGTCAGTTATTTCTAAACGACTTCTTGGCGCCCAATTTTTTTATATATAATATGTAATAGGGAAATGTTCTAACTGTATTGTTAGCAGAAAGAAGGTAGCAATGAATCCAGCACCCCAAGAGGCAAGGATGGGGTTGAGAGGACTTACCACAAGGAAGGCCTACTCCTCAAGGCCAAAGAAGAAAGTGGAAGGGTGGTATATATACCCATGAATGCTAAGACAGATGACCTTGCTTACTTCCATACATATGATATGACTGTCCCCAATGGCCTGTGTTGATAACAGTGGGCTGACAGAATAATAACAAAAGAAACCCTTTGTCAGGATGCACGATGCCCACTAATACTCAGAATAATAAACATCTAGAATGACATACCATCATTTTGATTAGCCTTATTTTTTTCTATAGGTTTCGGTACATCTGGCTTCACCTAGTAATGGAAAATGCATTTTGCTAGAAGTGGGCCTGCTTTCATAGTAACTGATGAAAAGCAGATGAATAATGAGTAGCATAAACGCATTTGTCCATTACTTGGCAGGGGGAGGATTGTTGGGGCACGTTTTTGTAACCATACCCCAACAGAAGATGTATGTATGATCAACGTCAAATGGATACATGGCTTCCCTCCCACATAGACTTATAGACCACCTTTTTGCCCAGAAACCTAGACTCTTGATGACACCAGACTTCCATGCCGAAAGCTGATGCCTGGTAGAGAAGAAGACACCAGTGACATCCAGAGATATCCGCGCTGGAAGCTGTTGTATCATATGTACATATATGCCCCTCATTTAAAATCTAGGTAAAGGTGACCAGAAGAAATGGAGAAGGAAGATTTCTAAAAGACTAAGGCCATATAAATATCTTTCCCGAGAGAGGGAAGCATCGTGTTACAGTCCAAGGGGAAGGGGGCTCGTTATATATACCTTCCCGAGAAAAGGGAGGATCGTATTTCAATCCATGTGGAGGGGGGCCTGGGGTCTGATGAAATTTTACACTATTGCCGTGGCTGTTTCTCTCTTTAGATTTTTTTTTGTTTTGGTAATACTATATGTTCTATTTTGATGGAAGAGGCCTGGGGCGTCTGTGAAATCGTATACTGGAGCCGTTGGCCATTTTGATTGGTGTTTCTTTCGACGAATGAAAATGCCAGCCAATAGAAACTTTGGCGCGGCCAGCGAATGAAAATGGAGGGAGACAAAGATAAAAGAGGGTTTCGTTGCCAAAAAGAGATTCAATCTGAGTCGCTCAATGAGAGGACAGTCTTCAGTCGGGAGACCAGACCTTTGCCGGCACTTTCGAGAAAAGGTAAGCCATTTGTCATTATGACTTAGCGCCCCCCCTTTTTGTGTAGTAACCAACCTAGATTTCGCATGGGCCCTAAAGGGCTTTAAGTAACTTCAGGTCACCTCTATCTAGATTACTATGTAAATAGCATATCTCGTCAGTATAGACATGTTCCCAAATTTTAATTTATTTAAATAAATATCTAGAGAAATTTCCTTGTTTCCTCTCATACATATTTCATTCCTTTTGCTTTATGGTACTACCCCCACACCTTAATTTCACAAATTGTACTAAATATAGAACTACCGACTCTGTTGGAATAGAGTTTTGTACTATATCTTTGCTGTGATATATTGACACAGCAACAGTTGCAAAATACGACTTTATTAGGGCTACTTTGAGGGTATCTATCTGTCAGGTTTTAGTAATGTTTGTACTTTTATGTGTTTCAGTGCGTTATTCCATCATATTTACCATTATACCATATTTTCTGATTCCTCGGGCTATTGTTACGCTGTTAGGAGGGTACGGCATGATGCAAACAGATTTGTATGTTTGACTATTGTTTGTGTTATTTGGACTATAAAAATGCCTTAATATGAATCTATTTACAGTTGATCTGTAGAAATTATAGAGATCTGTTGCTATAATATTCCTCTATGAAATAGCTCCCAGCGTCTTCAGTGGGTTGCTAAACCTCCAGAAGGAGTCTTTTATAGATTGTCCAATTTAATAACGATTTCATGGGTTGTCTGATGAAATTGTATACTAGTGTCGTGGCTGTTTCCATCTTTAGACCTTTGTTCTGACAATATTATATGCTCGATCCCTGCTATAGCTCAACTCTTAATCAATTACAGAGTTCCCCTTTTTTATTTTATTTATCCTGTTTGCACAAATTGCATTACATGTGATGATGTAAAGACATATGTCGATAGTGCATCATTGACAGCTGTGCTTCTATTATATAACATTAAGGTCTTGCTGCGGGTTATATACATGGGGTTGTTGGCCTGATTTGCTATATATATATATACTTAAGTAAGGAAACTTTAATAAGTCACATCGTGTATCCTCCCTTTTCATCTATCCAAACCGGGAACGCAACAGTAATTTCTTCTTTAAGAAAATTTAAAAATAAAAAATATACTTAATTTATCTAGATATGTGTTGTGATATGTAAATAACCTATGTTAAGTGTTATAATTGTTACCTATTGTTAACTATGCAAAATTATTCCATTTGTCAATTGTTTTAAAAACTTATGCAAATTATTTCCTTTTTATCTCTATCTTGTATATAAGAAGATTGCTAGATTGAATACACATTCAGTTCAACTTGTAAGTCGTAGCGAGTTTGTTCAGACAACTCATACACATTACAACATGGCGCAGCCGACAAAAGTATCGAATTAAAACAGATTAATTCAACAGTGAGTAGAATGGAAGGAATCAAGCCGCCAGCGGAATTTGTCCCGTACAGCAACGAAAAAAAATGGGAAACCTGGAGAGAGTCGTTTGAAATTTTTGCAACAGCGGTAAATTTAGAAAGCATGCCGCTGGTGCGTCAGCGAGCAATCTTGAAGCATATTGCTGGTGAGAAAACAGTGATGATATACAAAACATTTCACATAAGTGAAAATGATACCTACCCAAATGTAAAGGAAATGCTTGATATGTTTACGAATCATTTTAAGCCCTTCAAAAATACAATACGATTCAAAGGAGAAATGCATTTTTTACCTGTGTACAAAAGGAAAGGCAGGGAATCATGGAATTTGTCACAAAATTATAGCATCTGACACAAGAATGTGAATTCGAGAATTTAACAGAATCTCTCATAAGGGATCGCCTTATAATTGGAATACTTGACCGAGAAGTGAAAAGAAAATTGTTAGAAGATCCACAGTTGACACTACCAAGGGCAATTTCGATAGCTAGGATCTCCGAGTCAACATGTTCACAAGTAGCATCGTTGAATGAGCAAAAAATAATTGAAAAAATTGAAAAACGTAATTGGATGAAAGATACAATTCGATTGGAAAATGCAGAAGCAGGACCAAGCGGTATAAACCCGAGAAGAGAAAGAATAATAGAACCATGTAAGTGGTGTGGACAACGACACAAGTAAGGAAAGTGTCCAGCATATGGGAAGAAATGTAATGCATGCGGAAAAACCAATCATTTCTCAGTATTTTGCAGAACAAAACGTATAAGAAATCTCTTAGCGGAAAGTGAAGCTGAAGAATCCTGTGACCAGATAAATCTAAATGAAGTTGCTGTAAAGACTGTTCGGTCGGACAAGTGGTCCGCGACAATAATAATTAATGGCAAGAAGACCACGGTACATTTGGACACTGGCGCACAGATAAATGTGCTTCCTCATAAAGTAATAAACCAATGGCCATCAAGACCAGAAATCAGACCCACGTCATTAAAGGCGTTCGCATATGGAAATACAGAATTGCCTATCGTCGGCAAATGCAATGTGCTATGCCAATATGGTGAAAAGAAAGGAATGTTTGAATTTATCGTAGCCGATGTAGAAGCGCAGACACTTATCACGGGCGATACTTGCGAGAAGCTTGAAATATTGAGGCGAATTAATCATATAAACACGGATGAAATGAAATTGTGTTCTGAAACTCAAAAAATCCTCGAACAATACCACGAAGTATTTCAAGGAGTAGGATTAATCAACTCGGAATGTAAGATTTACACAAAGCCTGAATATTCTCCTGTGCAAGTCCCTCCCAGGCGCATCCCAACAAGCCTCGGAGCCGAAGTTCAGTCTGAATTGGAAAAGATGGTGAAGCAAGGAATCGTAACAAAAACATATCATGAAACAGAGTGGTCTCATCCTATGGTCGTTGTAAAAAAAAATCAGGTCAAATCAGAATATGCCTGGATCCTCGGAAATTAAATGAGGCCCTTGTGGGAAGACATTTCCAGACTCCGGCTCCAGCTGAACTATTGCACGAGATACCCAAAGCTAAGTATTATACCGTGTTAGACGTGAAATCAGCCTATTGGCATATTCCAGTTGCAAAGGAATGCAGAGATCTGTTGGTGATGACCACGCCATTTGGCAAATTCAGATATAACCGATTGCCATTTGGTTTGAAAATATCGGCACAAATTTTTGTTGAGAAAATGACGAATATCTTTAGGGATAGCTTTCAAAATATTACATATGTAGACGATCTGCTGATATATGCGGATACCATTCAAGAGCACAATAAAAAATTAAAGGGAATTCTAGAAAAAGCAAAAGAAAAAATATCAAATTTGATTTAACAAAGGCTCAAATATGTCTAACGAAGGTTCGTTTCTTGGGCCATTTGATATCACAAAATGGAATTGATCCAGAGCCAAATAAGATTGATAAATTAATTACCTTTAAAAGGCCAGAGGATAAAAAGTCGCTGCAAAGAATCATGGGTCTTTATAATTACTTGGGAAAATTCATTCCAAATTTAGCTGCGTCCACATCCAATATAAGAGGAATATTAAGAAAGAATGTTGTCTGGCATTGGGGGCCTAAACAGGATAGGGAATTCGATAATATTAAGGAATGCGTGAGGAATGCTCCTTCGTTGTGTTGGGACACGTTTTTGAAACCATACCCCAACAGAAGGCGTATGTATAATCAAATCAAATGGATACATGGCTTCCCTCCCACATAGACTTACAGACCACTTTTTGCCCAGAAACCTAGACAATTGATGACACCAGACTTCCATGCCGAAAGCTGATGCCTGGTGAAGAAGACACCAGTGACATCCAGAGACATCCGCGCTGGAAGCTGTTTTTCCATATGTACATATATTCCCCTCACCAAAAATTTAGGTAAAAGTGACCAGAAAAAAAAATGGAGAAGGAAGATCTCTAAAAGACTGAACCTTATAAAATATCCTTCCCGAGAAAGGAAAGTGCGATTTCACCGCCACTCTGTGTTGTGACGACGATCTAAATTCTATAGAGGTAGTCACTCACCTCTATTCTTGGTCGGCGGGGTTGAAGGTTCAAAGTTAAGGCGTCGTTGTTTATAACACTTTTAAAATATACGACGAAAACAGAGGGAAAATTATATTTATTACAATTTAAGAAAATAAGTAAAGTATTATTTAAACATTTACACTAAAAGAATTGGAGATCAGGGCAAATTCTAGCGTTCGAAAAAGTTGTTTACAAGTTCTTCTTGTATTGTTTCCTCATTTTTGCCGCTGCATCCCCGTAGCTGCTTCCGCCGGCCTCCCATTGGCTGCTTCAGACGTCTTCTTTTCCAACATTTCTCCCACCTTTGAGTTGGCGTCTCGACGACTCAAACATGGGAAGGAAAAGTTCAGTAGATCCAATCGGTTGGGTCTCTTGATGGGCCGTCCGTAACTTGACACAACATTCGGGGTATCAATGTGATGTTGCTCTTGTTGTGAAGTCAAAGGGTCCTCTTCAGTTGTCAATCGAACTTCTTGTGTGGGAGATCGCTCCGTTAGAGGGTCTCGACATCTTATCTCGGGCGTTATCTCTAAATTGTAGAGTTTTTGAATAGGTCGTATTTTATCACCTGATGAAGTTTTCACTTTCGCAACCCTCACAAGTCCGTCTTTTCCTGGATAGAGTTGGATTATTCTGGCTAACGGCCAGTGTAGTCTCTTTAAACTCTCTTGTCCAATGAGTACCATGTCTCCCACCTTGAGTGGTATGGTAGTCTTCAGGCGTCTCGTTTCTTGTCTCAGGAATCCAAAATATTCGATACGAAATCGTTCTCTAAGATCTTCTCGTACACGTTTGATATATTGATATTTGCGGGAGAGGGTCTGGTTATCAATCAAGTCCAGGTCTGGAACGCCAACCTCTCTGACCTCATGTAAGAACAACGAAGGTGTCAATGGAGCGAGATCCTCACTTTCTTCAGTTAGGTAGGTCAGTGGGCGTGTGTTCATCAAGCTTTCGACGTCACACATTACCGTGGAAAGTTCTTCATATCCCAAGGAGGTTTGACCGAGAATCCTAAAGAGCAATTGTTTCATCATTCCAATCAAACGCTCCCACCATCCACCCCACCAAGGAGCACCAGGCGGTATGAATTTCCAGGTGATGTTTTTCAATGTGGGATCACATTTTAATCTCGAAAAATCAATCTTCTTTAAAGCATTAGCCATACCTTTGAAATTAGTCCCATTATCCGAATACACAATCAATGGTCGGCCTCTTCGAGCAATAAATCGGCGGAAAGCTTGGAGGAAGGCTTCCATAGACAAAGATGTCACAAGTTCCAGATGAACTCCTCTATACACTGCACATGTGAAGATGACAATCCATGCTTTCTTCTTATTCTTTAAGATAAGATGTCCAGTTAGATCAACTCCTACTATTTCGAAAACTGCAGCATCTCGTACTCTGTCTTCTGGTAATGATGTTGACTCGACGGTAGCTGGTGTCGCGGTGAATCGTTTACAGCGAATGCATTGATTGATGATCTTCTTGACGGTTTTCCTGGATCTTAGTATCCAATAGTTTTCTCTCAGAATACCGAGGAGAGTTTGTAGACCGGCGTGCCCGTGGGTTTCATGGTTCCACCTGATGAGCAAAGAAACCAAAAAGTGATCTGAGGGCAATAAAATGGGCATTCTAAAATTAGCAAAATCTTCTCTTCTGCAAATTTTAGTTTTTATTCTCAAAATCCCTGAAGAGTCTACTAGCAACTTAAAGCCTTGTAGTTTCTTATCTTCATGCCCTGAAAACGATTCTCTCTGGATAAGTCTTATCAGTATTATTTCTGACTTAGTGATTTCCTCTGTACTGAGATCTTCTGAAATTATCTTTCTTCTATCAATCTTGGCGTTGTTGAAGAATCTGTATATCCAGGCGGTGATTCGTACTATTCTCAAAAAATGGGAATAACGTCCAAATAAATTTTCATTTTCTCTTGTCGTACACAAGGTGTTCAGGATGGTCTTGCGCCTTTCAGAATAAACAATCTCCAAATCAGGGATAATGGTTGATTTGGGCCACTCTTCTTGGGATACCTTTAACCATGCAGGTCCCTCCCACCATCTTGTCTCCTTAAGTGATTCTGCTGAACATCCTCGAGATGGGAGGTCTGCCGGGTTTAATCGGCCTGGTATGTGGCGCCAAGATTCGGGGGAGCTAAGATTATGAATTTCCTTAACACGGTTCATCACAAAGGCTGCCCAGTTGTCTTCCCTTTGGATCCAACAGAGAGCATTGGTCGAATCGGTCCAATAAAATCTTGGAATTTCCTCAAATTCCAGATCTTGTATGACGTTAGCTGCCAAACGAGCTCCAATCAGACAAGCCAAAAGCTCCAATCTTGGGATGGTGCGTTTCTTCAGTGGAGCTACTCGTGTTCGAGCCTGTATCAATTGGATGTCCACTCTATCTTCCTTTTCAATGCGGAGGAAAATACAGGTTGCATAGGCAAACTGACTGGCGTCGCAAAAGATGTGGAGAGTGGTTTTCTCTACATAGGAGTCCTTAAAACAAAGCCATCTAGGAATTTCTATGTTAGGCAAGTGTTTCAGTTTGCTAAACCACTTCCAAAATCTTTGTACTAAACATCCAGGTAGGACTTCGTCCCATGTCAACTTCTGTATCCAAGTTTCCTGTAATATCAGCTTGGGAATTAAAGTCACAGGACAAGCAACTCCTAATGGATCAAATATCTTGCTCGCTATTGAAAGTACTTTTCTCTTGGTGGTTGGTCCAATTAATTCAAAATCTTCCAAACCAATTGTCAGTGTGTCTCTATCAGTATTCCATGTTATTCCTAAAATGTTCACTTCCTTATTCAGTTGGTTCATAAGAGAAAAGTCTGTAACGTTACTCACCCAATCTCGGAGATTGAAACAAGCTGTAGAGAGCAGTTCAGTAGATTCTTTCACGAATTTCTCCGTTTCTTCAACATTCTGAAAACTGGATAAACAATTGTCAACATAAAAGGATGATTTCAACTGTTCAGCTGTGATTTTTAAATGTTCAGGAGCCTTATCTAAGTGGAGAGATAAGGTAGCCTTTAAAAGATACGGACTAGTGGTAATTCCAAAAACAACCCTTTTATGTCGATACGTGATTAATCTTCCGTCTTCTGTGTGCCACAGGAATCGTAAATAATCTCGGTCTTCTTCTTTTATTCCAATTTGTAAAAATGCTTTCTCAATATCGGAAGAGACACCAACTTCATATTTCCGGAATTTATTTAAAAGTCTTGGTATAATTTCTATCAAATTGGGTCCCTTATCCAGACAGTCATTCAGGGAAAGTTTACCTCTCTTCCGGGCCGACGCATTGAATACTGGCCGTATTCTAGAAGTTTGACTGTTCCTTTTATACACTGGTCGATGTGGCAGGTAGTGTACACCATCTAGTTTATCCTCTCTGGCATACTCGATTATCCCCTGTTTCATCCATTCTTCAAAGATTTGTCCATACTCTTTCATGTCTCCAACTTCTTCAAGTTTTCTTCTTACAGACCTTAGTTGGTTTTCGGCTAGATCTTTATTCGAAGGAATCCTTTCCTTGTCTTGCACCCAGGGTAGAGCTACCTCATAGCGCCCCTCGATATCTCGCGTCGTGGTGTGGGCGAAATGTTCCTCCATTTCAGCTTGTAATGACTGAGTCTTCTTCTCAACCTCCGCGTCAGAGACTCCAATTGCATCTAATTTCCACAAGTTTTCTAGATCCAAAGATAGAAGTGTGGTCACGCAAAGGGAGCTGATGTCATCTCTCACCTCCGTTGGAGGAATCTTTCCCATCACAGTCCATCCTAGTTTGGTACGGATTGCCACCAGTCCAGATGAGATCCTTCTCTGATCATCAGTTAGCAATCTCCCGGCGATGTCCGCGCCTATAAGGACTTCTATACGGTCTCTCATCAAATCAGACACGTCGAGTTCTTCACTCCCTTCTAACAATGATCTTGGACACACCGGAGGTATGCTTCCACAGATAAGGGGTTGACCTAGTGCTTCAAACTCACAGCGATAGGAATTATTGATGTCAGATAAATGAATGGTATAGACCTCATGTTCAACTACGTCGGTACTCGATCCTCCAAACAAGGAATGCCGGAAGAACTCTCTCCTAGATTGTTCGTATTCCATTTCCATTGCTGTGCTATGTAAAATATACGATCTTTGGGATCCGGTGTCTATTATAGCCCGTGCCGTCTTCTCCGTTCTGTTCCCTTTGAGGGTCACTCTCAAAGTAGGTAACAAGACGTCTGGGGAGGTTGATAAGTTGGCGAGAGTTTCATCTTGCACCGTTGGAGACTTGGAAGATCCACCTCTATCTAAAATCAGTTTTGTGCACATGACATCCAGGTGGGAAGACATGTTGCAGATCGAACAACGGACTACATTTCTGCAAAATTTACTTAAATGAGAAGGCCGAAGACATTTATAACAAACGCCTTTTTTCTTCATGAGTGATCTCTTTTCGTTTAAACTAATATTAGCTGCAAAGTCACACTTAGGGCTTCCATGGTTGTCTTTACCACAAAATACACATTCATTCGATTTGTGAACTAAATTCAAAAGTTCTGAAGCTGTCGCAATTGGTTTTTCATTGTAGAATCTTTGGATGTTTGTTTACCAAATTAGGTTTAGAAGTTGATTCATTCCCGGTACCGATTTCGTTTCTAAAACTCTTCTCCCGTGCAGTTAATTGTCTTTCCAGAAAGGTAATCAAGTCATTAATTACATAACCTGTCGGGAGTTCTTTGTTCAATTCCAAATTAAGGTCTGCAGGTAGAAGCTTTATTATTATCGGGCACAACAGTTGTCCGTAAACATCAATGGACCCGTTTAGTGACTCGAGACTTCTTATATGAACAGAAAGGTTGTCAAAAAGTTCGCGGAAGGTTCTTACATCGTTTGATGTTTTGAGTGGTCTCATTGACAACAAATTGTTCATATGTCGGCTAATCAAAATGTCTTCTCGCCCAAATCTGTCTTTAAGCAATTTTATAGCTTTCTCATAATTGTCCGCAGATAAAGCGAAACCTTCGACTGTGTTTTGTGCAGTTCCGCCGAGATGTGACTTCAGATAGTTAAATTTATCGATCGGGTTCAGTTAGTTGTTCTGGTGTATAGCTGCATCAAAAGAATTCCAGAACGTCAGCCATTCACTAAAGTTTCCATAAAATTTCGATATCATCAATTTTGGAAGTTTCACAGTCGTGCAGGAAGGTACATAATGTCTCATTTCGTTTTCGTCTATTCGTGAGTTCGAATTCGGTATATTTTCGCCCTGAAAATCTGATTGGCGAATCTTTTTATTTGCCCTATATCTCCAAGTAATATATTTCTCTCGATATTCCTCTACGCCCTGTAATTCCTTCTCTAAATCGTCAGTTTCAAGAAGCGTTTCTATTTCGTGATCCACTACTTTAAGTTCGTTAAATGATTCATTCAATTGTTCTAATAATTCTTCAAGTTCAATTCTCATTAGCGTGTCAAGTCCACTTTCAATCATATTGCATGTTTTCGTTAAATATGATCTGTTAACAGCACGCTTCTTTTTCAAACGTAGAATTAATTCTTCCGCCATCTTGTAAACAAAGCGGCAAGTAGGGTTAGCTAGCGAGTTCCAAAATGGTCAGCTCAAAATGCTTCCTTTTTTTCTCCTAGAATTTACCTTTAACAGTCCCGGCTGGGATGCCAAAAATATTGCGATTTCACCGCCACTCTGTGTTGTGACGACGATCTAAATTCTATAGAGGTAGTCACTCACCTCTATTCTTGGTCGGCGGGGTTGAAGGTTCAAAGTTAAGGCGTCGTTGTTTATAACACTTTTAAAATATACGACGAAAACAGAGGGAAAATTATATTTATTACAATTTAAGAAAATAAGTAAAGTATTATTTAAACATTTACACTAAAAGAATTGGAGATCAGGGCAAATTCTAGCGTTCGAAAAAATTGTTTACAAGTTCTTCTTGTATTGTTTCCTCATTTTTGCCGCTGCATCCCCGTAGCTGCTTCCGCCGGCCTCCCATTGGCTGCTTCGGACGTCTTCTTTTCCAACAGAAAGCGTTATATTACAGTTCAAGTGAAAAGGGGCCTGTGTCGATTTTTAGCTAAGACGGAGGGGGGGCGATATATATATACCGTCCCGAGAAAAAGGGAGGATAGTATTTCAATCCATGTGGAGGGGGGGCCTGGGGTCTGAAATTTTACACTATCGCCGTAGCTGTTGCTCTCTTTAGATTTTTTTGTTTTGGTAATACTATATGTTCTATTTTGATGGGAGAGGCCTGGGGCGTCTATGAAATTGCATACTGGAGCCGTTGGCCATTTTGATTGGTGTTTCTTTCGGCGAATGAAAATGCCAGCCAATAGAAACTTTGGCTCGGCAGCGAATGAAAACGGAGAGAGACATGAATAAAAGAGGGTTTCTTGGCCAAAAGGCAGATTGAATTGGAGTCGCTCAGGGAGAGGACAGTTTTCAGACGGGAGACCAGACCTTTGCCGGCACTTTCGAGAAAAGGTAAGCCATTTGTCATTATGACTTAGCGCCCCCCCCCTTTTTGTGTAGTAACCAACCTAGATTTCGCATGGGCCCTAAAGGGCTATAAAGTAACTTCAGGTCACCTCTATCTAAATTTTACTATGTAAATAGCATATCTCGTCAGTATATACATGTTCCCAAATTTTAATTTATTTAAATAAATATCTAGAGAAATTTTCTTGTTTCCTCTCATACATATTTCATTCCTTTTGCTTTAAGGTACTACCCCCCACACCTTAATTTCACAAAGTGTACAAATTATAGAACAACCGACTCTGTTGAAATAGAGTTGTGTACTATATCTTTGCTGTGATATATTGACACAGCAACAGTTGCAAAATTACGACTTTATTAGGGCTACTTTGAGGGTATCTATCTGTCAGGTTTTAGTAATGTTTGTACTTTTATGTGTTTCAGTGCGTTATTCCATCATATTTACCATTATACCATATTTTCTGATTCCTCGGGCTATTTTTACGCTGTTAGGAGGGTACGGCATGATGCAAACAGATTTGTATGTTTGACTATTGTTTTTGTTATTTGGACTATAAAAATGCCTTAATATGAATCTATTTACAGTTGATCTGTAGAAATTATAGAGATCTGTTGCTATAATTTTCCTCTATGAAATAGCTCCCAGCGTCTTCAGTGGGTTGCTAAACCTCCAGAAGGAGTCTTTTATAGATTGCCCAATTTAATAACGATTTCATGGGTTGTCTGATGAAATTGTATACTAGTGTCGTGGTTGTTTCCATCTTTAGACCTTTGTCCTGACAATATTATATGCTCGATCCCTGCTTCAACTCAAACTCTTAATCAATTACAGAGTTTCCCCCGTTTTTTTTTCTTTATTCATCCTGTTTGCACAAATTGCATTACATGTGATGATGTAAAGACATATGTCGATAGTGTATCATTGACAGCTGTGCTTCTATTATACAACATTAAGGTCTTGCTGCGGGTTATATACATGGGGTTGTTGGCCTAAATTTCTATATATATACTTAAGTAAGGAAACTTTAATAAGTCACATCGTGTATCCTCCCTTTTCATCTATCCAAACCAGGGAACGCAACAATGTCGCCCGCCGCGGGGCTCGAATTATGTATATAGTTTTCTTCTATTATTATATTTAAAATATATATACATAGTGAAACGTCAAGTAGCACATGACCCTGAGATTAAGAACAATCAATACCTAGGAATATGAGACTGATAAAATATTTTTTTCAGTGTTTTAAATCATATAAAATGATATAATTATCCAATATCCACTCTGTAGTAAGTAAACAAATCTAACGCTGCTTCTAAAAACTTTTTTTGGGTAACTTTAAGTTAAATTTTTTGTTTGTTTTAATAAACATTTATTTTTAATACTTCATAATTTGATTTTACGGTATTATGATAAGTGGGAATTAGGTAAATAACAACCGTTATTTTTTTATTTACAATATTATAGCTTCGTCGATTGGTATATTTAATGCTGTGTTCTATCATTTTAAAGAATGTATCGTATGTAACAACGCTAGGTCCTAGACGAAATTTGAGCCATGATTGGCGGCTCAGTTTAAATTTAGGACTTAGTGCAGAAAAACAACATCTGGAGTCACCAGATGTGCTGGGACCAAATATAAATTTTGGCGCTAGAAATGGGAAACACTGACGACAGAATTCCAAGTTTTACAACACAATAGTTAATTAAATTAATTACCATTTATTTATTTTATACAGAGAATGCACGTTTATATTTTCAAATATTATTGGAGATACACTAATAATAAACCTGTTTCATACATTTATTATATACAATATTTTATTTAAATTCTTTTCTGTTTGTAACATTTAGATGTTTTAAAATATATTTACTCAGAAGAAAATATGATGTTAATAATTTTTAATTTACTTTAATATGGAAACTATGACACTGTCATAATAAACATATAACAGATGTCAATTTCAAATGACTTACCATTATGTAAGAAATTGGCAGGGAGGTTTTCCTATTATATGGCTACGTATACCCAGATCTAATAATTTAATTCATGAAATACTACATTTCATTAAGTTTACCTTTATTTATAAACCAGTTGATAGTTTAATCCAATTCAGCTCATTTATTTTTAGGCCTAAATGTCATTTTTTTCATCTTTATTGGTTGAAACAATTTTCTAAGGCAATTTATTGAATAAAAAGGCATGTTTTCTTTTTAAGTGTTTGAAATAACAAAAGCAAGAACTGTTATTATTTTAATAAGGTATTTCAGGAATATTACATCTGAGTGTATGAAAAAAATACATTTCTTGACATTCTTTTGGTTAATAATGGATTTTACTTATAGAAATGTTAGCATGTCTATGGTCTGCCCTTGAGGTACATGCTGACCTACATGATGAAGCTTTTCATAGTATGAAGGAGATATTTACATGGTATGAACAAGATAATTTTAAAGCAAAGGTTTTTTATATTTCATTTTTTTAGGGTAATTTCTAGATTTTTTGAACTTCTTTTTTTTAAATGATGGATTACTATTTTGGGTACCGAATGACCAAATTGGTGGTAATTATTACAAGTTTATTTTCTTTTGTGAGTTTATGGAGGTGGACACTAACTAGGATTTTGGAGTGTGTACGGAGAATCAGCTAGATAGAATGAGAAGATTAGAGATTTCAACCTTTTTTTTTTTTTAAAAACCTTTTTTTTTTAAAGTAGAACTTCATTAGGATTCCTTTTTTTTTTCTATACAAACTATTTCTTGTTAAAACCCGAGTTTCAAAGACCAGTAGAATAATGTATACCATTGTGAATTAACTATTTAGTATAAATCTGAAATTTTAGTTATTATCAGGAGTAATAGGTGAAGGAAGGTGTAGGAAATCACAACTTAGAGGGGGGCTATGTCTAAAACAACAAACCTAATAGGCATCCTATGGCTTGTGTTGGGTAATTTAGAAAAGAAACCCTATAATCCCTGGCTTTCAGGTAGTAGCTTTGAAATAGGTTTCTAATGAGGACATGAAAGGTCAATCTCTCAGAGTGAAGTTGTGAAGTATAGGGACCCTAAGCCAGGGGTAGAAGTTAAGTAGGCCCAGACCGTAGTCGATCCTCGGAAAGCACTTGAGAATGTTAGTGTTGGGTAGTGAATCGTAAACCCTATAAATCCATCTTTCAATAGAGTGCTGAGGTCGGACTACTGAAAAGGGGGCAGACGCACGACGAAGTAAGAGGAAAGTGACTTCACCCACAGTGGCTAGGGGAATGAATCAATCCGCTTTTATGAGGTGTCACGTTTAATGGTTCTTTAATCGCCCTTATATTCTGTGTGTGTCTTCATAGAATTGTCGTGAATAGTCGCTTAGTGTCAAGGCAAGGGCAGTTTTGAAATTACATTTTTTAAAGATAGGTTAGCTTCCAGATTATTTAGAATTGTTAACAATTATTGTTAACAATCATTTATTGAGTATAAAGTATTAGTATATATAGAGCTTGTACAGAGGCATTTCTTTTGAGTAACATAGGGCTTTAGTTCCCAATTTGTTTTAATTTTATTATTTTATTTGATTTCACATTGTGTCCTGAAATATGTTATTATTTGTTAGGATCTATTGATATTGATAAATGAGTATTTTGGCCTTTGTAGCAGCTTTTAACTTTAGTTTGTATGCACACCGTGAATGATAGGGGGGAGGGTGTATGAATGAATTGGTGTAATGAATGTGTAAGAAGGTTAAAAACTATTATATTGTGAGCCCAAAATTACATTAGAATAGGGTTAAGGACTTTAATAGGATCGATTTTTATTTTATTTTATTTTTTTATTTCGAATTTTGTTAGGACCGAGAAGCCTCAAACAGGACAACTACAACTCTATCTAGTTAGAAAATATTCGCTCCCTTTTTGTTAGGTCCCTCGTTAGGGGTATAATTTTCCCTTTGATTTCTTCTATTTTTAGGTTAGCTTGAATTCTAAGGATTGTGGATAAATGATCCCTATCCCGACCCTCAGACTTAGAGATAGTGGGAGGCAAGGATCAAGCCGAAATGCCCACTCATCTCCTCCTCGCAAGAGGAAACGAAGAGGTATAGATTGAATTTTATGCAGGATGGGGGATTTGTTTTAGCCATACCATATAGCCTGGGGCATAACGGCGCGACCTTGAGTAACTGATCTGACACCGTAGTTTTTCGACGCTTTTAGCGTGGCTGGAGCGAGGGTGTTTCAAACGGGAGGTCCTGTAAGATTGGCATGTAGACAGAAATTGCCCAGTTATTCTAGACGAAGTAGTTTCCGTCTATTGATTTTTTTTTGGTACCAGTTTGATCCCCCATAGCTAGTGGAAGTTTCTTCTAATAAAGGATTCGCCCTGCCATACGTTTTGTTGGAATGAATTCAAGCATAAGACCGATTCGAGAGGCAGAATAAGTAATTAATAGGACCTTCAATGAGGTTCAACTCGTTCCATGTTAGGATAAGACTTTAAAATATTAGTTAACTATAAGAACCACGAACGAGACGCCAGAACGAGCCAATGGGTCAGATTCGAAATTAGGAAGAATAGGCCAAGAGTAGACATTTATAAACACCTTAAGTAGAGTATATATTGAGGTTCTAATTCTATTCAATTTCTTCCCCCTCATGTATAGGGATGATGTCGCACTTAGTGTAACAAGTCACACTAGGTATAACATACTAAGATTTTTATCCAAATACTACAATCTAGAGTGAATTAGGATGACTGGCACAGATAAACTTTGATATAGGTGTAAAGAAGGAAATATAGTGGCAATGAATTACTGTCAAATAATGCTTTAATGCCTTGTTTGGGCTTGAATTATTAGTGAATGACTGTAGACAATCCAGGCAGTCCACAATGTAGTCAACATCTCTATCATATATATAACATGAAGTCTGTATTATTCAATTAGTATATCCATTCATTAAAAAAAAAGGTGAATGTTATGGCTTATTTGTTTATATGTATATGAATGCAAGTGTTTTTGCAATTTCACTAAAGGTTTAAATATCACCATTACCTTGTTTAAAAAAAAAAAAAATTGCATGGCGCCCCATTTATTTATGCAATAGGCAATGTGAATCGACCTTTTAGCAATTGTCAATACTAGGGAAATAATAGGTTGTCTAAAGAATTTTTTTTTTTATTCAATAGTTTTTTTTTGAAAGACTCAACCATTCTGGACATCTGAAAACTTGAGCTCAGTTTATTAGTAATTTAATTTTATTTATTTTTCTTTAGGAGACAATTTTTAAATTTGTTTAAATGGGATCATTAAATTTTGATGGGCAGCGGATGTAGTCCCTGTTCATTGGTTAAATTTTATTTTAATCAGTCTATGGAGGTTGGGGAGGGTGTCTAAAGTAGCAATGATTTCCTGCTGGTCCCATATTTGAATGGGTTTGAAGAAGCAGTCAAGGTGTTTAATAGGATGCGTAGGGAGTGAAGAACTACAGGTTGTTTCTCAAAAAACTATATTCATAACCTCTTGAGAGTTGTTCATGTGTAAGGTTTGGCAACGACTCCATCAGCCACTTTGAGAAGTTAGGTGGCTCAGAGTTAGAGAAGACTTGAACTGCGAGTAGAAATGTTCAAAGTAGTGTAATTGAGAGAGAGAGAGAGAAATCAGAGTTAGACAACCAACTCCTCAGAGGAATGAAACCACCTCACCTAGACTTGTATCATTCAGATTGATCAACATAGTCATATTGATATTTTAAATTTTGCCAATCTGGTTGTCACAATTTGTACAATTGTCATTATTTCTGTAGAGGTTGTGTAAAATAGGCTAGATAGTTTTAGTTATCATTAACCCATGTTTATTTTCTTGTTATATTTTGGATTTGTGCTCTAATACATTTATAAAGAGGATATCTAGTAGAATATTTGTTCATAATACTCTATGTTATGTATAATGATGTCATGAACTTGTGAAGCAATTTAAGATATAAGTGGCTAATTTTTTTTTATATATACCTTTTTTTTTAGCATTTTGAGTCATTTATTTATTGTTTGGTTCTTTAAGGTGTGATGCTTAAGAATCCATAAATTTGTCTTCCGCATTGGGAGCACCAAAAACTTTTCTTCAATAATCCTCCCCAAGTTTTTGATGCTTGTGGCAGGGGAGGATTGTTGAGGATGCGGAAGACAAATATATTGTAATTGATTGCAAATGGCTTAGCTGGTGGTCTAGATAAATTTAAATGGAATGAAAGGATGTCTGCTGTAGGGGGAACAATGTTAATAATAATAATAAAAAGAAAAAGTGGAGCTCACCTGTATGTGAGAGTGTTGTGGCAGGGGAGGCATGAGTCCCTGAGGACCAATTCTGACAGCCAACTGACTACTGTAGCATGCAGTCTGGACTACAAGGCAACCCTACTCCAGGTCCAGAACCCCATGGACACCTTCAAGGAGGTAGCATGCTACAGGAGCTCACCACTAACCAGAAAGTGTACGTGAGGAACTACACCAAGCCTGGTGTGGGAGCTGGAAAGTGTGGCTGAAGGAAGATTTTAAAAGGCCTATAGACCTCCCTGGCCTTCCTGCGGTCTAGGCTCCCCATGTGACCTCCTACACCCCGATGCCAAAAGTCTCTCAGTGAGATGTCAAGAGCCCCTCAGTGAGATGCCAAGAGTCCCTCAGTGATGGAGGCCGACCCGCTCAGCAGCCTGGAGATGACCAAACAATGGATAAGTCTGTGGGCCCCCACCACCACCAACAACCTCGGCCTTCAACTGAGAAGAGGACCCAGATCCCATCACCCATGGAGACAGGCATGAAATTGTCTTTTGCTCTTTGTTTTTTTTTTATTAAATATTTAGAGTTAAAAAAAATGAACGTAATATATATTCATTGTAAAACCGTAATAATATTAAGCATTTTTTTTATTTTATTAAAAGGCTCTCAGAGTTCGCTCATAGGGGGCAGCATGGTTTGAACGGTAGATGGCGCCAAAAATTTAAAAAAAGGAACGAGGCAGCTGACCGTACCGCCAGCCATTTTTTTTTTTTTGGTCGGTGGTTTTCCCCCTACAGTAAGTCATTCTTTCTATTGCATTTTTAATTTGTCTAAACACCAGAAATAGTCCATCATAGGTTTTATGTATGAATATATATATATATATTTTTTTTTATTGAATATATTTCAATATTATTCCCCCTTTTTTTTTTACATCAATTTTGTTAATAAATTTTGTCAGATGAAATAAATGCTAGCCTATTCAATGCACAACCTTGACACCTAATGGGTACAAAATGTAATAAATATTGTGACAATTAGCTTCAAAGGTTGGCTTTCTGTAGTCTAAACAAAAAGGGACAGCCGGGCAATAAAATAGATAAATACACGTCCCAACAGTTGGCACATTTTGACAAAAGCAAGATGCTGATTTTGCAGTGTGATGCCAGCAAAGATGCAATGGGAGCTGCTCTGCTACAGGAAGATCGACCTCTAGCATTCGCATCCGTGTCATTTAGCGACTCGCAGAAACAGTACTCTCAGATTGAGAAGGAGTTACTGAGTGTTTATTATGGATGCAAAAAGTTCGAATATCTATTGTCAGGACACACTTTCGTTGTCCAGACGGATCACCAGCCTTTATTGCCTCTAGTCAAAAAACCGCTGAGTGATATATCTCCGCGTCTACAAAGATTAGTAATGAAGCTTATAGCATTTGACTTCAAATTGCAGTACAAACCAGGAAAATACTTGATTGTGGCTGATACCCTATCCAGGGATACTCATCCCATGGACGAACTACCAACGCCTTTTCTGGAGGACAAAAGAATGGTCAAGATGGTACGTGTTAATATCTCGGACGAAAAACTGGTAGCGATGCAGAAAGATACCCGAGAGGATCCTGCTTTGGTTAAAGTAATCGATTATGTGATTGAGGGATGGCCTATATGCAAAAAAGACGTCGATGAAGATGCCAAAGTATTTTTCGATTTCAGACACCGTTTATATTTATGGAATGATCTATTATGTATAGGATCGGCCATAGTGATTCCGAAGACACAAAGGAACAATATGCTTAATTTGTTGCACCAATCGCACCAAGGGATATCTGCAATTCAGGGTTTGGCGCGAGAATCTTTATTTTGGCCGAGAATGTCCATCGACATTGCTGAAAAAGTAAAAAATTGTGAAATTTGTCAAAAACATCAGAAATCAAAGATACGGCAGCCGTTAAAACCTTTCCCAGTTCCAGATTATCCATGGCAGACAGTATCATTGGACATATTTTATATTCAGAAAAAGCCCCATTTGTTAGTGGTCGACAGATATAGTGGCTACCCGGAGGTATTTACATTGGACCCACCTACGGCGATTAATGTAAAAAATAAATTGAGAGAAACATTTGCACGATTCGGGATTCTGGAAACCATGATGTCCGACAATGGACCACCGTTCCGCTCAGAGATTATGACTGACTTCTGTATAAGATGGGGTATAAAACAGCTATTTTCAAGTCCACACCTTCATAGATCTAATGGTCTGGCCGAGAGAAACATTCAAACAATAAAAAATTAACTAATTAAATGTAGAGATGAAGGGTCCGACCCATATCTGGCTATTCTGGCATATAGAAATACACCAAAAAATGACCTACCGTCACCCGCACAGCTATGTTTATCGAGGAGCCTTCGATGTCAGATCCCCAGAATTACACCGCTATATAGACCCTATCAAACTAATTGGAGAAGTATAGAGAATGGCAAAAGAAAAAGACAGAGCTCAATGAAAGAGCAGTATGACAGAAATAGTAAAAGCTATCCCAAGGTCAATGTAGGAGAGGATGCATGGTGTCAAATACATCCAAGGGAGACATGGACACCGGTGAAGATTTCAGCGCAGGCTGATTCTCCTCAGAGCTTTGAAGTTGTGACACCATCGAGAAATAGGTTGATAAGAAATCAACAATTTATTAGGCCAAGGGATGGAGGCTACGAAAAAAGCCAGTTGTCTTCAGAACCAATTACCGCCTCCCCAGAAGCTCAACATCCGCAGTGCGACAGTCCAACGATGGGCGAGTCATCCACAGCCCCGATACAGCGGTCAAGTGAAGAGACCAATTTTGACCAGAGGGAAGGCGCGACTACATCCGCTGGGATTTCACCAGAACCATCCGGAAGGCCCCGGTTTTCAAGATTTGGAGGAGAGTTAAGAAAACCACAAAGATTTTGTTTTTAAGCAGAAGGGAGGCATGTCAACCGCCTTTTGATTTGCCTGATCTGATTGTTGATGGTTGTCTAGATTCCTGACATTCTTTAATTGTTGTAGCAGAGGGGAAACATGTTGTGATATGTAAATAACCTATGTTAAGTGTTATAATTGTTACCTATTGTTTACTATGCAAAATTATTCCATTTGTCAATTGTTTTAAAAACTTATGTAAATTATTTCCTTTTTATCTCTATCTTGTATATAAGAAGATTGCTAGATTGAATAAACATTCAGTTCAACTTGTAAGTCGTAGCGAGTTTGTTCAGACAACTCATACACATTACAACAATATGTATATAATTAATTTTATTCTTTTGGAATAAAATAAATTTTGAATTTTCGAAATGGTAATATACCTAATTTATCTGAATATGAATATAATTAATTTTATTCATTTTAGAATAAAATAAATTTAGAATTTTCGAAATGGTAATAGAATTTTGGACATTTCATCTTGCATATAAAATGGTGATTGGCAATAATTCACATATGTACATATGTATAGTTTGTACACCCTCCTCTGGACCTTTCTGCAGCGGGCTACGGGATACTTGGACAGGGTCAGTGTAATCTCCAACTGGGTGTCTTCCCCGGCTTTGGCCTTTAAAGCATCGTTGAGTTTCCTCGTTGGGGAATTCTCCACCTGGACAACAAGCACTTTGGCGAGACACTGCACATATATGATGTAAATGTTTACATCATTGTTGGGTCTGTTTTGTGAAAATCTGGCCCAACAATTCCTCCCCTGCCAGAGTGAAAAATGTGTTTATTCCAATTCAGATCTGTTCATGATCTATGATAAATATGATTTTGGAAGAAATACATTTTTTTACGATACCAGTATGCGCAATCACTGACACTCAGGCAAAGGGGAAACAAACGGGCCATAGTACCTAGAACTGGTTATCTTATAGTAATATTGAAAGGAAATCTTATCCTACCATTTAGTGGGCAAAATACTAAGCCCATCTTTCTCTGCCTGTATGCTGGAGAATTTGGTCTAGCTGTGAGGTGAGTCCGTACATTCCCTGCTGCAGTCCTTATAGGTGGAAAATGGGGAAGTGGTCTATACCCAGATTCTGTACAAACAGACTTTTAGACCATTCCAGATAAACATAATCATATGGGCGCCAAGGAATTGTGCGTGTAAACGTAGATATGTCCAATTCCCAAAACACATCTAAAAAAAATTATTTATTAACTATATGTGATGAGGTACATGTGGTAATGATAAAAAAATGATTATACAAGGTTATATAAGGCAAAATTAAATTGGCATATGCGATCAAAAATAGCAATAATAATATGGTAAACAAAACGAGGGGAATGAATATATACAAAAAAAATTGAATGAATATATGATATACGTAGAAAAGAAATGACTTGATATATAGGATATACAATGATAAACAAATAAATATATATGCTGTGGTTAAATTCTTCATTCAGTACATTTGTCTGAAGATGGTAACAACGCTGATACCGAATTGTCACACACTATTTATTTATTTGGGATCGGTCCCGTTATCTTATGTTTATAGTCTATAATCCAAACTAAGCCTTATCTATGTATAAATATACATAAATATAATTAGAAAAGGAAATATACATGGTGAATGGTATATTAAATGAGTAAATACTATCTCAGGATAATAATTATGCTAAAAATTTGGATGAATATGATATATATAAAGGAAATAACGTTGATATGGAAGATATACTATGATAAACAAACAAAATATATATATATGCTGTAGTTAAATTTATTCAGTGCATTTGTCTGAAGATGGTAACAACGCTGTTACCGAAATGTCACACACCATTTATTTGGATTTGGCCCTGATATCTTACGTCTATAATCCAAATTGTGCCTTATCTATATATAAATATACATAAATATAATGGAAAAATAATAATACATGGTAAATTGTATTACTGAATAGATAATATAACAAAGGAATAAATATTCACTGAGGATCATGGGCATTTCGCGAGTATTTCAAAATATACATGTATTACTTGATAGTTTGTTCTTATTAACTTGTCACTGGGAGTGTCTGTCTGACGTGTTCTCCGCCTCTCTTAACCATGATGGTAAAAAAAAAAAAAGAAATCTTAGTAGTCAGTAATTCTTTAAACCAGATTGATTCCAAATTTACCTCATCTAGGGTGACAATCTTACTTCTCTTTGTCTTTAGTTGAACCCTGTTGTCAACTTCTATTATCCATTATTTATCTTATTTATAGAATGTGTACCTGTATTTTTAACCAATAAAATTCACTTTAATAAAATACATATAGTTAACCTCGAAGAGGATAAATGTTGATGACTAACAACCTAGGTCTAACTTCTACCTTACGATATATCTTCTCACACTTGAGTTCTTAATATCTCTCTGTAATTTGACACTTTGTCCTTTAAAAAAAAAACTTACTGTTCTGGGCTACTTCTCAGCCAAAAAAAAAATTGATATTCCATCTTCCCTTAACTTTCCTCCTTCTTCGAGTCTGGAATACTGTATTAGCCTGTTCTGGCAATTTGCCTTGAGGTTCATTTAGGTGTCCTACTAATTTAAACTTTATCTTATAATATAACGAGTTACTCTCGTTTAAAAAAATTCTACTTACTAATTGGTACTTAGACTTGAACTCGTTCTAACTAAACGTATGGTAGACAATAGTCTTTATTAGGTGATTAACTTTTGCTAGCCTGGGGCGATATAAAACACAAAGAATCTGGACAGTCCATCTGTCACTTTGCTAACTGGTACCTAAAATTTGTAGACGGAATCGCCTCGTCTAATCATAACTTGTCTCTTATATGCTCTAATTGTTAACTCTCATTAGAAACCTTCTTTAGATTTTGACTTAGAAACAAGGAGTTATAGGGAATTCAATTTACCCACCGCATGTTCCAAGTTTGTCCATAGAGGATTGGTTCCAAGCTGCGCAATATATAGAAGAGCATCCAACGTGCCAATCTCTCCCAACCTCCCGTCTGAATCACCCTCATCTCAGCCACGCTTAAAGCGTCGTAAATTACGATGTCAGATCGGTTATCCGAGGTTTGTCGCTATGCACTTAGCTTGCGACATCGGCAACTAAATCCCCCACCTAGCACAAAGTTCAGTTGATACCTCTCCGTTCCCTCTAATGAGGAGAAGATTTGTAGGCTTTCTGGTCTGATCATAACCTCCCGCAATCTTCCAGTCTGAGAATCGAGACATGATCATCATCTACGACCCTTAGAATTCAAGATGATATAATGAAATAAAGTAATTACTTATACAAATAAAAAAAATCATACTTATACTCCTTTAAAAGGAGGCCTAACAAAAAGGAGCGGATATCTTCCTATCGATAGAGTTGTAAGTCCTGTGAAGCTATAGGTCCTAACAAATAAAGATATCAAAATTAAAAATCGAACCTATTAAATTCCCTAATACTATTCTAATGTACCTTTGGACTAACAGTATAATTGTTTTTAACCTTCTACACATTCATTAAACCAATCCATTCATACACCCTCCCCCCATCAATAACGGTTTGCATATAAACTAAAGTTAAAAGCTGCTACACAAGCCAAAGTACCATATTATCATCATCAAAATAGACCCTAATAATGACAAAATCTTTCAGGACAAAATGCGAAATCAAATAAAATTAACAAATTAAAACAAATTGGGGACTAAAGCCCTAGTTTACTCAAAAAAAGGAAATGCCTCATACAAACTCCATATAATTACCTGTACTTAAATAAATAAATAAATAAAAATATGTTGATTGTCAACAATCAAATCTGAAATCTAACCTAACATTAAAATTGTGCATCTAATAGTTTGAAATTCTTCTTCTTATCTTGACACTTGGTGTCTAAACAAATGAATCATCAAAACTAGCACTTAAATTGGATCGAATTGAACTTCAAGCATTTACCTCACTGCCAAATAGGATAAATCTCCAAGTGTTTGCCAACCTTACTTCCTGTTCCAGGTTATTGGCGTCTTTCCTTCCCTGCTATTCAGCTAAACTCTTCGGTACTGGGATCATAGGGCTTTTTAATACCCAACCATTTTGAAGTTTAACAACAGAGATCACTTGTTATCCTATATATCAACACTTAGACCACAACTGCTCTACACACTCTCATTAGAAATTCTACTTGGGCTGCATTCTGGACACAAGGGATTATAGGGTGTCAATTTACCCAACGCATGTTCCGATCCCGCCCATAGGGAATTGGTTATAAGCACAGCAGCTATCTAGTGTATCTAAGTCCTTTTACCTACATTTAAAGTTGAACCAGAGTTCAGCTATTAATTACCTCAAATAAAAAAATAAAAATAAAAAAACTGTTGAACTCACTTAAGTCTTGAATCACATTCTGCTATTAATACAGAATTGTAGCTTTAATAAAAAGAAAAACTGAAAACTCTTTACAAAGACTTTCTAACACTAAAGCAAAAATTGTAGCATAAAACATAAAAAGAAAACTGAAAACTCTTTAAAAATCACATTATAACACTAAAACAAGAATTGTTGCAAAAAAAACTGAGAAACTCTTTAAAATCACTTTCTAACACTAAAAACAAAAAATTGTATCCTTAAAAAAAAAGAAAACTGAAAAACTCTTCAAAATCGCTTTCTAACACTAAAACAAAGTGTAGTTTAAAATAGGAAGAAACTGAAAACTCTTTAAAGGAAAAATTCTGGGTTCTCAAAAAGGAGATTACATATTTGTTATTTAATATAACCTAACATAATAATTAATATGGACTTATACATATAAATTAGTGCATACAGTTACTGAACTTTAGACAAATCAGCCTATACAAACCCTCAGTGCATATTTTGTGTTATTTACAAATATTTGCCTCTAGGCTAAAACAAATTATCTATTAACACTACATGATGAAGAGTCAAATTGTCCTATCAAGGCAATAGTAGAGTCAACAACTACTCTTCAAACATTAATTACACCTTCTCCTATCATCTTCCTACTGTCTTTCTATCAACTATAGTTGATAGAAATACAGTTACTGAACTTTAGACAAATCAGCCTATACAAACCCTCAGTGCATATTTTGTGTTATTTACAAATATTTGCCTCTAGGCTAAAACAAATTATCTATTAACACTACATGATGAAGAGTCAAATTGTCCTATCAAGGCAATAGTAGAGTCAACAACTACTCTTCAAACATAAATCACACCTTCTCCTATCATCTTCCTACTGTCTTTCTATCAACTTTTATCGTCTCTCTATAACTCTTTATCAACTTTCCATCACCTTCACCTACTTCTCATCTCCTTTCATCTCTTTCAACTCTTTACACCTCTCTTCATTTCTTACAACACTTTTCAACATCTTTCGACATCTTTCAGCACTTCTTTTTATTTCTTTCATCTCTATTCATCATCCTTCATTTCTCTTCATCTCTTTTCATCACCTTTTTATCATTCTTCATCTCTCTTCATCCCTATTCATCGCTTTCCACATCTTTCCATCATCCTTTCATCATCCTTTCTTCACCTTTTTATTGCTTTCAACACACTTTATCACCTTTTTCTTCCTTCCTATCACCTCTATCCTTCGCTTTCAACATCTTTCGACACACCTCTTTCCATCTCTCTTAACACCTTTCAACCCTTTTTCATCATCTTTCATCGATTTCCACCTTTTTCACCCCTTTCATCACTTTCGACATCTTTCAATATCTTTATTCATTGCTTTCAATATCTTTTCGCACTTTACAACACCTTTTTAACACCCTTTCATCACCTCTTTCTGTCGATTTTCGCACCTTTCAACACCTTTCTACCATCTTTCTTTCACCGATTTCTACCTTTTTCACCCTTTTCATCCCTCTGGAGTTTCCTCGAAACCCGTCATCGGGAACGAATCCCGATGGTCACTCAAGAGTGTCTGGTTCTCCAGTCGCTTCTTGGTCAAATAACATCGTAATCTAATTATATTTAATCTTAATAAAACAAAGATGATTCGCCCTAAACCTGAATATTTATGCCAAATGGGCTACACTTAGTTGCCAAAAATTAAACCAGACCGAATGTCTACACTTACGAATGTATTGACATGTGGAAATTTGAAAATTTTAACAAAAGTTTAAAATTCAAAGTTTCGAAAAAAAATTCTATAAAAGAAAATTCTGCTTAATTTGATCTGTCCCATTCAATACATATTAAAATTTGCTGACGAATTCCGACAGTTATCTTATCTCTACTTTGAACTGGTGCTGTTTGGTTCTTGCAAGGTGGTACAACTTATTTACTTAAAAGATATAGGATATGCAAATCCAGGATTTTTGCTTCAAAAGTGTTTGTCTATCCTGTTCCTGAGAATTTATCTGTTCTAAATATATCTAAAGTGCTCCTATGGGAAATATTATTTATGCTTGCACTCTATTTTACATATATCAAGGATTTTCGTATTGTTCCTTTCTTTAGTCCAGCCTGAACCTTTTCAACTAAAATAAAATAAATTAGACATCATTGTATTAGACTGTTCTATTCGTTCTGCTGAGGATTACATTTGTTCACTATGCGGTGGTTCAAAAATTTACTATCGATTGCAGGCTAACTTCTCTCACGCCTTTAATGATATTGTGCATATTGACCTGACCTGGTTTGACTCAGCACGCCTTCCTATTGAAGTCTCACTAGAACACGGAATTGAATGTCCAAGATATATACATTATTATGGTACTAAAGATTTATCTCGTTAAGACATGGCTGTCGCAGTGATTTCTCGTGGTATGACAGAGGTGAACCGAGCCTAGATACATCCGAGTAGGTGCAGGTTGGCAGAACTACATCTTGAGTAGATTAACCTGGCATGTCGGTTAGTCAATCTTGGAAAATCTGAGCGAATTAGGTGCATCAGCCTTGCAGATGGATATTAGATAGAATACGTCTCTGTATTCTATCATTGATGCATATTTTCAAATATTCTCTTCACATCCCACCACAATGACCCATTCTTCAATTGATTCACGTCACGTGGTCTTACGCTCGATGGCGTCCATCGGGATATTGTGTTGTATATCGTTCTTCAACTCACGTCCACCTTCGTGAGTATCTTAAATCTTATTAAATAATGTACAATTTTGCAGGCAAATTGCATGCTCCGACATCCATGGTTTAGGACTACGCAAGATATTTTTCTTAATCTTCAAGATCTACTCTTGACCTCCCTGAAATGTACTCTTTGCTAGAGATAACCATGTCTAATGCCACGTTTCATAAAACTACGAAAGCCGATGTTGAAACGAGTTTTAAGTCTGTTATGATGCTATAAGCTTTTCTTTTCTTACAGGCCTCTGCTGCCAAACAATCTGAAAGGTGGTGGAATAGATAAGGTTTTCTGGAAGGGCTTATCAAAGACCAGTCAAGTGCAAACATACACGAGGTGCTAAGTTCATTATCATTGCTTATCTAAGGTTACCTGTATCTATATATCTGATAAATTGCTAAGTTCGCGTATTGCGTTTAATTCCGAAATAGTGCTATTAATTCCCAAAGGATGCAGGATATATAAAAAATGATTTCGTTCTTTGGCTGGAGTTAAAGAAAAGAAACAAATTATACTAATTTCATTTAAAAGAACATAAAAATAAAACGTTCCCCACCAGATCCTGTACATGGAATATCACACTATAAAAGTCGTTGTCAGATTGAATATATAGGGTAGTCCTTATGATAGTATTAAATAATAAGTTATAAATGGGAGAGATAAAATTATACGCAGTAAATATCCGTGATGTACGTGACACACATACACGTCATGGAAAAAAATGATCTAAGGTGACTCAAGCAAAAATTATCGGAAAAAAAAATGAATTCGTCATATCTAAAAAGAAAAATTGTATACTCGAACAAATGTATTTCCTGTATAAACTAAATTAGCTTAAAAATAATTTTTAAAAAAATGATGCGAAAATTACTTAATCACCATATATAACTTTAATCTAAAATGGCAATAAGACATTTATTTTAAACAAGGATTTTGCGCATCGATAAACTAACCATATTGGTATCCAGTAAAGTATCTTTCCATAATGACCTTAACAAATGTTTTTTAAAATATATTTTGGTATCTTATACTATTGGAATTTCGCTTAAATAGGATAGCTACGCTTTAACCTTATACATAAAATTGGAAGTAACATGGACTGAAGGTCGAGTATTGAACGCGTCCCATAGGTCGCCATCTTGGAATTTTACCATGATTGTACCGTCACGCGCATATTAATATTGTAAATTGTACCATAAAGGGATGGGAAGGTGACGAAATTCAACACTTAAAGGAAGCAAAACAAAAATTTACTGTTATCTTATCTTTATAATAAAAATAATAGAAATATGCTAGTCTAAATGCGAAGGAGGCTTAAGTTAAAAAAAATGCATATTCATTAAAGTTAGCAAAAATATATATATAAATAATTAAATGCTGCTGTATCACTTAATGGTTAAGAATGGGCATGACTGGAAAATTGTACTAAACCATTACATAAAGGAAATAAACGGATTACAATTTCAAATAAACTAAGGTAGAAGGTTCATGGGTAAGTAAGATCAAACGCGTCCCATAGGCCCCCACCGCCATCTTGGAATTTTACCGTGACTGTACCGTCACGTAAACAACTATATTGTAAATTGCACCATAACGGGATGGAAAGATGACGAAATTCAACGCTTTAAGGAAGCAAAACAAAAATTTACTATGTTATCTTATCTGTATAATAAAAATAATAGAAATATGCTAGTCTAAATGCGAAGGAGGCTTAAGTAAAAAAATGCATATTCATTAAAGTTAGAAAAATATATATATAAATAATTGAATGCTGCTGTATCATTTAATGGTTAAGAATGGGCATGACTGGAAAATATTCTGGTAAAATATTTATATTAAATATATATAATAAGCATATTTTGATAAATATGCTTGTCTAAATGTGAAAAAGGTTAAGTTAAAAAAAATGCATATTCATTAAAGTTAGCAAAATATAAATAAACAAATACTGCTGTTTCACTTAATGATTTAGATTTGGGCATGATTGGAAAATTGTACTAAACCATTACATAAAGGAAATAAACGGATTACAATTTCAAATAAACTAAGGTAAAAGGTTCAAGGGTAAGTAAGATCAGACATATACAATTATGAATCGAAGCGGACACTTATGTCTGAATATTATATTCATATAAAGACAAAAAATACGCAAATACTTTGTGGTAAATAGTGTTTTGACAAAGAAAAGGTCATATGGCGTATACACTTTAAAAGATATAACAGAAAAGCTCTGAAGTCATCCTAGTAAACTAAATATTCCCGTGATAGCATAAAAATAAAAAAATAAACAATTGAATTATCAGAAAAAGAAGAACATACGCTTAAATATGGCTAGCGAAATTGCGCTTATCTTAGTAAAATCTAAATATTCTCAAGATAATATAAAAATAAGAGAAAAAACAATCGTATTATCGAGAGGAAAAAAAATCGGTACACTATTAGACCTGTCTAGCGAAATCACTTTGGCGAATAAAATAATTGAAAATAAAAAAAATTATTATACCTTGGAATAATAAAATAAATCGCATGGCTTATACAGTTTAAAAGAAATATCAAAAGGGCTAAAAGAAGATGAAATATTTAAGAGGTGAAGCCCTCCCGCAAGCGCGAGAAGAGGTAGTAAAAACCAACCTTTCAATTCAGAAGCTGGAAGTCAACTAACTCTATTGGTCGTCGCCAGTTCCCGCCTATAGTGTCCACATGTGTTTCACACGTGTGGTTTCCCCAAATACCTCTACTTCCACCCCCTGCACATGTGTCTCCCCCCTTACAGATGTGTCCCTGGAGTTCTATATTTGGAATTTGCGGGAAGTTCTCAGGTTTTTGAGAAAGGCATTGTTCTAGGCCTAAATTTTGCGCCCCAATATTTCGAGATCCTTATGAAAGAAAAGGAAAGGAGGAATTACTCCTCTAACATTTGAAATTAGAATCAAATGACGTGTATGCTAGGTACAAAATATAGTTAGAAAATGAAAAATAAAAAAAAATAAAGAAGAAAGTAACGTTTGCACAAAATATAAGATGACGCATATCAACCACAAACTATCTCCATTAATTTGAAAATTAAAAAAAATCAGAATAACGCACACGCTGTACTCAAATATGTCTCGTGAAATTAAATTAAATTAGCGTACACGCTGAGGATAAAAAAAATACATATGAAAATGCATAAATTCGACACACGCACTAGGCCTAACGTATTTTAAAAAAAAATAGGTAGAGACATGAATTTGTTATCTCCTAAAACACAAAAAAAAATACATAAAGAAAATGGAAAAATTAAAAATAACGTGTATTTTAAGGCCTAACGATAATAATAATTATTAGAATTTTAAAATCTTAAGTATACTAGAGCATGGTTAAACTAACGATTTTTTGAAAAATTAAAAAAATAATGGGTAACGATTGATGCTCAAATACGACACGCGCACTAGGCCTAACGTATTTTTTTTTCAAAAAATAGGTAGAGACATGTATTTGTAATATACTAAAACACAAAAAAATACATAAAGAAAATTGCACAAATACGACACGCGCACTAGGCCTAACGTATTTTTTTCAAAAAATAGGTAGAGACATGAATTTGTAATATACTAAAACACAAAAATACATAAAGAAAATTGCACAAATACGACACGCGCACTAGGCCTAACGTATTTTTTCAAAAAAAAAAAAGGTAGAGACATGAATTTGTAATATACTAAAACACAAAAAAATACATTAAGAAAATTGCACAAATATAACACGCGCACTAGACCTAACGTATTTTTTTTTAAAAATAGGTAGAGACATGAATTTGTTATCTCAGGGGTGAGCCTACTTTTCACAAAAGAATTTTTTTTTTATTAATTGTGATTTTTCGGTAATTTCGGCCCACGTTGGGCGCCAAATGTTAGATCGGGTTTTGTTCTAATGGATGTATCTATTTTTGACCATTAGATGATATACTAAATTCATAAAGAAAAATTTATTTTCTTTTAAAATTTCACCACGGCTATTACTCAAACATTGATCTATACAAGTCTCAACCTCGTTATTGTGACATAGTACCAAAGGGACAAGCCTCAAAATGAGCTAACCAAGAAATTTTACCCACAAAAGAATGATAAAATTTTGACCTTTTGGTTTGGTGTGAGGTAAAATAAAGGAAATACAAATGATAGAATTAAAATACATATTAAATTTATTGCAATTAAATACTGGATGTAATATAAAACAAAGACAAATTTATATGCAAGACACGTTAATTTCCATTAAAGGACATTTCTTCAATTCCTTATACTATTAGAATTTAAAAAATAAAAATTTCTATTCACTATATATATTATATAGTAGGGTTTACCACAAAATTTTACCTATTAAAAACTATTACTATTCATTTACCCACGAACCTCTTTAGGCCCACACATAAAAAAATTTAAAATATTTAGACTTACCATTGACTTTCTCTACATACCATCCCCAAATTCGTTTTGTCAACCCCATCGCCTCCCGTCAGTTCGCGTGCTCTTTCGTAACTGTCCCCAATTTTTAAAAGTGGCGCCCTCCCAAAAAAAAATCATCATCTTCTTACAGAGTAAGAAGAAAAAATAATTTAATCCCCCAGAGTATATTTAAAAAATAAAAAGTAAAATATTATTCCCTTTTTTAGGAAAAGAAAATTTGAATTAATAATAAAAAAATATATATATATAACAGGTTTATCCTTTGAAAATTTTTATATAGTAATTTCTTCTTTAAGAAAATTTAAAAATAAAACATATACTTAATTTATCTAGATATGTATATAATTAATTTTATTCTTTTTAGAATAAATAAATTTTTAATTTTCGAAATGGTAATATACCTAATTTATCTGAATATGAATATAATTAATTTTATTCATTTTAGAATAAAATAAATTTAGAATTTTCGAAATGGTAATAGAATTTTGGACATTTCATCTTGCATATAAAATGGTGATTGGCAATAATTCACATATGTACATATGTATAGTTTGTACACCCTCCTCTGGACCTTTCTGCAGCGGGCTTCGGGATACTTGGACAGGGTCAGTGTCATCTCCAACTGGGTGTCTTCCCCGGCTTTGGCCTTTAAAGCATCGTTGAGTTTCCTCGTTGGGGAATTCTCCACCTGGACAACAAGCACTTTGGCGAGACACTGCACATATATGATGTACATGTTTACATCATTGTTGGGTCTGTTTTGTGAAAATCTGACCCAACAAACCCCACCTAACCTAACCATATCCCACCTTTGTCCATCTAAGCTACAAACCTCTGGTGATTGCGAGGTGTCGAGATGGAGCCTGAAGCCGCCTTTAGACTTGGCAGCACAGAGCCAGAGACTGAGATCCCCTTCCTGTGGTCAAGCCACCTGACCTGTGGTGGATGACCTGGCCCTACCAAGCTAGTCTGAGATGGACTCAGACACCCCTTCCTGGTGGTCGAGCCACATGTCCCATGGTGGCTGACTTGAACCCGAGCCAGAGTTCAAAATAGACGCCCCTTCCCTGTAGTCAAGCCACCTACCTATGGTGCTTGATCTGACTCCACCAGCACCAAGGCAGACTCCAGCATGCCTATGGGCAAGCCACAGGCTTCAGATGAAGGTTCTTCAGGCAGAACACCAGTTTCACCACGAGCCCTGAACATTTCCCAAGCTGACCCCAAAATGCCCAGATCCAACAATATAAATTTGTTAAAAGTCGTGGCATAGAATATGTAAATATCTTTTTGAGTGTATGACTTGGAATGTAAATTTCTTTTAAATGAATTATTATTATGTCAAATATATTTTGAATGGATTATTATTATGTAAATTTTCCTTTTGTATATAACTGAGCCGTGTTGTTGAAATAGAGTTTTCTTAGTAGAGCGAGAGCTTTACGTCTGTAGCCGCTGGTTTTTGTCTTCGTTATTTTCTTTCTCGCTTGATCACCCGAAGCAGTCCAAATAATATCAAGACTTTGGGTAAAAGTCTTACTTGTTAAGAGGAGGTTTCTTCAATCTGATCTATCGTACCTTAACATTTAGTGGCGTCCCCGGGTGGGCTGCGTGGGCTAGTCAAGTAGAGAAGACGGGAAGACCTGGTAGCGCTGTCTCCCGAGGAACAGAAGGCGGGAAGACCTGTAGGCGCTGTCTCCCGAGTAACAGGAGCTCAAGGTAAAAGAAGCTAAAGAAGCTCAAGGCAAAGAAGCTAAAGAAGCTCAAAGGCAAAGAAGCTAAGGAAGCTCAAAAGGCAAAGAAGCTAAAGAAGCTCAAAGGCAAAGAAGCTAAAGAAGCTCAAAGGCAAAGAAGCTAAAGAAGCTCAAAGGCAAAGGAGCTAAAGAAGCTCAAAGGCAAAGAAGCTAAAGAAGTTCAAGGCAAAGAAGCTAAAGAAGCTCAAAGGCAAAGAAGCTAAAGAAGCTCAAGAAGCCCTTCGTTAAAGGTTTAAAGGAGCCCAAGAAGCCCTTTGTTAAAGGTTTAAAGGAGCTCGGGAAGCCCTTTGTTAAAGGTTAAAAAGAGCTCAGTGAAGCTCAAGGTTTAAAGGAGCTCAAGAAGCCCTTTGTTAAAGGTTTAAAGGAGCTCAAGAAGCCCTTTGTTAAAGGTTTAAAGGAGCTCAAGAGGCCCTTTGTTAAAGGTTTAAAGGAGCTCGAGAGGCCCTTTGTTAAGGGTTTAAAGGAGCTCAAGAGGCCCTTTGTTAAAGGTTTAAAGGAGCTCAAGAAGCCCTTTGTTAAAGGTTAAAAAGAGCTCAGTGAAGCTCAAGGTTTAAAGGAGCTCAAAAGGCCCTTTGTTAAAGGTTAAAAAGAGCTCAGTGAAGCTCAAGGTTTAAAGGAGCTCAAGAAGCCCTTTGTTAAAGGTTAAAAAGAAGCTCAGTGAAGCTCAAGGTTTAAAGGAGCTCAAAAGGCCCTTTGTTAAAGGTTAAAAAGAGCTCAGTGGAGCTCAAGGTTTAAAGGAGCTCAAAGGCAAAGAAGTTGAAGAAGCTACAGGGTGAAAGGCTACCTACAAGGTGAAAGGCTACCTACAAGGTAAAAAGGATACCTACAAGGTGAAAGGATAACTACAAGGTGAGATGGAGGAAGTTAGCAGAAGGCGTAGAAAGGCGATAAGAGGCGTTTTTACCGAGGTGGTAAATGATATGAATACAGAGTTAAGGGATCCTCTTATTGATAAAAGTGGCACATATGCCAAATTTGATAGATTAGAATCTCTCCATTTGGAGCTGGTGGCATTGAATGAACGATGCCAGGCAATTTTATTGGCCAAAGATGAGGCTACTGACGATGAAATTGATAAAGAATTTGAGGATTGTGAAGTCTACATCACGGAAAGATATTCGCGTAATGCGTGAGCAGGATAGGGATGCTCGGGTCAAGACTTCTCAAATTCCACCAGGGGCGTCTAGTGCCTCTCCGAATTCAGAGACCGATAATCAGAAAGTTATCAAACTTCAGACTACTTCTACGTCTCTGTCAAAAAGCCCGGAAGAGTCCATGAAAAATGAAATTGAAGGCGTGGAAAAAGAGGATTCTGTAAAAACTGCTAGAGCTACGGATGTGAAGCCTGCTCTAGCTAAAGCTAGAATACTAAAGGAAGCTCGTTCAGCTCCCTCTATAATAGGTATTGAATATGAGGACAAAAAAAGTTGCTGTAATGCTATTAAAGAAAAGGAATTGAACGCAGCAGTTGAAGGCGGTGAAGGGAAGGAAACAGAAGCGGCAGTTAAATGCAATAAAGTGAAGGATTCTGAAGCTGCAGTTGATAGCTATGTAGGTGTGAAGGAAGCTGAGGCTAAAGACAAAGCAAATGAAGCGGGAAGCAAAACCTGATAAAGTGAATTCTAAAGACGGAGTAAAAGATTCTAAGGATGAGCCTAAGGGCGACGGAGTAAAGGATTCTGAAGATGAGCCTAAGGGCGACGGAGTAGAGGATTCTAAAGATGAGCCTAAGGGCGACGGAGTAAAGGATTCTGGAGATGAGCCTAAGGGCGACGGAGAAAATGATCCTGAAGCAAGACCAACTGAAGTTACGGAATCTAAAATAAAGAATAAGGGAGATCTACAAAAACTTAAGGGCAACCCAGGGGATTGGCTCTCAAGGTGGGGGCAATTTGGTAGAAATAATGCCAATGAAAAATATGAAGAGGCAAATTTAAAGGATAAGGAGGATTCTGAAGCGAAGCCTAAGGGCGACGGAGTAAAGGATTCTGAGACTGCAATTAAAGGTTATAAACCGGTGAGCAATTCTAGAGCAGTAGCTGAGGGTACTGATTCAAAGGTGGAAGAAGAAAAGCTAGATGTAGAACAAGGTACTGATTCAGCGGTGGAAGAAAAGATAGATGCAGAACAGGGTACTGATTCAAGGGTGAAAGAAAACCCAGATGCAGAACAAGGTACTGAATCAAGGATGGAGGAAGGGATTATTGATGCAAAGGATTGGTTGAATGATGGGTTCATCGAAGGAGTTGATGAAATTCCACCTGAGGGAAAAGGATACTGGTTTCCTGATCGCCCTGTATTTGGGTGTGAGTCCGAAACGACGCCTATACGGCCAGTATGTGACGGCGCGTCCTATCGAGGACGCAGCGGACTATCCTTGAGGCGATATTTAAAAAAGATACCCAATCTACTGAGGAGAATCCCGGAAATAGGGATAAAACTTCGGAAAAATGAGTACGGAGTTTTGGCCGACGTGAGGAGATATTTCCAGGTGATGGCCATCAGGGAAAATGATTGGGACTACCTCCGATTTCTTTGGAAGAGGAAGATGGACGCTTATGGGGCAACCTCCGGTGGTGTGTATGGAGAGGGTGCCGCAGTGTGCCGAGGAGAGGATGGTTTTCCTGGATGAGAGCCTGGGCTCCCTGCAACGGTGTCCCACCTGCCTGGATCCCCCCATCACGGTGGAACGGATTTTTTTCTTTTTTCAAAAAAGAAAGATGGGGGTATGTTAAAAGTCGTGGCATAGAATATGTAAATATCTTTTTGAGTGTATGACTTGGAATGTAAATTTCTTTTAAATGAATTATTATTATGTCAAATATATTTTGAATGGATTATTATTATGTAAATTTCCCTTTTGTATATAACTGAGCCGTGTTGTTGAAATAAAGAGTTTTCTTAGTAGAGCGAGAGCTTTACGTCTGTAGCCGCTGGTTTTTGTCTTCGTTATTTTCTTTCTCGCTTGATCACCCGAAGCAGTCCAAATAATATCAAGACTTTGGGTAAAAGTCTTACTTGTTAAGAGGAGGTTTCTTCAATCTGACCTCGCGTACCTTAACAAAATTATATATTTAAAATTATTATTTTATTATTCAATCCCTATATATATAAAAGTCAGTGTATGTATGTATGTGTGTTTGGTCCTATGTCGGCTATACACGTCCACAATACGTAACTAATATGACTGAAATTTTAACAGTATATATAGTAGAATCTGGAAAAACTTATAGTGAAAATTTCAGGTCTCTATCCCAAATATTCTTCGAGTTTTTTGCAAATTTGCCCTTTCGCTCGCAAGCAGCGCCTCTAGCTGTGAATATGGGAGGTAAAATCAGCTGAATTAATGTACATGTATAACGTGTTTAAACAGGACATAGAAAAAAATCTGGAAGAGATATTTATCAGATTTTTAGCCAAGACAAATTGAAATTGACCGGGCAAAAATAGTTATCCTTTAGTCAGAAAATGATGATGACAATATTGCTGTATCATGTTTGATTATCAGATGCAAAATTATATGGGGGGGGAGGGAATTCCAAAATTCAGAGAACACGCGTGAAGCCAGTTCATTTTTAGTATGCAGGAACAAAATTCTAACAGAAAAACATTCATTCGAGCAGAAGACACAAAGCCAGATCATCTCTCTTTAAAAATATCGCTTCTCAGACACAAAGTTTGGAGCGGGACGTTTCACAAGAGTTACATTCACGGCGACAATTTATAATTGTAACGAATAGTGAATAAAACATTTAATCGGGTAAAAGCTGAGGATTGGGAGTTGCTGAGGGCTCAGGCCGCCTGGCTGAGGATTTAGCCGCCCTTTTTCGAATCCTGGACTTGGGTGGTTGGATGTCGAGGTAGGTGGGGATAATCTGGGGACTTTGGCATAATAGGTCTTTTTTTTTTAAGTTTATATTTATATATATATTAAACTCCTCCCTTTTAACCTTATATAGTTTTTAAATCATTTTTAAAAAATATTATATATGCGATATCATATTTAAGTATCTTTATTTTTATCTAATAATTGTTGTACATTGAAAGATAGTTTTATTGGTCTACAATTAAAATATGTTCAACCGAAAAGGATTGGTTAATTTCCCCATCAACATTGATTGCTAGCCTTCACAGCTTTAGGTCTCTACATGTACCATAGATGAATAAATTTGTGGTCTGCTTTTCTGCAGCCACTGGCGCCCGAATATTTGGACATGTAGAGATCTGGAAATAGTTTATTTTAAGACAACAACAACGTAAAAACCTATAAAATCATCACGATTTTAACATAACGATGTTTCAGCCATTTTTGGCTGGTAGGGTCGGTGGAAGGATGGTCTAAATTGTAGGTTTTCGACCTTAATCTACGACCCAGGTTCGATTCCCGCATTGGACACTTTTTTTCTGATAAAAAAAAATGGCCTATTCTTGCAAAAGTCCAACCCCACTAGCGAGTGCAAGTAATCAAACGGGCTCTGGCACATTTGTAAGTGAAAAGTCGAATTGCTTTTCACGTGTGTAGACATGTGGTGCACTTACAGTAAAAACAGTTGCCTACTTCTATCCACCATGATTATCATGGCCTGTACCAGGTGTACTAGGGATAAGCGAAAGAAGAAGCCATTTTTGGCGGACATAAATCTTTATTTTTGCGAATACTGTCTCAAAGAGATTGAGTATAAAAGAATAGGAAGTAAAAATTAAAGTTTATAGTTATGTTCCTCAATTAATTTTTTTATTTTGTGCACTTGGGCATTATCCATTTAAAAAAAGGCAATTTTCTCGAAATTCTTGATAATTTTTAATTAATATTTTATTTATAAATTCTTCAACATTTGAGGCTTTACAGCTTGAACCAGATATTATTTTATGTGAATTATTCCCCTATTGGTGATAGTCATTAGCAAAGTCACATTTGGAACTCTAATTGTAAGAACCACTAGTTGTGTTAGCTCAGATATTAAGGCGTCGAAATATGTTATAACTTCGAACAATATATATGTTCTATTTCAATATATTTCAAAGGATTTACCGATTATACTAGATTATTGGAAACTTGACTAAAAGGAAAAAGACACCAAAGCAAATACACAAAACAATATACTATTAAATTACATATAAACGCTAAAATAAAAAAAAAACGAGGAATGAAGAATTCCATTCAGTCCATATATATAGACATATTTCTAAGTCTAGAAATTTGTATGATACACGAAGGTCCATTTATATGAACCATACCTTCGAATAATAGATATATTCAATTTCAATATGTTTCAATGATTTTACCAAATATATTAAGTTACCGATGGGGTGACAAAGCACACTCAACGACATGTATACCATAACACAAACGTTGGTTCAATTCTCAATGGGATGAGATATAAAATTATCGCACATACAAGTTTAGGCAATATATATGCATACATAATAAAAAAAGGGAATGGAATTGATTTATATGTTAACATTGTGTTATATATATAGACATGTGTAATTGTATTATAACTAGGGCTGCCTTCATGATTATCAGGGTACTCCGCCATCTTTTTCCTTTCTGTATGAGAGTAGAATTTCCATTCATAAATGTGTATCTAGTCTGGTATAAAACACGAGGAATACAGTCTGATAAAGACATATATAAGAATTTATTATATCAAAATTTCTTCTATATCATGAAACAAAGGGGAATAGGATTATAGTGAAAGGTTTCATTCTATGCAAGCGAAATCTTTGCTTCAAATTTTTACTGATGTACAGGGTGATCCAAAAGTCCCGCACAACTTTAAAAATTAATAACTCCGCGAATATTTGCGCTAGAGAAATGCGGTAAACACCATTGTGTTCAGGATGCAATGGGATTTTTTATGGCAAATAATGAAAAATTCGAAATTGATTTTAGTTACAACTTTATTCACTAGATGGCGCTCTACCAGAATCAGATATTCAGCGGCCAAATTGTTTGATAAATTGAAAAATATAACTGAACGACACGTATTTTTCCTTTTTGAATACCAGGAAAGAACCCTAATAATACCAAATGATAAATTAATAAAACACCATTTCGCCAAAAGTTAGAAGAATTGGTTGACGATTTTTAAATACAATCTGTGATATGTAAAATAGGTATATGCAAATTAAAACATGTAGCAAAAAATATTTATATTTTAGATGGAGTTTTGTGAAATAAATTGAATGTTTGAAAATAACTACTGATATCAATACACGATTTTTGAAATGTTAATATAGTACCAGAAATTATGATGGCACTACTAATAGGATTTCGTGCTATAAGGAATGTATAGTTTCTTGACTAATTGTCGACACTTGACTATTTAACTAGATATTTGTCATGATCCAAAAATGAAATAGAGGGGAGTGACAAAATATATTTGTCGTACTTTATTCCAAATATCCTATGGGTTTGTCAAATGTTATCATTGTTTATTATACTGTACATAATTTTGAAAATGTATCCCCTCAAAAAAAATCATTTTAAATCGACCTTTTGCGTTGAAAAACGTGGTAGTAAAATCATTTTGTATTATTTTTTGCGCAAAACATCTAAAGTTGGGGGGGATACAGAGATTATTCCTTATGCTATTTCTTCTAATAAGCGATAAACTAAACATAAGGGGTAAAATTGTGTATACCAGTGTTATTCGAGAAGTTTTAACACTTTGGCCTGCACGACATAATATAAAATGTGGGCAAATGACAAACAAAAAAATTACCGTTTACAGGAAAAAAAAAGAGTCAAGATGTGAGGACAGCATTTATTATTCCCATAACCCAAAACAAAGAGCTGCAAAATATTACACATCAGGTAACTGCCTTCTCTCTTGTATTAGGTCACAATCCTTGCTCAATGTGGCGCCCTTCATTCTCAAACACCGCCTGCAGACGATAGATGACAGAATGGTCACAATTAAATAATTGAAATTTAAAAAACGTGCCATCTGATAGAAGCCTTCAACATGGCCAATGTGGTAGGCCGGCATCGATAAAAACGCGACTTAATGTACCCTCATAACCGAAATTGTAAGGCGTCAAGTCTGGTGATATTGGGGGCCACTGGTATATAAAGTGGCGACTTATCAACGAATTCCACCGAACGTTTCCTTCAGCAATTGTTTGGCACCGCGGGAGATATGAGGAGGTCCTCCATTTTGCAAGAATGTTATTTCGCTTAGTACTTGTCTGTCCTGCAATATGGGAATAACCTTTTCTCTCAAAAGTTGAACATAACGTTCACCAGTTACAAAAACGGTTTTAAAAGTTCTTCCATTGATTTTTTCAAAGAAAAATGGCCCAATAATAAAAGAAGAAGTGAACCCACCCAAAACTGTAACTCTGACCTGATGAAGTGGTATTTCTGTAAAAATCCTAGGGTTTTCTGTTGCCAAAATGAGGCAGTTTTGAATGTTAAATTCTCCCTTTAGATAAAAGTGAGCATCATCTGTTCTTAGAACATTTGACAGCCAGTTTTCATCAATATCAATTTGCCTGAAAACCCATGCAGCGAATTATTGACGCTTCTCAAAATCGCTAACTTTCAACTCGTGGAAACTTTGAATTTTCTTAGGATATTTTTATAGAAAAATTCTATATGTGTGTTCTCTCCAAACTGTTCCATACGAAATCCCCGTTTGTCGAGAAACTTGTCTAGCACTTACTTCTCCATACGTGAATAACGTTTCAATAGCTTCAGCATTCTGCAAAACCGTAACAGCCACTGACTTGCATGTCGATGGTCTTCCACTCCGAGGTTTTGCTTCCAGAGATCCAGTTTCCTCAAAACCTTTAATCAATCGCTTTAGAGAGTAGCAACTCATTGGTCCTTTACCGCTTCGAATATCTTTAAAGGAACGAAACGCTCGTAAAGATTCATTGGCAGATTCTGAATCATAATTAAAACAATTCATCAAGAGTGCTTTATCCTGTAGTGACGGCATTCCAGGGGGAAGGGGAGAAGTTCGACCACACCTCCTTGCGGTCCCTCCTGGACCCTTGGAATATTTGACCAAATTCTGGTTCGTTTCCAAGATGACTAACCTTGCAACGGCACCCATTTTCAAATGAAGAGCAAAACTGATATCTCGCGTCCGGGGTAACCGCCGCATCAGGAGCTGCAGCTCGAGCTCATGATGAGAAATCTACTACGAGGACACAATTCAATCTACTACAACTCAATATAATTGGTACCCAGAGGAAAATAAAGAGCTGACTTGTCTTCTCTGTGACAACAATGTACATATTAATTGTCCACAGGAGACAAAATTGAATCAGAATCTGAGATTCAATATCAAAGATTATACAACACTACGAATGGACAGACCGGGAAAATTCGGAGGAGGACTTGCCGTTTTGATTAAAACTCTAGAAATTAAATTTAAGGAAATCGCCTATAATCAGAGTAAGCCTAGAGAAGGCACGACAGAAGCTCAGGCAATAGAAATCTATCTTACAGGTAAAACAATTCCAATCCTAAATGTTTATCACCACGATAATATTAGCATCAATACAGGCCTGATAGAGACATTAAGTGAAGCGTCTTCGGATATCGCAATCATACTTGGTGATTTTAACGCCGAAAGACCAACATGGGGATCACCTGTCCAGGATAACAAAGGTCAGCAGGTTGAGGACATGCTAACCGACCTCGACCTTACGCCGTTAAATAACGAAAAGAACACATATATATCCAAGTCCACAGGCACAGAATCCGCAATAGACATCACAGCGATAAATTACAACATCGCACCCGCAACACAATGGAAAATTCTGAAAGTGCAATCAGTGACCACAGACCAATTTTAACAACCCTAAAATTCAAAATTGAGAATTTCCAACAGAATAAAAGAACACTGGAAAAAAATTACAGAAAAGCTTGAAGAACTGTGCAACGAAGAATTAAATCTCAGAACGATTGACAAAAACTTGGAAAAATTCTCTTTGAACATATCCAAAGTTGCAAAAGTATCGATACCTAGAAGTAGACGTAAAGACCTGTGAATACTTTACTGGAAGGACCACAATATCGAGGCAATGATTGCAGAGAGAGAGACAATATCAATGAACTTCTTAAAACAAATAAAACAGAAGAAATCATAAAGGAACTCATTGAAATTAGTCACAAAATAGAACAAGAAATTTGGATATTCAAAAAAAGAAAAATGGGCAGAATTCTGCGAAGAAAATGGATCCAAAAAAGGAAAGCTATCACTGGAATATAATTAGTGTTATAAAACTCAAAACCAACACTAATCCTCCAATACTCTAACCGATATGAACAGCGAGAACGAACAAACAGATGGCTGACATAATTTCTGAATATCTTTCAAGCACTTCCAGACTCAGCTATACGAATGAAGGCAGGACTCTAAAAAATAATATAAACAAGTTAGTTAAACAAGCAAGAAATTACCATCAACAAGATATTTACTCGAGAGACTTCACACTGAATGAGCTAAATTCATCAATAGGAAAGTTAAATCCAAAATGTCACCTGGAGATGCTCTAATCTTTGGTCAAATGATTAAACACTTTGGAGACGAAGCTAAAAATCAACTCCTACGAATACTGAAGATTTCATGGCAAACTGGTAAACTACCAAAGAATTGGAAGATATCAATTATAGTGCCAATACTGAAACCAAACAAAGATGCTAAGGAATGCAAGAACTATCGGCCAATTGCTCTTACCAGCATACTTTGTAAAATAACAGAATGAATTATCCACTCTAGGCTCATAGTCTGGCTCACTAACAATAATAAAATAAACTTCTACCAAACTGCCTAAAGATCCAGACACTGTACAACTGATAAACTGTTCTACTTCTGTCAATCAATAATAGATTTCTAGGAAAAACCGCTAAAGAAGACAACGGCCGTATTCCTGGATATGACCTCAGCTTTTGTTCGAGTGTAGAAATTATTTGAAAGGCTACACAACATCGGAGTAAGAGGAAAAACCTTAATCTGGATTGCAGACTTCTTAAGGGGAAGAAGGATAAAGGTTCGGGTCAATTGAACATTTTCCAAGGACCAAAGAATATGGGCTGGTGTACCTAAGTGATCTGTGCTCAGTCCTCTGCTCTTCTCGCTATATATTAACTGTTGTTTATGTAAATAGATGAATATTATTTGTATTATTTAAAGCTTCATTATGTAAAAATATATGTATATATAAATTGGACATTTGTTGTTGGCCATGGTCAAGTTTGAGCTCTTGTACGTCTAATTACGACACAACAAAAGTGGCGACGAGGATGCGCGATCTACAGAGCCAGTAAAAAGCTGAGGAAAACGGCGTCTATGCAAGTATAACAACTACATCTTTTAAACAAATCTGACTCTCGGATTATGGAGAGGAAAAATAAGAAAATGGGTTAAGATTACATCTTTTAAACTATCTGAATCAAGAAAACAAAGGAGTAGAAAAGATCAGCATGACAAGTTCAAAGTTAATAATACCTTTTAGATGCTATAGCCCAGTGGAGGACACTTCAATCTTTTTGTACAAAAATTTGAGGCTTTCTTTTTGGCATCTGAAGAAGGAGATTAAAGTGCTGATTTTAACTTCGCTACCAGATTCTGAAACTTTGAAGCAGGGAAACGACATTTTCTTCCTGGTCTAATGAAAGATCAACCCTATGATACTATCATTCAAAGAATTAAGCTGCATTTGGATCCAAAGAAGAAAGTGATACCACAGCGATGCAGATTTTTAAAGAGAATTCAACAGGAAGGAGAATCAATTTCGGAATATCTTAGAGAATTGAAACATTTGGCAATAAATTGTAATTTCGTCGATATGTTGGGAACCATGATGCGAGACCGTTTTGTGGCTGGAATCAAGTCGGAAATACTGCAAAAGAAGCTACTACAAGAGGACGACGATGTCACCCTGGATAAAGTTTTTGCAGTGGCGATCTCGTTCGAATTGGCGGAGATAAATACAAGAGAATTACAAGATAAATTAGTGGCCAAGATATCCCCTGTGAATTGAAAGGATAAAAAGGGCGAGTACAATAATAGTACGGCGCAGTATAGGCCTTTCAGGCAAAGTGGCAAAGGCAAAATAGTGTGTTATAGATGTGGTGAAAGACATTCACACGTGGCATCTGTTTTACCTCATAGAACAAAGACTTGTTTTAAAATGTAATAAACTGGGTCATTTAAGTAGGGTCTGCAAAGCTAGTAAAAGAATGTGGGGATGTAAATTTGTACAAGAGGACTCTATATATTCTGTACAGGGCGAAACTGATGCCACAATAAATTTAACAGTAGATGCTTATTCTTTGTGCTTTACAATAGATACATGAAGTCCAGTTACGTTAATACCTGAAGATATTTATAAGAATTATTGGCAAGGTAAAAGATTATTTCCAACAAATTTAAGATTAAAATCCTTTTGTGGTAAATCAATAGAGATTATAGATCAAAGAAATGTTTTTGTAAAAGAAGCCAACCAATATTTACGATTAATAGTTGTAAATGAAAAAATCCAGTTAATTTTATTAGGAAGAGAATGGCTTAAACAGTTGAAACTTGATTATTCTATATTGTTTAGCATTAAAATTTTAAATAATGAATATAATAGAAATATATTTAAATATATAAAAATTTGATGGATAGGTATGCAGATTTGTTTAACAAAGATTTGGGCTGTCTAAAGGACGTTAGAATAAATTTTAATTTAAAAAAGGATGTGACTCCTGTTTTTTGTAAGGCCAGAAGTTTACCTTTCTCTCCAAAAAACAAAGTAGAGAATGAAATTGATCGTTTAGTGAATTCTTGCATTTTATAACCTATAGTTCATGCATATTGGACCGCTCCAATAGTACCGGTATTAAAAAGGATGGTAGAGTGTAAGGATATGTGGTGATTTTAGATGTAAAGCTAATATAGCAATAGAATTAGATAGGTATCCCATTCCATCGAGCGATGAGATATTTTCAAAATTATCTACAAGCACCGTACTTTCGACTCTAGACCTATCACAGGCTTACTTACAAGTAATGTTAGCGGAAGAAGCCAAAGCTGTTGTTGATATAAACACAACAAAGAGGTTGTTTTCTTATAAAAGACTACCATATGACGTAGCGGTAGCACCAAATAAATTTCAGAGGATTATGGAAGGCCTATTTTCTGATTTGCCAGGTGTGGCCTGCTACATAGATGATATTTTGGTTGCAGGAAAATACTTTGAAGATTATGAACAAAGGTTGGATCTAGTGTTTAGATGATTGCTAGAAAAAGGTTTAAAGTTAAACAGATATAAATGTAAATTTAAAAAGAAATCGGTGGAATTTTTAGGGTTTAAAACGGATAAATATGGACTGCATCCCTTAGAAAATAAAATTAAAGCAGTGATAGAGACGCCTGTACCTAAAGAATGTTTCGCAATTGAGATCTTTCATAGGACTCTTAATTTATTATTATAGATTCATAAAGAATATAGCAAACATTTTAGCGCTATTCTATCAACTTTTGAATAAAAATTGTAGATGGAATTGGACGAAAATAATCGAATGTTATTTAAAAAATGTAAATCATTATTAATGGACTATGGACTAGGCGTAATTCTGAGTCATAGAAATGATAGAAAGGAAGAATGCCCTATAGCTTTTGCTTCTAGAACATTAACTGAAGCGAAAAAAACGGTACTCTCAACTAGAAAAGGAAGCGTTGAGCATAACTTATGGCGATGAGAAATCAAGACAATACTTACTGGGACGAAAATTCGTATTAGTCACAGACAACCGACCCTTAATTCATATATTTTTATCTCAGAAACCAATTCCCATATGTGCAGCATCCAGAATTAAAAGATGGTCCTTAAAATTAGCTGCATTTAATTATACTGAGGAGTTTCGAAAAGGTAGTGATAATTCCAATGTTGACGCATTGTCACGTCTTCCTTTAGAATCGAGTGTCAGGGAGTTTCTTGATGAAGACCAGGTACTTCTTCTCAGGAAGTTGAATGAGGTACCGTTCTCTTTTAGGGAGGTGGCATATGAGACGTCCCGAGATAAAATACTGTCTATAGTATTAAGGAATGTTAGAGAAGGCAACTGTGTGTGTGTGTGTGTGGAAATTCACAAGGGTACTGAGGGAAACCCACTAGCTCCTTATTATAAGATCAATGAGGAATTAAGTTTGGAGTTTGATTGTTTTCAATGGCGTGAAAGAGTGGTAATTCCCCAAAAATTAATATCTTTAATTTTAAATGACTTGCATGAAATACACATGGGGATTGTTAAAATGAAGATGGTTGCCAGACGGTATTTTCTGGTGGCCAGGCATAGACAGTAACATCAAAGAGTTAACTAGAGAATGTAGAGTATGCCAAGAATCGGCAAGCATGCCCTCGGCTACCATCTCGGAATGGACTTGGCCCGAAAAACCGTGGCATCGACTTCATCTTGATCTAGCGGGTCCGTTCATGGGAAGAATGTTTTTGGTTCTCGTGGACACACACTCAAAGTGGATAGAAATTTTTATCATCAAAGATATTACCAGAAAAACGATTATAAGTCATCTTAGAGAAATTCTCGCCAGAATTGGATTGCCCTAATATTTTGTTACAGATAACGGAAGACAGTTTGTCTCCGGTGAATTCGAGCAATTTACCAAAATGAATGGTATACGGCACACTAAGACCAGTCCGTATAATCCTAGTACAAATGGTTTAGCTGAAAGATATATAAGAGAGTTTAAAAACCTTTTGAGAAAGAATAATGGGAAGGATGATTTAGAGACGAATCTACAAAGTTTCCTATTCGCTCATAGAGCATCCCCCCAAACTGTAATAAAGGAATTCCCCGGCGGAACTGGTAATGAAGAGAAGTTTAAGATCAAGATTCTCGAATTTAATACCAAGATGAAAAATCCGCGAGAGGTATTTCATGAGGCCGTAAGAAGGCAGGAGCAGTTTACTACAGGTTGCGAGGTTTATTTCCGCAACTATGCAACTGGACCTAAACGGTAAAAAGGTACCATTTTGGAATTATTGAGCTACCGTTACTACCTTATAAGTTGCGAGGGCGTCGTGTATAAGAGGCATATCAATCAATTGCGACCTGTGAGAAAGAAACAAGTGGAGACAAGAAATTTGATACTTCCTGGAAAATCAGGAGAGAAGCCTGTAGGTGGAAGTCAGAAATAAAGTGAAGAGGAGGTTCCAGAGGTTACATCAGGAAACAAGGAGGAGACTGATTCTGTGCACGTACCCTCTTGCACTCCTATACCAGGGCCTGTTGCTGTGCACGTGCCCTCTTCCACTCCTAAACCGGAGGCTGCCGCTGTGCAAGTGCCCGTCCGCAGTCCTAGACCTCAGAGAGCCAGGAAACCCCTAGACCGACTGGAGTATTATTAAGGGGGGAGATGTGTTGTATATGTAAATAGATGAATATTATTTGCATTCTTTAAAGTCTCATTATGTAAGAATATATGTGTATATAAATTGGCCATTTTTGTTGGCCAAACGAAAAGAATCTGAGGCTCTTTATTGGACACGACAAAAAACAACAACGGCATTCCAGAGTAAAATAAATCATCAGAGATAGATAAATATTTTTCAAATGAATTAAAATAAATATAATCGATACTGAGAGAGAGTTGAATTTAAAAAAATAGAAAATTATTATTTTCGAAATTTAAATAGCTGAGAGGATTCCAGCAAACCGCATCTAAAATATCAGTTTTTTTTTTTTTGCTACATGTTTTAATTTGCATATACCTATTTTACATATCTCAGATTGTATTTAAAAATCGTTAACCATTTCTTCTAACTTTTGGCGAAATGGTGTTTTATTAATTTATCATTTGATATTATTAGGGTTCTTTCCTGGTATTCAAAAAGGAAAAATACGTGTCGTTCAGTTATATTTTTCAATTTATCAAACAATTTGGCCGCTGAATCGCTGATTCTGGTAGGGCGCCATCTCTAGCGAATAAAGTTGTAACTAAAATCAATTTCGAATTTTTCATTATTTGCCATAAAAAATCCCATTGCATCCTGAACACAATGGTGTTTACCGCATTGCTCTAGCGCAAATATTCGCGGAGTTATTAATTTTTAAAGTTGTGCGGGACTTTTGGATCACCCTGTATATAAAATTAACCAAGATCTTATTTGGAATATACTCTATATAGCGGGAATTGTGACTTTGCAAAATGGCTCAACACATTATGCCAGGAATTTAAAATAAATAAAAAAAACTTATTAAACACGATATGAAACATTTTCTATTCTATTAGCGGGCCTTTTGGCCCACATGAACAAGATTATAGGATAGTCACTTACCATTTATCTTTTTCTTTGCTCATCACGATTCCCTCCTTAATTCTTAACCCGTCTGCTCGTCCCGACACCAACCTTTTTCTTCTTCACTCTAACTCTAACTGAAATTTTTTTTCAAAATCCCCGCATGACCAAAGGAATTTTCTTATCTCTTTTACAGAGTAAAAAAAAAAATATTTATTTCGTAGAATAAATTCGGAAAATAAAATTTAAAAAAAATTATTCTTTGGAATAAAATTAATTTTAAATTAATAATAAAAAATAATAAAATATATAAAGACGATTCCCTGAAAATTAAAATCTAGTATTTCTTCTTAAAATTTTATTGTTATCTTTGAAATATCTAATTTATCTAGAGTATATATTCAATTTATTAACTATATTTTTTAAATTTCAATGTGGTAATAAAAGGAAAATCTTGCTGAATTTAACCTTTCACTATATATATATGGGAAGGGATTGAGTTATTGTACATATAAGTACATACACTGCGTGACATTGAAAATGGAACACCAAGAAATAGTGGCCAGAAAGTGATGAAACTCGGCAGACAGAGAGAGACAGGGACGAACAATAAGTGATCTTTATTTCTAAATGATAGTCATAATACAGAGCGAGAACGGCGTCGGCTTAGTAGCAAGTAGGACCACCGCGGACGGCGATGTACGCAGCAACACGTCTAGGTAGAGAGTCAATCAGAGTACGGATGGCGTCCTGAGGGATGGCTCTCCATTCCCTCTCAACCATTTGCCACAGTTCGTCTTCTGAACGCGGCTGTGGCAAGGCATGCAAACGGCGTCCAATGATGTCCCAGACGTGCTCGATTGGTGAGAGATCAGGAGAGTACGGTGGCCAGGGAAGCATCTGTACATCTTGCAGATCTTGTTGGCTAATGCGAGCAGTGTGCGGTCGGGCGTTATCCTGTTGATAAAGGGCATTGGGTACCCCCTGAAGGTAGGGGAGTGTCACCGGTCGCAGCACATCATCAACGTATCGTTGGGCCGTCATAGTGCCCTGAATACGAAGTAAAGGTGACCTGGAATCATACGCGATTGCGCCCCAAACCATGATTCCACGTTGTCGCACGGTGGGGCGTTCCACAATTGCTGCCGGATTGGACCTTTCTCCACGTCGACGCCACACGCGTACACGGCGACTATCACTGGACAAGCAGAAACGCGACTCATCTGAGAACACGACCCTGTGCCATTCCGTCATCCACGTCGATCTAGCCCGGCACCATTCCAAACGTTGGCGCCTATTCGGTGGGGTCAATGGCAGTCTTCTTAGCGGACGGCATGAGTGCAAGCCATTAGCAACCAATCGACGGGAAATGGTTCTGGTCGAGATGGAATGATCTAGGGTGTCTTGCACATGTTGCAGGGTGGCGGTACAAGTGACTTGTGGGGCCGCCACTGCTTGTCGAAGGATACGCCGATCCACACGTGCTGACGTCACTCTGGTTGCACCGACATTTCTATAAATTGCCACATTTCCTTGTTCCAACCATCTTCTCCACAGTCGGTGCAACGTGGACGCACCAAGGTGTGTATCAGCTGCGATTTGACGTATGGACCAACCTGCCCTTTTCAGTCCGATCACCATGCCCCTCGTAAAAGCGTCTGTCTGCTTGAACTGCCTCCGTTTACGATGACCTGGCATTCTCTGTTATTACACGTGTCTTTTGACACAAGAACAAAATTTCTACAATTATTTTCCTTGAAGAAATAATGACACGAATACTGTCCTTTCTGCAAGTTCCTTCCCTTATATCTTACTCCATGTGCGCACGAGAGCTGCGCATTTTACATCATTTGCATAACTCGGTTAGGCGCGTATACCCTGAAATTTGCATAATTTTCTGGCCACTATTTCTTGGTGTTCCATTTTCAATGTCACGCAGTGTATATACATTATGTACACCTTACTGCAGCGGGCCTCGGAGTACAAGAAGTCCAGAGCTTGTCCAGGTTCTCCATCTGGACAGCAAACACTTCGGCGAGGCACTGTAATTATATGATGTAATATGTTTACATCTTTGTTGGGTTCGTTTGGTGAAAAAATGGCCCAACAGTTGTACAGGTTAAGTTGTGGCGTTCGTGGTTGGCTTTTCTTGATTTATCAAGAATTTGGGTTGGCCAAATATCAGGGAACAGGCTAAATCAATGTTTTGTTGATTTATATTCCACCAGATGGCGCTCTGCCTTCTGTAAAGCACATGTACTCCTGGTCAGGATATGCCTTTTTTTTTAAAGTGATAAATGTAAACACCATTTTTCACCTTTTTATTATTTTTATCATTGTATATATTTTGGCATCTTCTGAAAAAAATGTGTAAAATGTTTATTGCATATATATGATGTAGTGAATCTTATATAACTTAATTATATGTTAGGACACCCCTCATGACCACTGTATGCCATAATTCACCCAGAACCCCATCTAACCATTATCCCACCCTTCCCCATCTAAGCTTCAAACCTCTGATGATTGTGAGGCGCAGAGATGGAGCCTGAAACCACCTACAGCCTTGACAACAGTAATGGACTCAGATGCCCCTTCCCTATGGTCGAGCCAACTGACCTATGGTGGCTGACTTGATCCCACCTGTACCAAGCCTAACTCTGGCATGTCATATTCCTATGGGGAAGCCACACACCCATGGTGGCTGATATCGTCATCTTCAGGTAGAACACCAGCTCCACCACGAGCTCCAAATCTTCCCCAAGTCGACCCGAGCAGCAGCTTAGCGAAATTTTCTATAAATCTTCGATAATAGAACATATTCCACACATACACACACAATGAAGCTTCTCACATCTTGTTAGATTTTGGGGTCGGAAACTTGGCGATAGCTCAATATTTTCTAGGTCGGGATAAATGCCTACATGGTCAACGAGGTGTCCAAACACTGATTAATTTGGTTAGAAAAAGACATTTTTTGGGGTTGAGGCGCATAACGGCTTTGTTGAGACATTGTAATATGATTTCAAGCCAGAGTAAATGTTCTTGAAAAGATTTTGAATACAACATAATGTCTTCTAAATAGCAAAGAGCCATTAGCCATTTCAGACCTTTCAGTATTTTGTCCATCATGCGCTCGAATGTTTCAGGAGCATTACACAGGCCAAAGGGCATGCTTAGGAATTAGCACAGTCCATTAGGAAAAACAAAATCAATTTTCTCTCTATCTGATTCATCGACTTCACTTTACCAATATCCAGAACGAAGATCCATTGATGAATAAAAATTGGTTCCTTTCTGAGAGTTAAGTGTATCATCAATTAGTGGGAGTGTATAAACCTCCTTTTTAGTAACTATGTTTAATCATCTGTCATCAACACGAAAAGCCAGTTACCATCCTTCTTCATTACTAGAATAACCAGCAATCACCATGGGCTTTCTGAATGACTTATAATCCCGAAGTCCACCACCTGTTGGAATGCTTGACGTTCTGTAGGAGAGACTCAGTGTGGTCTATGCTTTTTAACAAGAAGAAATAAATACATTATTAATTAAACTTAAAAATAACTTTTTTTATATATATAAAATCCATAACGCCCTAAGTAATAACAAAATTTGATGTTGTAATGCTGCTTCTCCAGTCATTTCCTCATTTTCCATCAATGACAATCTGATGAGAGTATCAAACACTGCCTCACCCCAATGCTTCTCGAAATCAACATCCCTATTGATAGGTGTGAAGAAATTCACGCGCATGCATAGTAAGCTCGCCTCATGCAAGCGCACTAAAAAGCGTCCCTAAAAAAATAAGTCGGATACTTTTCTAACAGACCTCGTATGATGCAGAGATCTCCAGTAAGTCCCTTTATGAACATATTCTTTTTTTTTATTGATGTTACGTCGTATTTGTACATGTCGAAATACGTTGCATTGGTAACTAATTGATAAGCTAAACTCACAAAAAAAAATAAAACTCGCCACAGCAAACACACAAACAAAATACAATATACGATTAATATAAACACCTAAATGTTAACATACCTTTTAAGTTTAGAAATTTATTCTTAGTATATCAAATCCTTCTATGTAAAGTTCAACCTCCATATTATAACATGCTACCAAGGGTAAACCTCAAAGTGGATTAACAAAGAAAATTTCTTAATGCAACAATATTGTTGGGTTAATTTCTTTAATGATAAAGTGTATAATCATCACCTTTACGATTTGAATAACTCACACACTCCATTCAATACACTTTATGGGAATTTATGTCTAGTCTGGTATAAAGCACAAAAAAATACAATTTGATAAATGAAATCATACTGTTGGGCCAGATTTTCACAAAACAGACCCAACAATGATGTAAACATTTTACATCATATATGCACAGTGTCTCGCCAAAGTGTTTGTTGTCCAGGTGGAGAATCCCCCAACGATGGCCGACGATACTCTAAAGGCCAAAGCCGGGGAAGATACCCAGTCGGAGATGACACTGGCCCTGTCCAAACCGACCAACCCTCCACAGAAGGACAACGACGAGGTCGATTAAGAGATGAAGAACTGGAATTAGCTCTGGGCGTGTATCCCAAAGCCCGCTGCAGAAAGGCCGAGATGAAGAATGTACAAAGAGCACATGTACATATGTATATAAATTATCCCTTCCTTTATATGCAAGAAGAGGAGTCTAAAATTTTATTACCAGTTCGAAAAAATTCTAAATTTAATTTTATTCAAAAAGAATAAAATTAATTATATATATAATTTAGATAAATTAGGTATATTTTTTTAGGTAACAATATAGAAATACCAGTTCGAAAAATTCTAAATTTAATTTTATTCAAAAAAGAATAAAATTAATTATATATAATTTAGATAAATTATATATATATATATTTTGATAACTATATAAAAATTAAACTTTTTAAAGAAGAATTTACTAAATAAAATTTTCAAGGAATAAACCTATTATATTTTATTGTTTTATTATTGATTCAAATTTTCCTTTACTCAAAAAAGAGTAATATTTTACTTTTTATTTTTTGAATATATTCTGCGAAATTAAATTAATTTTCTTCTTACTCTGTAAGATGATGATAAAATTTTTGGGAGAGAGGCGGTTTTTTTTTTTAATTTTGAGTTACGAGAGAACAAGCGAACTGACGGGGGTTGAACCGGAGGGCGGTGCGTGGAGAAAGATAATGGTAGGTTTAATATTTCTTCTAAATCTTTAGGTATGGGCCTAAAAGGGCTCGTTTATATGTCAGAAGACATATACATAGTTTTAATAGGTAAATATTTTGTGGTAAACCCTACTATATAATATATATAGTGAATAGGAATTTTCAATTTTTAAATTTCAATAGTATAAGAAAATGAAGAAACGTTCTTTAATAAAAAAATAATTCGTCTTGCATATAAATTCTACCTTTATTTTATATTACATGCAGTATTTTAATCGTAATAAATTTCATATGTATTTTAATTTTATCATTTTGTATTTTTTTACTTCACACCAAACCAAACAGTCAAAATTTTATCATTCTTTTGTGGGTAAAATTTCTTGGTTAGCCCATTTTGAGGCTTGTCCCTTTGGTACTATGTCATAATAATGAGGTTGAAACTTGTGTAGATCAGTGTTTGAGTAATAGCTGTGGTGAAATTTTAAAAGAAAAATAAATTTTTCTTTATGAGTTTAGTATATCATCTAATGGTCAAAAAAAAATAGATACATCCATTAGAACAAACACCCGATCTAACAATACCAAATATTATTATAACTAAAACTCTCTATATTTTGGTGCAAAGGGGGGGGGGGGTTATATGCAAGATAGAAGGTCTAATGCTTTGTTTTAATTTGTAATACTCTACACATAGCGGGAATCGTAATTTTACAAAAATAGCTCAGCACGCCATGCAAAATAAAAAAAATTTAGATAGCAAAACTTGTTAAATACGATAAGAGACTTCTCCTTAATTTGTAATCAGGCCTTTTGACCCGCGCAAATAGATTTTAAATGATATTAACTTACCATTATGCTTTCCTTACTTACCATCCTAGGCCCATCTCGACTCGATTCTTTTCGACCTTCGCCTTTAGTTATTCGATCCCAACTGGCTTTTCGGTTCTGACTAAAAAATTTAAAAATCGCGTCCCTCCAAAATTTATCATCTTCTTTTTACAGAGTAAAAAGAAAAATAATTTAATTTCGCAGAATATATTCGAAAATAAAAAAAAATTATTCTTTGGAATAAAAGTAAATTTAAATTAATAATAAAAAATAATAAAATGTATCAGGTCGATTCCTTGAGATTTTAATTTAGTAATTTCTTCTTAAAATTTTTATATTGTTATCTTTAAAATAAAAAAATATCTAATCTATCTAGAATATATATATAATTAATTTTATTCTTTGGAATAAAAAAATAATTTTAAAATTTCGAAGTGGTAATAAAAATTTAGACCTTTCATCTTGCACATAAAGGAAGGGATCTACTTATATATTTGCCTTATTCTGTCTGTTTATCTGTTTGAAGCTCACGGATGGGATTTTTCATAACCATCGGTGGTTCAGTGGTAGAATGCTCGCCTGCCACGCGGGCGACCCGGGTTCGATTCCCGGCCGATGCATTTTTTTTTTTTTTTTTACAATTTTTAAAACTCATTTATATATTATACAAGAATGACATCCACGGCGCCAATTTATAATTGTAACGAATAGTATTTGAATAAAAGCATTTAATCGGGTAAAACCCGGGCGTTGCCCGGGTCATTCGTATAATATAATTGCCTTATTCTGTCTGTGTGAAGTTCACTTTGTGAAGTTCACGGAGATTTTGGTCAGAATGGATAAAATAAAAAAAGTGTCAAGGGATGGGAATCGAACCCACGACCTTCCGCTTACCGGGCAGATGCCATGACCACTAGGCTACCCTGGACATATTTTTCCGTTCACATTTTTATTTTTATATCTTCAAGACACACACAGTTTGGGGCGGGACGTTTCACAAGAGAGACATCCACGGCGCCAATTTATAATTGTAACGAATAGTATTTTAATTAAAACATTTTAAAAACACACAGTTTGGAACGGGACGTTTCACAAGAGTGACATCCATGGCGCCAATTTATAATTTTAACAAATATATTTGAATTAAAACGTTTTTAAAATATATACGCACTCGGGTAAAACCCGGGCGTTGCCCGGGCCATTCGTCTAGTTGGTTATAAACATATATTACATATGTACATTCTGTACATTCTCCATCTGGGCCTTTCTGCAGCGGGCTTCGGGATACAAGCCCAGAGCTAATCCAAGTTCTCCATTTCTTAATCCTCCTCATCGCTGTCCTTCTGTGGAGGGTTGGTCAGCTTGGAGAGGGTCAGTGCCATCTCCAACTGGGCGTCTTCCCCGGCTTTGGTCTTTGGAGCATCGTCCGCCATCTTCTCGGCCTTTCCTCGATGGGGAATTCTCCATCTGGACAACAAGCACTTCGACGAGACACTGTACATATATGATGTAAAATGTTTACATCATTGTTGGGTCTGTTTTGTGAAAATATGGCCCAACATTGAAAAGGCACAATTTGGATTATAGATTATAAACACAAGGTAATAAGACCAAATTCAAATAAATAAATAGTGTGTGACGTTTCGGTAACAGCGTTGTTACCATCTTCAAACAAAAGTGCTGAATCTGAGTGTGCTAAAAGCCATTCGGTACTTTTGTCTGAAGATGGTATGAATGCTGTTACAGAAGCGTCACACACTGTTTATTTGGATTTGATCTTATTACCTTGTGTTCTTTTTTTTTATTAAATAAATATATGTCATAATATATACTCTTCCAGAAATAATAAAGCCAACCTACAGACAGCCCAGAAGGAGACGGTCACTTGAGACAGCAGCGACATTCCAAGGAACGACCACTGGGGTCCGTCAGTTAACACTTCGGGACTTTTAAGACAGTTGGGGATTGTGTGCGACACGAACGGCCGCCCAAGTATGCCAGCCCCATCTCTCTCTCCTGGTTGTCTGGGTCCCTCTTTCAACTTGTGATGTGATTATTTCTCTTCCCACCTTATAATTCCACATATTCCTGAAAATTTATAAAATAATATTTATTTCTTAAAGACATCAAGAAATACCTAACTGGTGGATTATAACTTCATTTGCTATATAACAGGAAAGACTGAGTTTTCACCACACTGGCCAATCAGCCATTGGTAGACCTTTCTTGATTTATCTTTTTCTTTCTTATCTCCACTCAATCATATCAGGATATCAAGTTGTGACCCTTGATGGTGTCTGTTTGACAACCATCATGACTGGGTGAAGTAAAATGTGCCTGCCTTTGTCATTAAGACTGGGAGCACTACTCAGTGGCAGGCCGACTTAGCTCCAAAAGAAATGGCCGCCTCTGACATGAGGAACAGACGCCATTTGCAGCCGCTCCTAACATGGAGTACAAACGCTGCTCATCCTGTATCCCTGGATTAGGAGCCCTTACAGGGTACTATCAGCTGGGCCAGCTGAGCCCAGGTTTTTTAGTGAGCTTGTTACTGCTCCCCCTCCTCTATCCGGGCTTGGGACCGGCAAAGGCGGAGTTTTGATTTATCATGAAAATGGAACGTATACTAGGATAAATCAAGTTGGTATTTATTCCAATAGTTGGTGCTATGTGAAATATTCAAAGTCAGAGCCTTTTCCAGTGAGAGAGAGAGAGAGAGAGATAGTGTTGTTGTTTCTTATCCTCATGTGTAAAGATTACACGAATTCCTTAAGTTATTTTTTTTTGCTTATCCCTAGTACACGTTGTACAGGCCATGATAATCATGGTGGGTAGAAGTAGGCGACTGCTTTTACTGTAAGCGCACCACATGTCTACACATGTGAAAAGCAGTTCGACTTTGCACTTACAAATGTATCAGAGCCCCGTTTGATTACTTGCACTCGCTGGTGGGGTTGGACTTTTGCAAGAATTGGGGGCCATTGGAGAATTTTTTTATTTAGAAAAAAGTGCCCAATGCGGGAATCGAACCCGGGTCATAGAGGTCGAAAACCAACGGTTTAGACCATCCTTCCACCGACGCCCCCATAAGTTATGATATCATGGAATGGGGTGCAGCTTTCGTTTATTATGGCACTATGATCCAGGCACAGTAACAGTAGTCAGGTGTTTCCCCCCCCCCGCAATCTTATCTCCAGACTTGCCGATATCCTTTATCTTCCAACTTCAAGTTAAACTAAACAGGAGAATAAAAATCGTTTAAGAAAATAATGAGCCTCCTGATAATACAACTTTTTTATTATTATTATTATCCCTAGTATGGGTGGTACAGGCCATGATAATCATGGTGGGTAAAAGTTGAAGACTACTTTTACCTTTTTTATTTTTTTATTACTATCTCTTAAATTAAAAAGGAATATAGCAGATCAAAATATCATTTATTTTACCGTCTGTTTTGTGCGGCTAAAAGCCACCTGTTCAATATATGCCTTTTTAATTAAAGATTTATTTATGGATTGCTCTATTTTCAAAATTATTATCTCTAGTACACGTGGTACAGGCCATGATAATCATGGTGGGTAGAAGTTAACCCTTAATTACTTGCGTCGAGACACGGGTCTCACCTAAAATTTTATTCGAAAAAATAAATACTATTTGAGTCCAAATAATTTGTAAGTTTTTGTAGCTTAAGATAGCATCGAAATAAATATTTTAGACCATTTGTTTTATTGCTTGGCCCCTAGAAGGAAGAAAAATAAAACAAAAAAGCCACCGCCAAGACAAACGTCTCGACGCGAGTACTTGCGTAATAATTTTGGTTTAGGTTTCATTTTCCGGCTGGCTCTATCTTCGTAAAACAGTAAGTTATTGTTCTTCTTCTAAGTATATTTTTTGTTCCTAAATTTCCTAAAATATATATTATATTATAAAAAATGTGTGGCTAGTACTTCTGAGAGGAATCCGACATGGATTGCGATGAAATAATTGTGATTTATCCAATACCGAAATTTATAGTTATCATGACACAGACTCTGAACAGAATTCAGAGGCGGATGAAGAATTACCAAATGATTATTCTGAATTTTATTTTGGAAAGGATGGTGTCACAAAATGGAAAAAGACAATGTGGCAGAAAACCCAGATTCGTACAAGAAGTGTAAATATAATTTCTAAATTGCCAGGGCCTAAATCTGAAGCAAAATCGATAGAATCTGAATCGGATGCATTTACAAAAATAATTGATAATGATATGGTACAAAAAATTGTAGATTGTACGAATGCTTATATAAGCAATATCAAAGAACATTTCTCTAGAGAAAGAGATGCCAAATTAACTACTGTAACAGAAATCCTAGCTTTATTTGGACTTTTGATAATGTCAGGTGTCAAAAGAGCTGCTCATTTAACTTATAAAGAGCTATGGGCGGTGGATGGCTCAGGAGTAGAAATTGTGAGAGCAATTATGTCACAAGAACGTTTTTTATTTCTTCTACGTTGCCTGAGATTTGATGATATTACAACAAGGAAAGAACGAAAAAAGCTGGACAAACTTGCTCCAATTAGAGAATTTGTAGAAGCCTTTGTATATAACTGTAAAAATTTCTATACTCCAGGTGAATATAATACAATTAATGAGAAGCTCATTCCATTTCGTGGCAGGTGTGGCTTTAGACAGTAATATGCCCAACAAACCTGCAAAATATGGGCTCAAAATTTATACCATTAGTGATGCAAGAACATTTTATACCTTTAATTTTGAAATATATTGTGGAAAACAACCCGATGGTCCATATAAAAAAAGTAATTCACCGGATGATATCGTAAAAAGATTGATCATTCCAATATCTGGGACAAGCCGAAACATAACAACAGACAATTGGTACACTAGTTATAAATTATCCCAAGATCTTCTTACAGAACATAAACTCACTTTAGTTGGCACTTTGAAAAAAAATAAAAAGGAAATCCCTAAAATATTTCTGCCCAATAGGAATAGACCAAAATATAATAGTATATTTGGCTTCACTCAGAATACCACCCTTGTATCTTATGTCCCAAAAAAGAGCAAGGCTGTTCTATTGCTCTCAACAATGCACTCAAATCCCACAATTGACGAAGAAAGTGGATTCCAATTAAAACCTGAAATTGTAACATTTTATAATTTGACTAAAGGCGGGGTTGACATGGTGAACCAAATGTGTGGAACTTATTCTGTTAGCCGTCGAACCAACAGATGGCCTCTATGCCTATTTTTCGACCTACTAAATGTTGCAGGCATAAATTCAGAAATAATTTTCAAGTCTTTAAATATAAATTCACCTCGAGTTCCAAGAAGAATCTTTTTGAAAAATATTTCCCTACAATTATTCCAGGATCATTTAAAAATTCGATCCCAATTGAAAAAACTTTCCGAAAAGTCTCCATGACCTGATAATATTGCATTGCAAGAAAGCTGAAAGTCCAGAGGTAAGTTATATATATTTCATAAAATTATTTAAAATGATAAACATAACAATCTTTTGTTTACCACAGATCGAAATGAGTGTAGAGTCAGAACCTAAGTAGCGAAAACGGTGCTATGTTTGCCCAAGTACCAAAGGTAGTATGACACAAATCATTTGCTACAAATGCATCTGTCAACGTCATTCTTCGAATATTTGCAAAGATTGCAAATAATATCCATCTGCAACTTTTAATAGTAGCCTATTTGTAAAACTATGTCAAACATTCATTGTTTTTACTATAGTCATTGTTTCAATAAAAATAAATAAATATAAAAATATTTTTGCCTTAATTCACATGTGTCATAAACTACACACAATTACGAATATAATGCAGCCTAATTTTCAATCCAAATATTAAAATTTAACATATATTTCGGTTTTTTAAAAGTGAGACCTGGATCTCAATGCGAGTACTTACGTAACAAATATAGGCGCGAGTAATTAAGGGTTAAAGACCGCTTTTATTATTATTTTTTTTTATTATTATCCCTAGTACATGTGATACAGGCCATGATAATCATGGTGGGTAGTTAGCGAATACTTTTACTGTAAGTGTACCACATGTCCACACATCTGAAAAGCAGTTTGACTGCTTTTACTGTAAATGTGAAAATGAGTTAAACTTTTGCACTTACAAAAAGGTAATACAACGGAAATTTGCTGAAGGCATTTGTTTAATTAAATAAAGATTTCTGGAGATGAGTTTCATTTTATTATTGCCACAAAGTCTTCTTCTTTCTTATCTCCACACTGGGTGAAGTAGAATGTCATTAAGACTGGGAGCACTACTCAGTGGCAGGCCACTGACTTAGCTCCAAAAGAAATGGCCGCCTCTGACATGAGGAATAGACACCATGTACAGCCGCTTCTAACATGGAGTACAGACTCATTCTGTATCCCTGGGTTAGGAGCCCCAACAGGGTACTATCAGCCGGGCCAGCTGAGTCCAGGTTTTTTAGTGAGCTTGTTACTGCTCCCCCTCCTCCATCCAGGTTTGGGGCTGGCAAGGATGGAGTTTCCACAAGGTAATATGCCCAAATCTAAATAGTGTGTAACATTTCAGTAAGACAAAAGTACTGAATAAACAGAGAAATATTATCGAAAAGTCACACCCTATTTATTTGGTCTTATTACAGTAGAACTTCCTGTAAATGTCAACATCTAATTGCAGAGCCAAAAGTGTCCTTTAGAGAGAGGTGTCCTCTTACCAGTGAGTTGCAAAATAGTAATAAGGTAATTTTGTAAATGAAAACTGTCCTTTGTAGAGAGGTGTCTCCTCATGGAAGTGTCTTCTTCTTTCTTATCTCCACACTGGGTGAAGTAGAATGTGTCTGTCTTTGTCATTAAGACTGGGAGCACTACTCAGTAGCAGGCCGACTTACCTCCAAAATAAATGGCCACCTATGACATAAGGAACAGACGCCATGTGCAGCTGCTCCCAACATGGAGTACAAACGCTGCTCATCCCGTATCCCTGGATTAGGAGCCCTTACAGGGTACTATCAGCCGGGCCAGCTGAGCCCAGGTTTTTTTAGTGAGCTTGTTACTGCTCCCCCTCCTACTTTTTCATCCGGGCTTGGGACCGGCAAAGGCAGAGTTTGTTCTAATGTACCTTGTGTTTATAATCTATAATCAAAAAATTGTACCTTATCAATTTTAACGAGAAAAAAAGAAACTATAATTTTAACTAAATTAATAAGGTATCTAAGAGCTCTGCTTTCGGGTTAACATGGCCTTCAACAAGGAGTCTCTGTGTATGTGGTACTTCTGGAGTCTCCGTGGGTATGCTAGCTTTATCGTAAATATAGAGGCTGCCTGGCCGGCATTCATATTTCTTGAAAATAAAGATACTTCGGCCAGTAATTCTTTTTATTATCTCAACGTTTCGACAAAAATATTTTGTCCTCGTCAACGACAAAGATTTTTGTCAAAACGTCGAGGTAATAAAAAAGATTTACTGGCTGAAGTATCTTTATTTTCAAGAATTATGTTAGCTTTAAAGCTCAAGAAATAAAATAATTACAAAAAGAAACCGCCCTCTAGATTCCTTATTGAATCAGTTAAAATATAAAAACAGGGAAAGAATCTTTGTTATAATATAATACAATATAATGCGGCTTATGATTGTAAAACAATATTTGACAATTATACCGTAAATGTTTCTTTTGAACAAAAATATTGAAATTCCCATCCCTGGACACTAATTTTCCATTTATCATTGCTCTTCACAATTCATCTTTTCATATTTCATCCCTAAGGTTAGAAATAATCATTATTTCTCCTTAAAATAAATTTAGATTTTTCATTCAAAAGAAACATTTGCGGTAAAGTTGTCAAATTAAGTTCTACAATATAATCTATATTAAACTGGCGAAACCGCTGGGAAGGTTTACCACTGATGAGCTTATTAATTCTCTTATTAATTTTTCCATTGCAGTAAGGGCAGTAGTAATTGTTTAATTTCAAAAAAAGAATTATACGTGTCTATAATAGTTTGGTATTTCCATAACAGATGGGGCCATCATAATAGAACCTATACTTTATTGACAATAATTGATTTCTAGGAGCCCTTGGACTTCTTCTGTTCCTCTATGAAATCCTGGATCTTCTTGAGCAGGCTGGCTGGGTCCCTGACATCGGGGACCTGTGCATCACATGTTTGGAAGCCACAGTTCTATTTAAATATTCAACACAATGATAAGGCATAATTTGGATTATAGATTATAAACACCAAGACCAAATAACTAAATAGTGTGTGAGAAGTTCAACCACACCAGTTCCCCCTGGACCTTTGAAATATTTGATCAAATTCTGGTACAAGGTGACTAACATGGTAATGGCGCCCTTTTTCCAATGAAGAGCAAAACAAGATAGAGGACATTGCGACTGCTGTGATAGAGATGTATGGAGATATCTGAGGCTCTTCATTGGACACAACAACAGCAAATAGTGTGTGATGTTTCGGTAACCACGTTGTTACCATCATCAGACAAAAAATGAATAAGGAAAAATATCACAGCATGTTCTGTTTACACACTTGATAACAGTTCTATTTAAGAACATGCTGTGATATTTTTTTCTCATTTATTCTTTTGCCTGATGATAGTAACAACAATATTACCGAAATGT
>CP092885.1:2589761-2607230 GCA_030710605.1 Cordylochernes scorpioides | reverse complement strand
CACACTATTAATTTATTTAAATTTGGTCTTTTTTTGTGTGTGTTTATAATCTTATTCTAAAATTTGTGCCTTATCATTTCATCATTAGTATATTTATAGGGGCAGAAACATAAGTTAACTATTGAATACATTAAGTGCTCTTCCACACAATCTATCCCAAATGTGAACAAGACCAGGCAAAGTCAGACTTTGACCAGAAGTGTGCCATGATCAATGAAAGCTGCACCCCTACACCCCATTCCATGAGATTGACTCAATGAATTTGTATAATCTTTACACAAGGGAATAAGAAATAACAACAGTATACAAGACCAGAAGTGTGCCATGATCAATGAAAGCTGCACCCCTACACCCCATTCCATGAGATTGATTCAATGAATTTGTATAATCTTTACACAAGGGAATAAGAAATAACAACAGTATACAAGACCAGAAGTGTGCCATGATCAATGAAAGCTGCACCCCTACACCCCATTCCATGAGATTGATTCAATGAATTTGTATAATCTTTTTTAAGGAATAACTCTTATCATGACCAATCTAGTATGAAGTAAGGAATGAAGAGTAGCTTCTTACATAGACATTTTATTCACGCTAGCTTTCGAACCTATGAGGTTCTTCAACAGGCTTGGGTAGCTTTTTACACTAACAAAAGTACTGCAGCACAGGGACCTTATATACACCTAGGGGGAAATTTACATACATAAGCCGATGGATTAAAAGAGATTATTTGATGCCGACGTTAAAATTGGGATATTTACATATAAAAAACCGAAATCAAGATTTGTAAAATTATGAATATATGTAAAACAGCCAACATTGTTGTGATAAATGAGTAAAAGTCCAAGTGCAGATCCCGGGTCTCCACTCAATGTCACAACTAAGGTGGAGGGGAAGGGGGGGAGGAGTAGTACGCACTATTAATGAAGGACTTTGTATATATCGGGAAGGTCTATTTTACGGTTGATACTGTTGGTTTGTGAGGAAATAATGGATTCTATATTAAATACAGGCATATAAACCATAAATACAACAGACTTTGCTTAGAATCCATTATTTCCTCACAAACCAACAGTATCAACCGTAAATGCCTACCGCCGACGCCGGTGTACTTCCTGGCAGATTCTAGAAGGTTCTGCGAACTTCTGTCTCCTGTTCTGCTCCTTCTTTCCCTCACCGTGCTGCAGTTGGTGAGTTTGTAACTGCTGTTTTCTTTATTGTTGTTCTATTTTTGCGCTCTTCTGTAATTATTTTATCGATTAGGCTTAAATAAAGTCCTAAAGATCCTTTGTACCCACGGAAGTTATTCTTTGTTAACCAACAACGCAACAATATCATGAAATTCCACACAGAGGGATGTACAATCACACTTACATTGTAGTTCTGGGCCACATACACTCCGCCATAAAATCCAAAGCCCAAAGTAAGCTGCAAAAAAAAAATTGTGCCAATTAGCCACAACTTTTATAACAGGTAGGTGAGTTGATAATTTGGATTATAGATTAGAAACATAAGACCAAATTAATAAAATTATATTTTGATACATTAGCGCACCATATGTTATGAAAATTATAAACTATTATAGACGCGTATGATTCTTTTTAAAAATAAACAATTTCTACTGTCCTTACTGCAATGGAAAAATTAATGGGAGGGCCTGGCTCATCAGTGGTGAACCCTCCCAGCGGTTTCACCAGTTTAATCTACCATATCACTGTTATATTGCATTTTTCGATCTTCCTTTTATAGTGATACTGTTGCTAGACTCTTGGAATGGGTATTTTAGATGAACTATGGACATAAGCGTTGAGGACAGTAGAAAGACATACAATTATAAATATATAAATATACAGTAAAACCTGTCTATTTTAGAGGGGGATATTTAGAGCTATATAGACACAAAAATAAAGATTCCAGGGATGGGAATCGAACCCACAGTGTTCCGCTTCGATTCCTATCCCTGGACACTTTATTTTTCCATTTATCTTACTCTTCACAATTCATCCTATCATACTTCATCCCTAAGGTTAGAAATAATCGTTATTTCTCCTTAAAATAAATTTTTCATTCAAAAGAAACATTTGCGGTATAATTGTCAAACTTTGTTCAATAATCATAAGCCGCATTATATTGTATGTTCTTATTATCTTGATTTTAGGAACACTTTCACCACATATAAAATAAAAGGATTCAAAAGCGCGAATGTTTCTTTTATACAAATACAAACTTCTACTGTCCTTACTGCGATGAAAAAATATATTGGGAGGGCTTGGCTCATCAGTGGTGAACCCTCCCAGCGGTTTCGCCAATTTAATACACCAGACCGTTTCTCAGAGCTCTAATACTGTATTAGATCATTCTGCTTTTATATGCTACACTGAAGGATGGAATCTTAGAAATGGTTTTCAAGTAAACTATGGAGATAAGCTTATAGGACAGTAGCATTACATTTAAATATTTGCATCGAGCAATGCTCTTCAGCAACCTATAAAGACAAGGCCAGTTAGGCATAAATTAACACAAGCCAATGAGCCAAGCCCTCCCAATATATTTTTTCATCGCAGTAAGGACAGTAGAAGTTTGTATTTGTATAAAAGAAACATTCGCGCTTTTGAATCCTTTTATTTTATATGTATAGATGGCGCGTTATTGCTTTGTGTTAACTTTCACCACAGTTGGAAGGTTGCACAAGAACTGTGGACAGGTGTAAACAAAACTGGACCTGATTGCACCTATCGAGATAATAAACAGATAAACTTATTTTGTGCAAAGTAATTGTTTCATCTTTCTTTGATAATGGAAACTCACTCGGAAATGCTAATTAATAAGTGATAAGGCACAATTACACTACAAGGTAATAAGACCAAATAAATAGTGTGTGATGTATTGGTAACAATGTTGTCATCAGAGAAAGGTACTGAGTACGAGAGTAAATAAGAGTACCAAACTATAAACACAGGGTAATAAGACCAAATAAATAGTGTGCGACGTTTCGGTAACAGCGTTGTTATATATTGTCATACATTATCTTCACACCCGTTGAAGAATGATGTTGTCCTGCAGAGTGTTCTACACAAGAAGCTCCTTTTTGTTCTTTTATATTATCTCAATATAATATATATAGCAACTTGCATATGTTAAACACAAGGTAATAAGACCAAATCCAAATAAATAAATAGTGTGTGACGTTTCGGTAACACCATTTCTCATTCAGTAATATTGTCTGAAGATGGTAACAACGCTGTTACCGAAACGTCACACACTATTTATTTATTTGGATTTGGTCTTATTACCTTGTGTTTATTTTACACTTTAATAACAATATTTTACACTTTAATAACAATATTTTACACTTTAATAACAATATTTTGCACTTTTAAGACATTATTTGGCACTTTTAAGACAACATTTTACACTTTTATAACAATATTTTACACTTTAATAACAATATTTTGCACTTTAATAACAATATTTTTCACACTTTAATAACATTTTGCACTTTTAAGACAATACTTTGCACTTTTAAGACAATATTTGGCACTTTTAAGACAACATTTTACACTTTAATAACAATATTTTACACTTTAATAACAATATTTTGCACTTTTAAGACAATACTTTGCACTTTTAAGACAATATTTTGCACTTTTAAAACAACATTTTACACTTTAATAACAATTGTTGGCACTTTTAAGACAATATTTTGCACTTTTGAGCGATATCTTTAATCAATTTTAGTTGAAACTTCAACAGTAAAACCCCTCTATAGTGAACTCCAATGGGACAATGAGAAAATAGGAGGAAATATCTTTATTTTACAGGGCTGCTAACCAAAATGAATGATTTTTGAGCCCCAAAATGAGAAAATATCTCATAGCATGTTTTAAATAGTTATTGTTATCAGGTCTATAAACAAGATAGCGGATAAGAAGATAGCTTTCTAGTAAAATATTATTGTTAGAATTAAAATGGAAATAACTCACTTTTTTTTAAAGATATAATTGAAAGCATATCTGATAAGGTGCAATTTGGATTATAAATTATAAACAGAAGGTAATAAGACCAAATTCAAATAAATAAATATATGTTAGTTTTTTTATATATATATATATATACAGTATATAGAGGTTGGAATAATGTTATTACTATATGTTAAGTTCATGTCCAGGAAATTGAGTGATTTGTTGTTATCCATCTCCATAGAGTAACAATGCTGTTACCAAAATGTCACACTATTAATTTTGGATTTGGTCTTATTTTCTTGTATCTATAATATATAGAAGAATTTTATAAAACCAACTAGATTTATCCAAAGTTGTTTCTCTATCTTCTCTTTTAAATAAGATAAATCGAAAAAAAAAAAGGAAATTAATGCTTTGTCATGTCCATAGGTAGTGTTATATTATGTGCAATCTAACAAAACAAAAGACTTTGTGAAACTTGTTTATAATTGATTTAAATTTAAACCCATAAACTGTAACTTTAATGAATAGCTGTTTACCAAGGTTCCTCCACTCTTTTCTTTTTAATTCAAAAGTTTAAAAAATTGCAAAAACTTAAATAAACAATTTTACACAAATAAATTAACGATAGATGGCAATAAAATTTATTAAATAAACAATAAAATTCCCCGATTTTTTAAAAAATTTCATCTAGAGAAAGAGCCGATAAATTTTAGGAAAAGAAATATTACCAGAAACTTCATCATTTTCGAAGTGATTTTTATATAAATATATTTAAATTCCAAATCTTATAACAATTTGCATAATTCAAATCGCTAAATAAAAGCATCAAAATACAAGGGTTTTTGGTCGTCGGTCAAATATAAATTTTTATGATAAATTTATTTTATTTAATATATATTTTTTTTTTAATTCTGAAATTTACACTTTAACACATTGTATTTAAAATGAATTTATGAAAAATTATATTTTATCGTTATTTAAAATTACGGTTTTGAATTGATAATGATATGGTACAAAAAATTGTAGATTGTACGAATGCTTATATAAGCAATATCAAAGAACATTTCTCTAGAGAAAGAGATGCCAAATTAACTACTGTAACAGAAATCCTAGCTTTATTTGGACTTTTGATAATGTCAGGTGTCAAAAGAGCTGCTCATTTAACTTATAAAGAGCTATGGGCGGTGGATGGCTCAGGAGTAGAAATTGTGAGAGCAATTATGTCACAAGAACGTTTTTTATTTCTTCTACGTTGCCTGAGATTTGATGATATTACAACAAGGAAAGAACGAAAAAAGCTGGACAAACTTGCTCCAATTAGAGAATTTGTAGAAGCCTTTGTATATAACTGTAAAAATTTCTATACTCCAGGTGAATATAATACAATTGATGAGAAGCTCATTCCATTTCGTGGCAGGTGTGGCTTTAGACAGTAATATGCCCAACAAACCTGCAAAATATGGGCTCAAAATTTATACCATTAGTGATGCAAGAACATTTTATACCTTTAATTTTGAAATATATTGTGGAAAACAACCCGATGGTCCATATAAAAAAAGTAATTCACCGGATGATATCGTAAAAAGATTGATCATTCCAATATCTGGGACAAGCCGAAACATAACAACAGACAATTGGTACACTAGTTATAAATTATCCCAAGATCTTCTTACAGAACATAAACTCATTTTAGTTGGCACTTTGAAAAAAAATAAAAAGGAAATCCCTAAAATATTTCTGCCCAATAGGAATAGACCAAAATATAATAGTATATTTGGCTTCACTCAGAATACCACCCTTGTATCTTATGTCCCAAAAAAGAGCAAGGCTGTTCTATTGCTCTCAACAATGCACTCAAATCCCACAATTGACGAAGAAAGTGGATTCAAATTAAAACCTGAAATTGTAACATTTTATAATTTGACTAAAGGCGGGGTTGACATGGTGAACCAAATGTGTGGAATTTATTCTGTTAGCCGTCGAACCAACAGATGGCCTCTATGCCTATTTTTCGACCTACTAAATGTTGCAGGCATAAATTCAGAAATAATTTTCAAGTCATTAAATATAAATTCACCTCGAGTTCCAAGAATAATCTTTTTGAAAAATATTTCCCTACAATTATTCCAGGATCATTTAAAAATTCAATCCCAATTGAAAAAACTTTCCAAGAAGTCTCCATGACCTGATAATATTGCATTGCAAGAAAGCTGAAAGTCCAGAGGTAAGTTATATATATTTCATAAAATTATTTAAAATGATAAACATAACAATCTTTTGTTTACCACAGATCGAAATGAGTGTAGAGTCAGAACCTAAGTAGCGAAAACGGTGCTATGTTTGCCCAAGTACCAAAGGTAGTATGACACAAATCATTTGCTACAAATGCAGGAGACACATCTGTCAACGTCATTCTTCGAATATTTGCAAAGATTGCAAATAATATCCATCTGCAACTTTTAATAGTAGCCTATTTGTAAAACTATGTCAAACATTCATTGTTTTTACTATAGTCATTGTTTCAATAAAAATAAATAAATATAAAAATATTTTTGCCTTAATTCACATGTGTCATAAACTACACACAATTACGAATATAATGCAGCCTAATTTTCAATCCAAATATTAAAATTTAACATATATTTCGGTTTTTTAAAAGTGAGACCTGGATCTCAATGCGAGTACTTACGTAATATAGGCGCGAGTAATTAAGGGTTAAAGACCGCTTTTACTTTTTTTTTTTTATTATTATTATTATCCCTAGTACATGTGATACAGGCCATGATAATCATGGTGGGTAGTTAGCGAATACTTTTACTGTAAGTGTACCACATGTCCACACATCTGAAAAGCAGTTTGACTGCTTTTACTGTAAATGTGAAAATGAGTTAAACTTTTGCACTTACAAAAAGGTAATACATTGGAAATTTGCTGAAGGCATTTGTTTAATTAAATAAAGATTTCTGGAGATGAGTTTCATTTTATTATTGCCACAAAGTCTTCTTCTTTCTTATCTCCACACTGGGTGAAGTAGAATGTCATTAAGACTGGGAGCACTACTCAGTGGCAGGCCACTGACTTAGCTCCAAAAGAAATGGCCGCCTCTGACATGAGGAATAGAAACCATGTACAGCCGCTTCTAACATGGAGTACAGACTCATTCTGTATCCCTGGATTAGGAGCCCCAACAGGGTACTATCAGCCGGGCCAGCTGAGCCCAGGTTTTTTTAGTGAGCTTGTTACTGCTCTTCCTCCTACTTTTTCATCCGGGCTTGGGACCGGCAAAGGCAGAGTTTGTTCTAATGTACCTTGTGTTTATAATCTATAATCAAAAAATTGTACCTTATCAATTTTAACAAGAAAAAAAGAAACTATAATTTTAACTAAATTAATAAGGTATCTAAGAGCTCTGCTTTCGGGTTAACATAGCCTTCAACAAGGAGTCTCTGTATATGTGGTACTTCTGGAGTCTCCGTGGGTATGTTAGCTTTATCGTAAATATAGAGGCTGCCTGGCCGGCATTCATATTTCTTGAAAATAAAGATACTTCAGCCAGTAAATCTTTTTATTATCTCAACGTTTCGACAAAAATATTTTGTCCTTGTCAACGACAAAGATTTTTGTCAAAACGTCGAGGTAATAAAAAAGATTTACTGGCTGAAGTATCTTTATTTTCAAGAATTATGTTAGCTTTAAAGCTCGAGAAATAAAATAATTACAAAAAGAAACCGCCCTCTAGATTCCTTATTGAATCAGTTAAAATATAAAAACAGGGAAAGAATCTTTGTTATAATATAATACAATATAATGCGGCTTATGATATTGTAAAACAATATTTGACAATTATACCGTAAATGTTTCTTTTGAACAAAAAAATCGAAATTCCCATCCCTGGACACTATTTTTCCATTTATCATTGCTCTTCACAATTCATCTTTTCATATTTCATCCCTAAGGTTAGAAATAATCATTATTTCTCCTTAAAATAAATTTAGATTTTTCATTCAAAAGAAACATTTGCGGTAAAGTTGTCAAATTAAGTTCTACAATATAATCTATATTAAACTGGCGAAACCGCTGGGAAGGTTTACCACTGATGAGCTTATTAATTCTCTTATTAATTTTTCCATTGCAGTAAGGGCAGTAGTAATTGTTTAATTTCAAAAAAAGAATTATACGTGTCTATAATAGTTTGGTATTTCCATAACAGATGGGGCCATCATAATAGAACCTATACTTTATTGACAATAATTGATTTCTAGGAGCCCTTGGACTTCTTCTGTTCCTCTATGAAATCCTGGATCTTCTTGAGCAGGCTGGCTGGGTCCCTGACATCGGGGACCTGTGCATCACATGTTTGGAAGCCACAGTTCTATTTAAATATTCAACACAATGATAAGGCATAATTTGGATTATAGATTATAAACACCAAGACCAAATAACTAAATAGTGTGTGAGAAGTTAAACCACACCATTTCTCCCTGGACCTTTGAAATATTTGATCAAATTCTGGTACAAGGTGACTAACATGGTAATGGCGCCCTTTTTCCAATGAAGAGCAAAACAAGATAGAGGACATTGCGACTGCTGTGATAGAGATGTATGGAGATATCTGAGGCTCTTCATTGGACACAACAACAGCAAATAGTGTGTGATGTTTCGGTAACCACATTGTTACCATCAGACAAAAAATGAATAAGGAAAAATATCACAGCATGTTCTGTTTACACACTTGATAACAGTTCTATTTAAGAACATGCTGTGATATTTTTTTCTCATTTATTCTTTTGCCTGATGATAGTAACAACAATATTACCGAAATGTCACACTATTAATTTATTTAAATTTGGTCTTTTTTTTTTGTGTGTTTATAATCTTATTCTAAAATTTGTGCCTTATCATTTCATCATTAGTATATTTATAGGGGCAGAAACATAAGTTAACTATTGAATACATTAAGTGCTCTTCCACACAATCTATCCCAAATGTGAACAAGACCAGGCAAAGTCAGACTTTGACCAGAAGTGTGCCATGATCAATGAAAGCTGCACCCCTACACCCCATTCCATGAGATTGACTCAATGAATTTGTATAATCTTTACACAAGGGAATAAGAAATAACAACAGTATACAAGACCAGAAGTGTGCCATGATCAATGAAAGCTGCACCCCTACACCCCATTCCATGAGATTGATTCAATGAATTTGTATAATCTTTACACAAGGGAATAAGAAATAACAACAGTATACAAGACCAGAAGTGTGCAATGATCAATGAAAGCTGCACCCCTACACCCCATTCCATGAGATTGATTCAATGAATTTGTATAATCTTTTTTAAGGAATAACTCTTATCATGACCAATCTAGTATAAAGTAAGGAATGAAGAGTAGCTTCTTACATAGACATTTTATTCACGCTAGCTTTCGAACCTATGAGGTTCTTCAACAGGCTTGGGTAGCTTTTTACACTAACAAAAGTACTGCAGCACAGGGACCTTATATACACCTAGGGGGAAATTTACATACATAAGCCGATGGATTAAAAGAGATTATATGATGCCGACGTTAAAATTGGGATATTTACATATAAAAAACCAAAATCAAGATTTGCAAAATTATGAATATATGTAAAAGAGCCAACATTGTTACGATAAATGAGTAAAAGTCCAAGTGCAGATCCCGGGTCTCCACTCAATGTCACAACTAAGGTGGAGGGGAAGGGGGGGAGGAGTAGTACGCACTATTAATGAAGGACTTTGTATATATCGGGAAGGTCTATTTTACGGTTGATACTGTTGATTTGTGAGGAAATAATGGATTCTATATTAAATACAGGCATATAAACCATAAATACAACAGACTTTGCTTAGAATCCATTATTTCCTCACAAACCAACAGTATCAACCGTAAATGCCTACCGCCGACGCCGGTGTACTTCCTGGCAGATTCTAGAAGGTTCTGCGAACTTCTGTCTCCTGTTCTGCTCCTGCTTTCCCTCACCGTGCTGCAGTTGGTGAGTTTGTAACTGCTGTTTTCTTTATTGTTGTTCTATTTTTGCGCTCTTCTGTAATTATTTTATCGATTAGGCTTAAATAAAGTCCTAAAGATCCTTTGTACCCACGGAAGTTATTCTTTGTTAACCAACAACGCAACAATATCATGAAATTTCACACAGAGGGATGTACAATCACACTTACATTGTAGTTCTGGGCCACATACACTCCGCCATAAAATCCAAGGCCCAAAGTAAGCTGCAAAAAAAAAAATTGTGCCAATTAGCCACAACTTTTATAACAGGTAGGTGAGTTGATAATTTGGATTATAGATTAGAAACATAAGACCAAATTAATAAAATTATATTTTGATACATTAGCGCACCATATGTTATGAAAATTATAAACTATTATAGACGCGTATGATTCTTTTTAAAAATAAACAATTTCTACTGTCCTTACTGCAATGGAAAAATTAATGGGAGGGCCTGGCTCATCAGTGGTGAACCCTCCTAGCGGTTTCACCAGTTTAATCTACCATATCACTGTTATATTGCATTTTTCGATCTTCCTTTTATAGTGATACTGATTCTAGACTCTTGGAATGGGTATTTTAGATGAACTATGGACATAAGCGTTGAGGACAGTAGAAAGACATACAATTATAAATATATAAATATACAGTAAAACCTGTCTATTTTAGAGGGGGATATTTAGAGCTATATAGACACAAAAATAAAGATTCCAGGGATGGGAATCGAACCCAGTGTTTCGCTTCGATTCCTATCTCTGGACACTTTATTTTTCCATTTATCTTACTCTTCACAATTCATCCTATCATACTTCATCCCTAAGGTTAGAAATAATCGTTATTTCTCCTTAAAATAAATTTTTCATTCAAAAGAAACATTTGCGGTATAATTGTCAAACTTTGTTCAATAATCATAAGCCGCATTATATTGTATGTTCTTATTATCTTGATTTTAGGAACACTTTCACCACATATAAAATAAAAGGATTCAAAAGCGCGAATGTTTCTTTTATACAAATACAAACTTCTACTGTCCTAACTGCGATGAAAAAATATATTGGGAGGGCTTGGCTCATCAGTGGTGAACCCTCCCAGCGGTTTCGCCAATTTAATCCACCAGACCGTTTCTCAGAGCTCTAATACTGTATTAGATCATTCTGCTTTTATATGCTACACTGAAGGATGGAATCTTAGAAATGGTTTTCAAGTAAACTATGGACATAAGCTTATAGGACAGTAGCATTACATTTAAATATTTGCATCGAGCAATGCTCTTCAGCAAACTATAAAGACAAGGCCAGTTAGGCATAAATTAACACAAGCCAATGAGCCAAGCCCTCCCAATATATTTTTTCATCGCAGTAAGGACAGTAGAAGTTTGTATTTGTATAAAAGAAACATTCGCGCTTTTGAATCCTTTTATTTTATATGTATAGATGGCGCGTTATTGCTTTGTGTTAACTTTCACCACAGTTGGAAGGTTGCACAAGAACTGTGGACAGGTGTAAACAAAACTGGACCTGATTGCACCTTTCGAGATAATAAACAGATAAACTTATTTTGTGCAAAGTAATTGTTTCATCTTTCTTTGATAATGGAAACTCACTCAGAAATGCTAATTAATAAGTGATAAGGCACAATTTGGATTATAGGTTATAGCTACAAGGTAATAAGACCAAATAAATAGTGTGTGATGTTTTGGTAACAATGTTGTCATCAGAGAAAGGTACTGAGTACGAGAGTAAATAACAGTACCAAACTATAAACACAAGGTAATAAGACCAAATAAATAGTGTGTGACATTTTGGTAACAGCGTTGTTATATATTGTCATACATTATCTTCACGCCCGTGGAGAATGATGTTGTCCTGCAGAGTGTTCTACACAAGAAGCTCCTTTTTGTTCTTTTATATTATCTCAATATAATATATATAGCAACTTGCATATGTTAAACACAAGGTAATAAGACCAAATCCAAATAAATAAATAGTGTGTGACGTTTCGGTAACACCATTTCTCATTCAGTAATTTTGTCTGAAGATGGTAACAACGCTGTTACCGAAACGTCACACACTATTTATTTATTTGGATTTGGTCTTATTACCTTGTGTTTATTTTACACTTTAATAACAATATTTTGCACTTTAAGACAATATTTGGCACTTTTAAGACAATATTTGGCACTTTTGAAACAATATTTGGCACTTTTAAAACAATATTTGGCACTTTTAAGACAACATTTCACACTTTAATAACAATATTTTGCACTTTTAAAACAATATTTGGCACTTTTAAGACAATATTCAGCACTTTTAAGACAACATTTTGCACTTTTAAAACAATATTTGACACTTTTAAGACAATATTCGGCACTTTTAAGACAATATTTGGCACTTTTAAGACAACATTTCACACTTTTAAGACAACATTTCACACTTTAATAACAACATTTTGCACTTTTAAGACAACATTTTGCACTTTTAAGACAATACTTTGTACTTTTAAGACAATATTCGGCACTTTTAAGACAACATTTTGCACTTTTAAAACAATATTTGACACTTTTAAGACAATATTTGGCACTTTTAAGACAACATTTCACACTTTAATAACAACATTTTGCACTTTTAAGACAACATTTTGCACTTTAATAACAACATTTCACACTTTAATAACATTTTGCACTTTTAAGACAATACTTTGCACTTTTAAGACAATATTCAGCACTTTTAAGACAATATTTGGCACTTTTAAGACAACATTTCACACTTTTAAGACATTTCACACTTTAATAACAACATTTTGCACTTTTAAAACAATATTTGGCACTTTTAAGACTATATTCGGCACTTTTAAGACAACATTTTGCACTTTTAAAACAATATTTGACACTTTTAAGACAATATTCAGCACTTTTAAGACAATATTTGGCACTTTTAAGACAACATTTCACACTTTTAAGACAACATTTCACACTTTAATAACAACATTTTGCACTTTTAAGACAACATTTTGCACTTTTAAGACAATACTTTGCACTTTTAAGACAATACTTTGCACTTTTAAGACAACATTTCACACTTTAATAACAACATTTTGCACTTTAATAACAACATTTTGCACTTTTAAGACAACATTTCACACTTTAATAACATTTTGCACTTTTAAAACAATATTTGGCACTTTTAAGACAATATTCGGCACTTTTAAGACAATACTTTGCACTTTTAAGACAACATTTCACACTTTTAAGACAACATTTCACACTTTTAAGACAACATTTAACACTTTTAAGACGACATTTCACACTTTAATAACAACATTTTGCACTTTTAAAACAATATTTGGCACTTTTAAGACAATATTCGGCACTTTTAAGACAATATTTTGCACTTTTAAAACAATATTTGACACTTTTAAGACAATATTCGGCACTTTTAAGACAATATTTGGCACTTTTAAGACAACATTTCACACTTTTAAGACAACATTTCACACTTTTAAAACAATATTTGGCACTTTTAAGACAATATTCGGCACTTTTAAGACAACATTTTGCACTTTTAAAACAATATTTGACACTTTTAAGACAATATTCAGCACTTTTAAGACAATATTTGGCACTTTTAAGACAACATTTCACTTTTAAGACAACATTTCACACTTTAATAACAACATTTTGCACTTTTAAGACAACATTTTGCACTTTTAAGACAATACTTTGCACTTTTAAGACAATACTTTGCACTTTTAAGACAACATTTCACACTTTAATAACAACATTTTGCACTTTAATAACAACATTTTGCACTTTAATAACAACATTTTGCACTTTAATAACAACATTTTGCACTTTAATAACAACATTTCATATTTTAATAACATTTTGCACTTTTAAGACAATACTTTGCACTTTTAAGACAATATTTGGCACTTTTAAGACAACATTTCACACTTTAATAACAACATTTTGCACTTTAATAATATTTTGCACTTTTAAAACAACATTTTACACTTTAATAACAATCGTTTGCCCTTTTAAGACAATATTTTGCACTTTTGAGTGATATTTTTCATCAATTTTAGTTGAAACTTCAACAGTAATACAGTAAAACCCCTCTATAGTGAACCCCAATGGGACAATGAGAAAATAGGAGGAAATATCTTTATTTTACGGGGCTGTTAACCAAAATGAATGATTTTTGAGCCCCAAAATGAGAAATGAGAAAATATCTCATAGCATGTTTTAAATAGTTATTGTTATCAGGTCTATAAACAAGATAGCGGATAAGAAGATAGCTTTCTAATAAAATTTTATTGTTAGAATTAAAATGGAAATAACTCACTTTTTTTTTTTTTAAGATATAATTGAAAGCATATCTGATAAGGTGCAATTTGGATTATAAATTATAAACATAAGGTAATAAGACCAAATTAAAATAAATAAATATATGTTAGTTTTATATATACAGTAAAACCCCTCTATAGTGAACCCCAATGGGACAGAGCTTTTGGTTCACTATAGCCACGGTTCACTATAGCCACGGTTTGGCTATTTTTTTTTACTTTTCAAAAATTTTAGACCGTATAATTAAAAAACAGCCATACACACAAGAAGAGGCTGCCTCTTAATAGTGGTCACTTTATTTTAATTCCCTTAATTGACTAATTTCCTTATATTAATACTGAATAATAATAGAAATCATTAGATAATAGGTTCTTCTTATGATTAACATACATGTACCTCTATGTCTAAGTTAAAAATCAAGACAAATCCTAGGCAAAGTTTTATTAAATATATATTCAAAGATCTGAAATGATTTTAAAACATCATTATCACATTATATAATACAATTTTTACTTGAAAAAAATGGCTCTAATACCTTGTTGTTTCAAAGCATTCTTCCAAGCATTGCACCATTCAAATAAAGTTAGTGTTTTTCTTCCATTTCATGTTTCCCCATATTCTTCTAGGTCTAGATTTCGTTTTTTTTTAACCTGCCATGCAAAACATTGCTGACTTTTAAAATCACCATAGTTAATGGCATAAAAATAATTTTTGTTTCATCAGGGGACCGTTTATTTGGACTTTTTTTTTTTTTAAGTTCTAAAACGTACGATCGCGATCGCAGCAAAAGTTGAAGTTGATTCCTCTTTGTAACAATTTTTAATAACTTTATATTTTATCTTTTATAATAGAAAAGTTATATTCTCTTATTTTAATATGTTCTTAACATTTTGCCTATGTTGTTTCACTTTGAAAAGTTCTGTAAATGGCCTTTTTTTTTTTTATGAAATAATGCTTTTGTTTTTAAAATGCCTTTGTTTTCTTCATTTTGGAAGCCATTTGCATTTTTTATATTTCAAATTTAATGGATGCAAAGATATTCTAATTAATAAAAAGTATAATGTGTAAAAATTTATACAACATACAGCAAAAATAAAGTGCAAAAATCAAACAAACAATGCCGCTAAATTTATTGTTTTGAAATCGCGATCCGCGAGCTTTAAACATGCTCAAAATTTTGTTTTTTAATTTTTTTTTTTAATTACAATTCTAAGTTTGTTATAAGCATAGTATTTTTAATAGATTTTATCATTTTGGGACCCAAAATTGGTTCGTTATAGGGGTAGTTCGTTATTCTAAAAATCGCAAAGTTCGTTATAACGATGGTATTTTCAATGGAATGGAATTGGGAATCGGCGTGGGTTCGTTATAAGGGAAGGTTCGTTATAGCGGGGTTTTACTGTATATACATATACAGGGAGCGTTCCCAGAAAAGGTTAACTTTGGTAGGCGGCGCTGTACGTTGCCACCGCCGTACCTTCGAGCCGTTTTACACGAGTTAAAAATACAATTTCGGTGAAATACTTTGAATTTTACCAATTTAAATATATAAATTTAATAAATTATATTTTTAAAAAAGATTTAACAGTTAAAAAAAATCATTTTTAAAAATAAAATATTGAACTAATTTTTCTAAAACGAACATTATTTATTTTAATTATCTGAAACTAACCTAATTCAACTTATCTAAAACTAACCTTATTTAGCGATTAAACTAACCTAATATAACCTATCTGAATCTAATCTATTTTAATTAATGAAACTAACCTTTTTATAACACACCTTAATCTAACCTAATTTATAACCAGTCTGAAACTAACCTATTTTACCTATTGGAATATAACATAACGTCATGTTATTAAAAATGTATTAAGAATTTTTTTTACAAAGTTTATTAATCACATATTATACAATTTTTGTAAAATAAATATAAAACTTGTGTATAAATATATGACTTGAAAATATGCCACTTAAAAAATTTTATTCTAAACTATACAGAGATTTTTTTTTATAGAGAGAAATTAAAAAATACATAATTGATTAGATACAAAAGTGTGAACCAGAAAGTCGATTTTTAAAAATGTTATTATTTAATATAAACTTATTTTAATTTAATTTTGAAATGAAAAGGTAGTGTAAAAGTGTATATGAGGTTAGATTCAAATAGGTTAAATTAGGTTAGTTTAATCGCTAAATAAGGTTAGTTTTAGATAAGTTGAATTAGGTTAGTTTCAGATAATTAAAAAAAATAATGTTCGTTTTTAGAAAAATGATTCTAAATAGTAAGTATATATATATTAATATAAAATATCGAAATGTAAAAATCACTATGTCCAAAATCTTCGCTTTAACTCGTGTAAAACTGCTCGAAGGTACGGCGGTGGCAACGTACAGCGCCGCCTACCAAAGTTAACCTTTTCTGGGAACGCTCCCATATACAGTATATAGAGGTTGGAATAATGTTATTACTATATGTTAAGTTCATGTCCAGGAAATTGAGTGATTTGTTGTTATCCATCTCCATAGAGTAACAATGTTGTTACCAAAATGCCACACTATTAATTTTGGATTTGGTCTTATTTTCTTGTATCTATAATATATAGAAGAATTTTATAAAACCAACTAGATTTATCCAAATTTGTTTCTCTATCTTCTCTTTTAAATAAGATAAATTGAAAAAAAAGGAAATTAATGCTTTGTCATGTCCATAGGGAGTGTTATATTATGTGCAATCAAACAAAACAAAAGACTTTGTGAAACTTGTTTATAATTGATTTAAATTTAAACCCATAAACTGTAACTTTAATGAATAGCTGTTTACCAAGGTACCTCCACTCTTTTCTTTTTAATTCAAAAGTTTAAAAAATTGCAAAAACTTAAATAAACAATAAAATTTCATGATTTTTTAAAAATTTCATCTAGAGAAAGAACCGATAAATTTTAGGAAAATAAATATTACCAGAGACTTCAACATTTTCGAAGTGATTTTTATATATAAATATATTTAAATTCCAAATCTTATAACAAGTTGCATTATTCAAATCGCTAAATAAAAACATCAAAATACAAGGGTTTTTGGTTGTCGGTCAAATATTTAGTACGAGTTAGAAATTTTTATGAAAAATTTATT